>JAJGRX010000711.1:0-600000 GCA_025461125.1 Carex kokanica | reverse complement strand
GTAAAAATTTTCAAAAATTATAAACTTTGGTCTCCAAGCATATTCTAATATGGATATCATGTTGAGCGATTCAGATCAACATTTTGGATTTTGAAAATGAAAACATAATATGTGAGGCATGATGAGGTATGAAAAACATGAGGTATTAGAACGCTCCTCAAAGGTATATATGATTTATGAATTTTAGAATAAAAAATACGTAATTTTGAGATTTTTTAGGGATAAACATAAAAGTTCCCCAAAAATTTATTGTTCCAGGTAAATTTGTCATGGCTAAACTTTAGGCAAGGTTGTTCAACTAGTTGTGTGTACTTAATTCTTGTTTAGTTGGTAGCTTTAGTTTTGTTTTACTCCAAACAATATAGCCTCTATCGAGTGTGAAGTGCATTTCTTTGGGTTGGTATCTAAGGCACTTAGAGAGGGTGAATATGGGACATTTTTAAATTTTAAATCTAAGTACTTTTAACTAATGTGTATATATTATTTTCGGCAAAAAATAAAAATAACTTTAAACTAAGCAAGTGTGCGTAAAATAAATAGAAGAGTTAAAAAATACTTGACACGAGAGTTGTTTATGGAGTTCGGCACTAACGCCTATGTCTCTGGGACTCGCGACTTTCGAGATGACGCACCTTTCTTTACCCAATGAGAAGGAGTATAAGGTGGAACCGGTAAGCCCTTACAAAGCTTGGGAAGTCACTTGGCCCAAGCACGGAAATGGCTCATGAGCACTAAAGACTCAAATGTATGAAACAAACAAGATAACATATGGATCACTCTACTTCTTACACAAGATTGATTGTGGTGGAGTATGCTTGAGATTGTTGTATGAATATTGAAGTTGTGTGCAGAAGCAACAATGGTTTTTTCTAGATCTGAAAAAATTCGAAATATTGCAGTTAGGGGTAGCTAGAGTGATAATCCAAACTTAAATTTGTTTTCTATTTATAGAGATAGAAACAAAATAAGGTAATTGACGTTGACCGTTGCAACGGAATAACAAGTGTTGCAACGGTTAGCCCCAGTTAGCAGGTTTGCGCTGGGAAACCCTAATGCTTATAAGCGTTACAACAGTTGTCATAACGATTGTCTCTGGAAGTTTTTAGGTCTAAACTTGATTTATTCCGTTGTAACGGTTATTTGAGCGTTGCAACGAATTAAATCGATTTGGTTGTGTTATAAGATATTGAATTAAACTGTTATAACGCTTAATTAAACCGTTGCAACGGTTAGTCCAAATTAGTACATTCTCAAGCATACTTTATCAATTTTACAGATTTCTAAACCTAATCTTGAGGTGATGCTTCTAAGTCCAATGCTTGGTCCTTGATAAGTATAGTAGTTGATTATGCATCATTGATGTATATGTAGCAATTTATATCGTCATGAACCTGCACAATATCACAGGACAAGAACCTGCACAATATCACAATATTTTTAAGTTGATTTCTTAAATCATTGGGTTGATCAACGGCTAAAGTCCAAGATTAATTTTATATTGTTAATATTTGTGCTAAAATAAATATTGAGTATATAAGAATCGCGAATTTAGTGCAGTGCAAGAGCTCTCGTCTCTCTTCAGAGAGACACACATGTTCATTTTTTGAAAATAGTATTTAAGAGATACTGGGATATATCATAACCCTTTAATAAAAAAATTATTAAGTATAAGGTAGAATCAGAAAATTAAATTATATAGTTGAATAACCAATGTAGTACGATTTTAATTTAATATGAAGTACTAACAAGTATTTGTAATTGTAAACTTTTTTAAAATCAATATTGAGTAGTCGCTACATTGAAATGAACAGAAAGAATGTTCAAGTAATCAATATTGAGTCGCTACATTGAAACGTGAAGTAAATAATAACAAGTAGTGTTATCGTATGAAATTTGCCTATTCTTAGCCTAAAAATATATTACTGAAATGATCAAATTAAGTATCTGATATGGTTTATGTCAGCAAATAGCCTTCACACCTTACAGGAAATTGAATATACATGATATAAATATTTATTTTTTGAAGGAAGTGATGAGGTGTAAAGCAATGAGACTTACAAAACTAGAAGTCAAGAAACATTACCTTTGTGCTTAACTAATTGAAACCAATTTAGGCAGGTGGTTGCTTGTACCTTCCTCTACTGTCACCTCCCAAGAGATGAGCTTTTTTTTTTTTTTTCTAATTTTAAATGTATTTGCTTCGCGTACTTCATTGCACACCACTAAATTTCTCTTATTTTTTTTTTTAAATGAGGAATTCTGTTAATTTTCGCGTCCATTTCTTTTTGGATGTCTGTTTTGAGGATTGAACATGTGAGGGGGGGGGGGGGGGGTGTATAAAAAAATTTCCTTTTTTGGTATCCGACCGTATCTGGATCCGTATCCGAAAATTAGATACAGATATCTGATATCCGATATCCAAATATCTATGCTGGTACAGATGCGAATATGGTTTTGAATTTGAATTATCTGTATCTGAATAATAGATATATACCATATAATTTAATATATATTATACGGATATCCGATATCCGATCCGTATCTGTACGTATCTGTCAAATATATGATCTGTATCCGTATCCGAAAGTAAAGACGGATACAGATATGGTTTTACCACTATCCGATCCATTTGCACCCCTAGCTATGGTAATATGCATATTACAAATAGACCCGTGTTATGGATTCATATCTCTATCTTCAAAATTTAAACAGTCGATCCGAATCATTATCTTCATATATGGAGATCAAATTTTATAATTTAAAAATTCTTTTACTATTGAAAAGGACGAGCTATATCAGTCAAAGATGCGCTACATAAGAAAATATATACTGTAGTGTCTTATAAATTTTTTTTTTTTTCCTACATATTTTGTAAATTAAATTCTAGTTTTAAGTTTAACATCACAGGATTACTAAATTTGAAGGAAGTTAGAGAAATTTATCTTTAAGTTTGTAAGATTAAGTTGTACAAACAATTACCTAAACATCATCAAAACTATAAATTATAACTTTAGAACTCAAGACAATATTCCACATATTTAAAAAGGCTTAATTCCTTATGTACCCATAAAAAGTTTAGAATTTCAAATTTCTTCATCAAAATATCAAATGTCCTATTCCCATATAAACTTAGTATACTTTTTTTTTTGTATTACCGTTTTCATTTAATCTATTATTAATCTTCTATAGAAAATCAAATTGATTAATTTACTCTTAAAAAAAAATCAAATATTAGCATCAATTAAGCTTGTTGAATTCTATAAGTTCCAAAAAAAAAAAAAAATCATTCAGTTTAAGGAAAGGGTATATTATGGATAATTGATTGAAGCCTCAAATTGTGTACACAGAAGTTCGTTGTCCCTTTGTGAACAATCAGGTATAGCATTGAGTACCCCATGCACAATTCATTACAAGCACTGCTGGAGTGTGGACTGGATCCGTATCCTCTGCATTAACTCAAAAGGGAATCTTTTGAGTTAATGAATTTCAACCGTTTGATTTGAAATGGAGTCAATCCGGCTCGTGCCTATAACATAGGGGCTCTTTAATATTAGTGTAGATCTAGTTTGCACGAATTTTAAAACATATTGGACGGAGGAGATTCATTAACTCAAAAGATTCCCTTTTGAGTTAATGCAGAGGATACGAATTCGTGTGGACTGTGGTTCACTGTGTTACTCGGAATCGGATACTCCAATAAAGGCTCCGTACCCGTATCGAATATGTATCGGATACCGATACGCGCCCGATACGTATCTACGCCAGCTGGCGTATCCGCTTACGTGGCGTATCCTTACTCGGCCGATACGGTCATCGATACGCTTTGACTCACCTGGATACGCCTGGGATACGTCGGGATACGCCTGGACCGCGCATGCACCAGCGCCGAACCCGTGGACCGCGCCAAACCTGTGGACCCCTGGACCCGTGGACCGCGCATGCACCAGCGCCAAAAATCAAATTTTTTTGCTCCCAGCAGGATTCGAACCCATGCCCTTCAGGATAAAGGCCTACACCTTCACCACTGCACCAACTCTTACTTGTTGTTAGAATAGAATAGCAATGATATTTAATGTATAATTGAATTATTGTATAGTCCCATCTAATAATTTTGATATTTATAAATAACATAAATAAAATAATAAAAAATAATATATTTAATTACGTATTGTATCTGGGATTTTTGAAAATTGCCGTATCGCCGTATCCGTATCGTATCCGATACGATACCTGTACCCGTATCGTATCCGATACGATACCTGTACCCGTATCGTATCCGATACGATACCTGTACCCGTATCGTATCCGATACGATACCTGTACCCGTATCGTATCCGATACGATACCTGTACCCGTATCCATGCAACATAGGTGGTTCATAACAGTGGAAACAGTTTGGTGAAGTTACATTCCGTATTCTACCGCTTTATTTCATAGTTTTTTTTAAAGGGGGAATTTCACATATACTCCTCAAAAATTTCAAAATTACTTATTTACCCTCTAAAGTTTGAAATTACGTATTTCCTCCTCTAAACTTCAAATACTCACAAATTTACCCATTTTATTGTTTTTTATATTACAAAATACCCATTTTACCCTTTATTAAAAATATATAAAACTTATCAGACTCAAATTTGAATCTTGATAAGTAAGGCTTAGGTGTTATGTATAGCATAAGGTCTTCTGTGCTATGACCTAAAAAATATATGTATAAATTTCAAACTTCGATCTATATAGCTCAGTAAATTGGTTATATAATGAACTTGTAGAATACTAAATTTTATTATTTTATTATTTTTTACTATTTTTTTTTGTTTATAAAAGATGGCAATTAATGACTTAAAAATAAAATAAAATTGCCAATATTTTAAGCTAATTTTTTGCAATATTTCATAAATCATAAAAAATAGTAAAAAAAATTCCAAAATAGTAAAAATTGGTATTCTACACGTTCATTATATAACCAATTTACTGAGCTACTTAGATCGAAGTTCGAAGTTTATACGATAGGTTTTTGAGGCCGTAGCACGGAAGACCTTATGCTACCATAACACCTAAGCCTTACTCAATTTTAATTTAATGAAAAATATGATATTTTGTGTTTTGAAGGAAAAACTAAAATTAATTTTGTTTGATGCATACACGAGCAATAATTCTTTTAAAAGTATATTAGGTAGAATTTTTTATTATAAAATTAGTCTTTAGTCTAATGATAAAAGACAATATCTTCTGTATGGGAGGTCGCACGTATGAAAATTCAGATGAAGAGTTTCTTTTATGAATATTTAAAGAGGCTTGTCTTTTATTTTTATCTTAAAAATTAGTTGGATGTCAATGCACATATCTTTAGGTAGAGTGGAAAAAACATGTTATGTCGTGCCGTGACGTGGCTAACACGCCGTGACTTTGATCTCGTACTGTGCCGTGCCATGACCAAGTTAATTTTTCACGTGCTGTGACCAAAATGTCAAGGGGTGGTCAAGGCACGCGAATGGTCATGCCACGTGAGTCACACCGTGCCTAAACATGCCGTGACCATACGTGACTCGCGTGACCATTTAGTCATAATTTAGGTTAGTTTATTCAAGATTCACCATTAAATCAATATCTAATGGTCCTAATTACACGTGATTCTCATGACTGCGTGCTGTGTCGTGCTAAGGTTTCAAAAGATGGACACAGCACGCGAATGGTCACGACACAGGACACGCGAGTCACGGCACATAACTGACATGCGTACCATGCCATTCCGTGCCATAACCGTACCGTTCCATGACAGAGCCACAGCTGCGCCGTGCCATTTTTCCCACTCTATCTGTAGGTTCGACCTCCAACTCTTTAAAAAAAAAAATAATGATCCTTTTGTTCTGTATTAGTGCGATTTCTACATAAATTAAGGGTACGAGCGTAAAACGTCCGGAGAGAAGTAGATTCAGTGGCTGGGCCCCGCAGTTTTGTTTGTGCTCTATTCATGAAGAGCAGTTGGGACTTGGGAGGGAGATGCTGATGCTGATGCTTGTTGGTCTTTCGGTGAGTTTTAGCACCTGAGCTAACTGCCACCATCTCTACAAAGCTACAAAACTACAATTCCCTGTCCAGAAATGAAATATTATTATTTTTTATTTGCTGTTGTCACCGGAATTTGAGAGCCCAAGTGCCCAAGACTCACTCTGTCTCTGGATATACTGTGGTTTTTAATTTGTAGAATACTGTGTTGCTTGCTGGTTAAATAAAGGCTTGGTTGCATAGTGTCAAATGAATTATTCGGGTACAGTTTTGTGAGGTCAAAAATTCGTAATTCGAGAATAATTATGGTATTATTCGGTAATGATTCGGAATTATTTGGATCAGAGATCTCAATCCTACAAGGAAGCAAAAAAAAAAACCAAAAAAAATGTTATGGGAAAAATTCGCACATAATTCGGAATATTCGTATAAAGTTCGTAAAATTCGCAAATTATTCAGGAATAATTCAGTCACAATTCGGTCAACCGAATAATTCGACGTTCGGTTCGTCATCACAAAAAAAACAAATTATTCACGAATCTTGTGATTATGATCGGTTATACTATCATGGTGATAGTAATGATCAAACAAAACTAATTGACTTTGTATTTAATAGTAGCATTTATATTATGTACCAAGTATACATTGGCTTGAGTGTAATTTACTTCATAAATGTTTAATACTATTAAAATAACATGCAAACCCAATGAATGTGTTATATATTATACTTCTTTAGGAAATACTTTCGAATAAAATATCCTTATGAGTAGAGTATAGATTTAATTTTGTTTATAGTGCAGTAATTAGCTCTGATTATTAAAGACAGTCAGAAAATTGAAATTGAGGAATTGAATAACAAATATAATGTAATTCAATTTTAATATTATAAGTAGGGGTGTTCATTGGGTTGGTTCGGTTAAAACTAAATTTAAATAGTCAAACCGAAAACTTTATTCGATTTTCAAAAATATGACTGAACCAACCGAGTTAACTTGTTAACTAGATACCAATTGAACCAAAATAACTAAAGTAAATTTTGATTTGTTTAGTTGAACCAAAATAAGAAAGACTAAATTTTAAAAGGTCAAAACTCAATATATATACAAAAATCATTTTATAATCATAGAAATCAAAGTGCATTCATATATATATTAGTTGTTGACATTACATGTATTGTTCAATTTCATATAAAATATTTAGATGTTCTAAACTATCCAAATAAAAAAAATATCTTCATTTTAAGTAAAAAAAAAAAATCATTGCATGGATTTGAACCATTCAGAGTTTGTTTGGTTCAATCTTTTCCGTTTTGAAAAATCAAAACCAAATCAAATATAAAGAACCCAAAGTAATTAAAAAATTCAACGGAACCGATCCATTTAAACCAAGGTTCTAAATAGCGTTTATAGCGTCGTAGCGGGAAGGCTAAAAAAAAAGCTATAGCGAATAGCGTCGCTATAGCGGAAGCTATTCCAAATAGCGTTTTTTTTTTACATTTCGTATATTCAATATTTGTACTAAATATCAACATTATCTAAAGTCTCATAGAACAATAAATAACACCAAAGTAATTAAGAAATTATAATATTCATATTGAACCCGTACAAAGTCCAAATTGCAGTTCAAAATATCCATAGTAATATCATAAACTATCGATTTTTCCTATTAAAAATATCTTAAGCATCATGATTCATGACATAATCTATTTTTTTTTCTATTCAAATTTTAATTTCGGTTTGGACTTTTTTTTCTATTCAAATTTCAATTTCTATTCCCAATTTCAAATTGATTTATCTGTAGCAAGTAGCAACAAATTCAATTTTGTTTTGAGATTTTTTTTATCTTTATTTAAAACCCATATAAATTGCTTAAAAAAAAAAACTAATATTGTATAGCGCAAATAGCGCATTTTGATGCCATAGCGTAGCGTTTGGGGTCCAAAAACGCTATAGCGCGCTATTTAGAACACTGATTTAAACCTAAAAACCAAACCATTTAATTCAAACTTTTTTGGTTCGGTTGAAAACCAAATAAACCGGACCCAATGAACACCCCTGATTACAAGGGGACATAAGAGTATTTACATTTAAAGAAAAAAATTAATTTGATTTTTCAATTTAATTAATTTTGTCCATAACACAAAGCCTAACATATTGTTTGGGGACAAAATATGGAATTGTGCTATTGTACTTCACGAAGTAAAGCGAATATTGTACTTCATGCTCATATTTCCATTTTAAAAATCCAAAACGTCGATCCGAACCGTTCAAGTTGTTCTCCATATTGAAATCTGCTTGGAGACCAAATTTTACATTTTTTGTGAATTTTTTTACTATTTATTAAGCCACTTTGAAAATCGTTGATCCATTGGTCCAGAATTTTTTACTGTTCACAATGGATCAGCGATTTTCAAAGTGGCTTAATAAATAGTAAAAAAATTCCAAAAAATGTAAAATTTGGTCTCCAAACACATTTCAATATGGAGAACAACTTGAACGTTTGGATCGACGTTTTGAATTTTGAAAATGAAAATATAAGCGTGAAGTAGTTTTACTTTGCAAATTACAATAGCCCTACTCCAAAATATGAGATGCAACTTTTTGTAGTAATAATTACTTCATTAATGCACTAAACTATCTTAATTGTGTACATTGACGTGTCATATTTGGTAATCCGATGATTAGTTCCAAACACTTTTGTCAAGTGAAGATTGGGTTTCCGTGCAAGTTTTGTTAAAAATGTATTTGATGATTATATTTGGTTGACCAAACTAATTCAATTTTACACGCGTAACGTAACCATAGATATGGTACTATTTGCACACAAGTGACAAGTCCCTGTCAAATGCATGTAAACTGTAATTTCTGTATCATAGATACCGTGATTTTTATATCCAAAGTTAATTAGAAATTAATAAAAATATCCAGATCCACTTGGTTTTATTAAAAATGGCCGGTTTTCTATTTAAATAGAGTACCGGCCAAAAAATGGCCGGTAGTTGAAATATGCTAGTTAGATTTCAGCATTTTTGCTATTTGTCTCTAAATAAAAAAAGAAGAAGAAGAAGGTACCGGCCAAAAAATAGCCGATATGGACATTCTTAATAAAACCAATTGATTCTGAGCATATTTATTCATTTGTAATTAACTTTGGATATTAATAAAAATGTCGGCCATAGATATGGTACTATTTGCACACAAGTGACAAGTCCCTGTCAAATGCATGTAAACTAGTAATTTCTGTATCATTGCTTTGTACCATTACCATTTCATTTCATTTAAATGGCAATTGATAATATTGTTGGTTGGTTCTTTTGGTGGTGGCAAAATATTAATGGATCATCAATTGACTTTCATTTTATTAATTGCATAGACTTCATTTCAAATTTCCTTCTTCCGAGTAGATGGAGACATTAAAATATTTAAAGAAGTTAGATGAAATATGTACCCATAGTCCATAGACATGATAAACGCTAAGGGTATGTTTGGTTGTAAAACAAGAATAGCTAGAATAATTATTGTTTGTCTTATTAGAATAGTCAAATCTCAAAATTCTTTGGAATAGCTTATTCTAATAAGACAAAAAGTTTGGATTCACTATTCTAACTATTCTAACTCAACCAAATACCGAATAGCCTAATTCCAAAAATAGCCTATTCTCAATCCAACCAAACATACCCTAAATTTTTTGTGCAAGAAAGGAAGTAGGGGTAAAAACGGAGCGGATATATCCAACACGTATTCTATATGTATTAAAAAATTAAATATGAATATCTGATATCTGAATATTCATGCGAATATTAAATTTTTTAATTATTCGTATATGAATAGTTGATATAAAACCATATAATATAATATATATTATGAAAAAATATATGTTATCACCATTATAATTAAATAAACATTATGAACTTTGGTATTTTTAATAAATAATTGTATTAAAAATATTGTTTAATAATAAATTTATAATGATTTTATATAATTTAACTAAGTTTTATATTCATATTCCACTATATAAGTATATATGATCTGTATCCGTATCTGTATCTATATTGTTAGCAATTTGTTAGATTTTGCCCCCTTCAACTTGCAAAATTTCCCAATCATGCCCCAATAAAACTATACAATTACCCATTGGTAGTATTCTTGTAAGAAGGTTAATTTATGTACCCTGTGATTATGTGAGTCCCATAAACTTTTTGGATGTAGGACCCATTCCCAGGCCCAATCCCATTCCAAACAAGGCCTTAATGGGCCGTCTTTTACAATCATGATAAAGACTATAATTAAATTCGTTGGAAACAACTAATGATTAATTTATGAATTCACAAACAGCAAACCTAACAAAATGCCCTATTTTTTTTTTTTTTTGGTTACATCGACATTTTCTATGTCATGACCTTTTTAATATCTAACCCTTCATTTTCAAATAAACGCTATTTGTGTGAAAAGAAAACAATTTCGCATGACAATATTGCGTTGATTATCATGAGATGCGCTTTAAACACAAACAATTTATGGAATTTTGCATATACCACATTTTGATAAAGGCCAATATAGTTTTATGTACTAGTTAATTATATTTTTAACGCATATCAGTTTTTTATGAAGCAGTAATTTATGTCATAATTGTTTTTATTATAAAATGTTGGAGAAAACTTAAGAAAAAGATATATCAACAAATAAAAAATAAAACATGCACAACTATAATCATACTGCCATCTCATTCCTACAAAACAATTGAAATTACTCCGTCACTCTTAGATTATCTATACAGATATCATATATACAGGGAAATAAATCTGCTGCGATTGCGATTCCAATTTCAACCGTTCATATGTTTTGAGATTCGTGCACAAAAACTGATTTCTCAAAAAGATTCTGAGTTTTATCATTTGAATGGTTGGATTTAGAATCGCAGAGTCCTGCGATCCCTTAGAATCACAGCAGATTCGGACCCATATATACAGATATCATAGTCAATCTTAGATTCGATTTTGACGAATGGATGAATATAACGAAAATCAAACTAAATATGAGTTCCACCTATCGTCTTCAAATAGATAAGCAAATAGAGAGAATTAATCAGGGTTTACAAAATTATCTGAGAAGCATGATTTTCGCTCCGTATTCGCTCCGTTTTCACCCCTAGTTAGGCAAGTTTAAAATTCCAATTTTTCAATACCAAAGGTATTTTGTCTTCCTTCTTAACCCAATTACTTTTCAGTGTGTAGTCAGTTTACTCATTTATCACTTTACAGTGTGTAGTTAATTCACTCTGATATCACTTTGCAGTGTATAGTCAATTCACTCATTTAATTTTATTTTTTGAGAATCTCATATATACAATTATATTGATCATAATCAGTGATTAGTATCAATACACTTAAATAGTTTAGTTTTAGTATTACATCTTCTATAAAAAGAAAAAATCAACATCCTAATAAATTTTCTATACATTTGTCGAACACCTATATTCTAAAAAATTTCATGGATTAAATAACTTTGGTTTTGACAAATTGAAATTCTCATTTCCGTATTAAAAATTTTCATGCTGCCGAACAAGTCTAGTATCATGGCACCAAGATAGGACTTGTATTGGCATGCATAATTGCACAATCAGCTCTCATTCAACAGAATGGACTCTGCTCAGAGTCCTGCTTTTCTGCATCCCACCATTCAAAATTTTCCATTTCGCGCATCTCGATACAGAAAATTTTTTATGCACAAATCTCTCGGACCCTCATTCAACACCAGGGTTGTTATATATTGTTTTCAGAACCAAATTCTCTGCCACATGAGGGCAGAAAAATCCTGTTCACCATTAAATTTAGTCAATCTCTAATCCACACATGACATCTCCTTTCATTTCATTAATGAGGATCTTTATATGTAATTAATTTATTGTGAACCTTTTCTTTCCTCTTTCATCTCTCTTTTCACCTTCCATTCCAGAACTAAAAAAATATTTTCTGACATGGGAGTAGAATAATTTGAACCGTCTGATTTTAAGTATTAATAGATTTCAGAAATGAACAATATTAAATTTTGTAACAAATAATCCGAATGTTACTTATTGATACTTCATCTAAAACAAATTAAGTTATAATATTTAAATTAATATTTAAGTATTCGATCAATTCTTAATGTGTAAGGTATATCTAATTATTTAATGGTATGACAATTATTTTTATTTTTATATAAAATTATTGATTACCTAATTCAATATATAAAATTAATTGTTTATTGTCCGATCATCTATTAATTTTTTTATATTTTTGTATGTTCTATTTTATTTATTAGTATTTGTCTCAATTTGAAAATTAAAGTCTTTCTTCAATGAGTATTTTTATTTTAGAACAAAGCTCGAAATATGGTTCTAATTTCTACAAATACTAATTGCAAGTACCTAAAATTAACAAAGTAAGATAAGCATATTAAATTCAACCTGCTATAATTACAATGAGCTTTTTTTGTAAACTGTAATACGTAAATACAGGGAACAATTCAGAAAGTTTATCTTTTTATTAGTTCTGAAATGGAAGGTGAAGAGAGAGATGAAAGAGAAAAAGAAAGATTCACAATATATAAATTAATGGGAAAAGATTTTTTTCCCCCGATCTCATCCCCGTTCGTCCCCCGCGCGGTTAACTTCCTTATCCGTTCGTATAACTGCCTTATCCGCCGTAATTTCCAAAGATCCACCGCCTTATCCCAAAACAAGGTTTAGCGCCGTAATTTCCAAAGATCAACTGTCTCAACTGCCGGTGTTCGTCGCCATATTTTGAAATTCAAAATTCAGAGGCATCGCTCTCTTCAAAAAGGCGATTCTCACGCGATTTCGCTTCTCCAGCACCCGTCGGAGTCGGAGCTCTCTCTCCGTCGGTTTGTTCCAGTCGATGTTCCAGGGCGCTCCGGCGATCTTGCATCACGCCTTTTAGAAGACAGCGGAGCTTTTGAATTAGGATTCTCAGCCGATCTCGCTTATCCAGCACCCTTCGGTGTTGCTTCTCTCGCTCCGACAGTTTCTCTCAGTCAATCTTCAAGAACTCTCCGGCGATCTTCTATCACGCTCCAGCGATTTTTTTCACGTGTTCTCGCTCATAGCAAGGTGAATATATTATTTCATAGCAATGAATACTTTTTTTCAGAGAAAGCTATACTTTTGCTGTCATTGTGAACTGTACAAACTCATGCGAGAACTACTTTACTGAATGGGACTGTGATTTCTTTTCTTATCAAGTGCGATTTCTTTTCTGAACTGTCAGATTGTTCAATATAAATACAATTGCGATTTTTACTTTATATACAATTTTCTACTTTATAGATCTGTCAGATTCTTCACTATAGTTCACTATACTCATGCGATCGTTTTCTACTTTATATATTTGTGATAAATACTGGAACTGAATGTTATATGTAGTTCTTTCATTCTTATCTTTATTTTCATCATCGATTGAATACTTTATTTTCAAGAAATATATGTTGTAAGGGTGAATATATTATGTCATATCAATGATTACTTTATTTCATAGAAATGAATACTTTCTGTTATAACAGTGAACTCTTAGGTAGAAATACTTTCTTTCATATCAGTGAAATACTTTATTTCCATAGCAATGAATACTTTCTTTGATATCAGTAAATACTCTTACGTAGAAATACTCTTAAAAGTACTTTAGTTTATAACAATGAATACCTTCATAACAGTGAACTCTTATGTAGTCTTACTTTCTTTCATATCAATGAATACTCTCAGTCAATAGCAATGAATACTTTATTTTATAGCAGTTAATACTCTTATGTAGATAACAATGATTACTTTTTTTGTTAGCAGTGAACTCTTAGGTAGAAATACTTTCTTTCATAGTAGTGAATACTTTCTTTCATACCAATGAATATTTTGTTTACTAAGCAGTGAACATGAAAATTCAAATCAGTGCCAATTTGAATAAATTATTATATTTTAATTGTTGATTGATTTGTTTTTATTTTTTTGTTAATTTTCAGGATGGATTTTGACCTCAATGAAAAATTTGGAGATGATTTGCTGATGCAGAATAGTAATGGAGAAGTTGATGAGGTGTATCTCTATCAATATTTCGAAGATGTGCATCGTGCAAATGAAGCAATTAATGATGAGGTTGGTATGAGAGAGAATATCTTTGAGTGGGATTTGAACATGGAACCAATGGTGGAAGGGCAACCAGAGGATTGTGAAGTTGAAGAAGCAGTTGGTGAAGTAGGTGTTTTGGATGAGGAAGATCATGAATTAAGTGCACCGGCAGTTGGTGATCGGTTTGACTCGATTGAGGAAGCATATCAATATTATCAGCTTTTTTCAAAGCAAGTTGGTTTTTCAGTAATTAAAAGATCAAACCATAAGAGGGATAACCAAGTCAACCATTACTGTCTTGCATGTGCTAAACATAAAATGGCAGAAGTATGTACTGATGGTCCGTTCCCGGAGAGAAATAGGGCTGTTGTAGGTACAGGTTGTAGGGCATGTGTAAAATTGGAAGATCCCGATTTGTCTGGAAGATGGGTTGTAATAGAAGTAATTCTGGAGCACAACCATGTTTTACAACCCGAATCAGCATTTCTCATATCTGGTTTTAGATATATCCCAAAGAGATACCAGGATCTTTTGGAATTTAATGAAGATCAAGGTTTGGCGGTGTCAGTTAATATTAATTTAGTAATCAGAAGTGCTGGAGGTTATATGAAGTGCCCTTTTACTCGTAAAGATGCCCGAAATCATGTAGACAAATACAAGAGGAATAAATTAGAGGTTCTTGGGGGAGACGATGCTATTCTGATTTTTGAGTATTTTCAAAACAAACAGATTATTGATCGTAACTTCTTCTATGCTTACGATTATTCAAAAGAAGGTCGTTTGTGGAGCATTTTTTGGTCTGATGGGCGAAGTCGGGCAGCGTATAAGTATTTCCATGATGTTGTTGTTTTGGATGCTACATACTTGACAAATAGGTAATAATCATCTAATTATGATATTTTTTCTTCATATGTAGTCCTTCCTATATAGCTTTACTTATGTTTTATTTAAGAACAAATATTGTTTGTTAGATTTTTCTAGTTGCTTGTCTTACAATGAATACTTTATAATTCTGTTAAGCACACTTGCAATACCTGTTATTAGTACTGCATATATGTCTTATGTAGAATTACTTTGTTCTGTATTGTTTTTTAAATCATTATCAATATTTTGTCAGGTACGATATGCCACTCGTATTATTTGTTGGTGTAAATCATCATGGTCAGTCTATCATATTTGCTTGTGCTTTACTTGGAAGGGAGAGTGAAAAAGATTACAAATGGTGCATTGCCAGGTACAAACCATAATTAATTTACATTTAGTTTCATGTGTAGTTATGAATACATATTGTGGTTATAATTATGGTGTCAGGAGTGAATATACTCACAAAATTGTTAGTAATGAAACCTTTCGTGATTACTTGTTAATACTTTATTGAATAGGTATGAATACTTTCATGATTAGGTATGATTACTGTTTTCTGATAGCAAAATTGTTTATATTTTTAGGTTTTTGGAATGTATGGGTGGTGTTAGACCAGGTTGTATATTGACGGATCAATGTGGAAGCATTGAACTAGGTGTCAAACATATTTTTGGTCCTGACACAGTTCATAGATACTGCTCATGGCATATTTTACATAAGCTTACCACTAAATGGGGACGAGTTGATAATAAAGGTTGGAAAAGTAAACAGGTTAAGAAAGTAGTGTATCAGTCTCAGACCAGACAGCAATTTGAGCAAAATTGGCTGAAGTTAATGGATGAATACGGGAAGCAGAATGATCCCTGGTTTAAGGGTATATATGAAATACGAGACAAGTGGGTTCCAGCATTTTTGAATACACAATTCTGGGCTGGTATGACTACTACACAACGTGTAGAAAGCATGAATGCACTGCTGAAAACGTATCTGACAAGGAGAGAAAGCCTTAAAGATTTTGTTAACAGTTTTGAAGAAGCTCTAATAAATATTTGGGAGAGAGAGCACAAAGCTGATCATGAGTCCAAGTATAAAGCTCCTAAATTGCATTCTGATTTACCTATGGAGTATCAATTTCAGGAGAGGTATACAAATGACATTTTCCTCAAATGTCAACAGCAGTTTAAATTGTGTATCAACTTGTCATGCAAATTAATTGAGGAACAGCAAGGAGAAGCCCTTTACATTGTCAGTGATTGTTCTGACAACACATTCCATGTTGTATATAAGAGGTCTTTAAAAGAAATTTTTGTGTCTGTGGAATGTTTGAAGTAATGGGGATTGTGTGTTCACACTCGATTGAGGTCCTAAAGATGGAAAAGGTATTTTTTATTGATGAGAAATACTTTGTCGATCGTTGGAGGAAGGACTTCCATCGTGAAAATTTGACGATATGTTACCCCTCACATCCTACTTTACCTGAACATAACAGGTATGAATAATTCACATTACAAATTTTAACATTTGTAGTTACAAAGATGAATACTTATCATAATAATTTTGTCTTTCCCTTTTTGTTTTTTCCTTTTTTTAGGTTGTATCAGTTGACCATCTCAACAAATGCAATAATCCAAGATTTGCTTAACATTGGAAGTCGTGATGAGCATTTGTATACTGCTGTTGTTAATGGTTTGAAGGAATTGAGATGTAAAATAGCAGGTCTGCAGTTTTTTTTAATAATATTTTGGTCATTAACTATTTTTGCAGTTGTATTGTAATCTATATTTTGTATGAAATCAACAAATATAGGTGGTGAACAGAATAATAAAAATCTCAATTCTGGAGTTGATGAAAGTTCTTCTAAAAAGAGAAAGAAAAGGAGACCTTCAACAGGCGAAGGAACTGCACAAGATGTTACCACAGCAAGAAGACTACCTGGTAGTGCAGGTATGAATACTTGTTTATGAAAAAATGAATAATACTTGTTTCTGACATAAAAATTTAACATTGAAGAGAAATTTCATTACAGGTGAAGTAATTCCTCGTGAAATTGGTAGTGAGCCAGTTGTTAATGCAACTTCAGGCACAAGTATAATAACAGGTGTAAATTCTTCTTTTTTACCGTATAAAATATGCAGTACAAGTAATTGCCAATAGAACTGATTAATACTTTTTTTTCTGATGTGGATGAAAACTATCTTTATTCCAGTTGAGGAAGTGCATCCTGAAGAAAACAGTGAAGCATTGGTTCATGGAATTCAATCTTCTACATCTGTCGAACAAGAACCTACTGTTGCTGCAAATTCATTAGTAAATTGTCCACCATCTTTTCCTTTGCTACCACCTGCTAAGTCAAAAAGAAGGGGACGACCTCGAAATAGTACTATTAAGAACAAACTGGACATTGCTGTGAAGGCCATGATAGATAAGAATAAGAAGAAGGAGGAAGAAAGTGTTCCAAAAGAAAATAAAAAGAAAAGGAAAAGAAAAGTTGTTGAAGGAGAAGAAAGTGGATTGCCTAAATAGAAAGGAAAAGGAAAACAAGAGAACGAACCGAAAGAATAATAGAATAGTTATTACAATAGTTTTAGCAAAGATGTAAATAGAAACTATTATATGGCTAATTCATTTTTTTATACACATTTATATGATTACTTTGGAGTTGTAATTAATAAGTGAATATTGCCTTTTTTTACATTTTTTATAGATTTGTGTTTGTTTTACTTTTCTACTATAAAGGAACCTATTTTTGATTTGTGGTTGTTCAGTTCAAAGTTGCTTCAAATTTATTAGTTGTATGTTATTAGAATGAACAGTTTTATATATAGGAATGAATACATGCTAATACACATATGAATATAAATAAAAGAGTTTATGGCGAAGGGTTGCCTTGCATAATGTGAAAGGTTGCTTCAAAAAAGTAGTTATGGCGTTTTAAAGAAAAAATAGTTTCAAGTATACATATGAACAAATCATACAACAGATATGAATACTTTATATAACATATATGAATAATTTACATGCGACATATTAATATAAGAAAGGTCGCCTGAAACATTATAAGAAAGGTTTCCTTGGGTAATGTGGAAGGTCGCCTCAAACATTATAAAAGCAGATGTTCTCTCTTTGTTACAGAGTGTCTTCAGTATAACCAACCTTTCTTTCGTTCTAATGGCTAACATAAAAGAAGAACACGATGAACCTTATGATGACCCTCCGCCAGCAATCCCACCAGGGTATGAGGGACCACCTCCAAATTATAGGAGGAACTGGCCATGGCCACCACAGATAGTGCCACGTCGCAGCCCAAGAGGCCATCCACCACCCAAGCCGTACATCCGTAAGATCCGAAGGGGCCATCCACCATGCAGGGTTAATGTTAAAGAAGAGCCAAATTATTAAAGACAGAAACTTTTTAGTAATTTTTAGTTAATTTATAGTTAATTTAGTGTCTTATTATGCATGCGTGTGTATTATCAAATTTGTTTATGTATTAACAAATTTCTTATGTAATGTACTGGTTTAATACTTTGTGTACAAAGATGAATACTCTCATTCATAAATATGAATACTCAAAACTATACGAATAAATAGTTAAATAACAATTTCATACAATTCAATATGGCGACTAACATGCTACAAATGAATATGTCGACTAACAAATATGAATACTTTGTGTTATGTTTCATTTTTGGTTACATTTTTGTTTATTACATTTGTTTTGTTATATATCAATATATTTTGTTTTTGAATAATTAAAGAAGAAAATTTAAGAAAAAAAAGAAGAAAAGAAATGGAGACTGTTTTACAAAATTAAATGGAGACGTTCTTAAAATTAAACATTATTTCTCAAGTGAAATGGAGAAGGTCTTCAAATTAAATGGTCCCTACCGTATTTCAAATATATATATATTTATTGCACCTTTTCCATTTATTTTGTTGCGCCATTTCGAAACGTTGCATCCGATCACTTGAACCAAGTCGGAGTTCGTACTCTATCACCGCTCAATGTGAATACATTATAGTGCCACACTTACACCTTCGCTCGAACCCTTTCGTCATTCTCCGACCGATATCCTAGGGTTTTCGGCTTCCGCCATTTTCAAAATCATTTCGAAGTTCTCCGACAAATTCCCTTTCAGCATTTCGAAGGTTTCCGCCATTAACAGCTCGCACCCTTTCGTCAATCCTCCTCCATTTTGGAAATCCCCCGACGTTTTGAGATGGTTTTATTTCCAGAGGATATAAAAACTGAAACCGAAGGATTGTCACAGCAACCGGTTGAACCACCGGCTGAAACTGAAGCCGAAGCACCACCGCCTGAAAGTGAAGTAGAAGAAAAATCAATCGGTGCTCCTGAAAATGAAGGTATAGTCTCTAGATCTATTAATTTTTTTTTAAAAAAGTATTCATTAGATTTGCATGTTCCTGTAGTTAGATTTTAATCAACTTTCCATTTATGGGTTAAATCAACTTTCCATTTTTGGTAATATGAACTTAGTGTTGGCTTATATGTAGTATTTATTATTTAATTACTAGATACTGTTTCAGAGAGTTATTTAAATACAGTTTCGTCCTCGAAATTAGTTTTTTATATATATTAGAGTTGAATACTTTTAGATTTTCTGTGGAATATATTGAAATTCAGCAATGAATACTTGGTCTATCAACTGTTGGATACTTTGTAAGTAAAGTGTTGTAGTTTTAATTATTTTTGAAAAACTATTTTTGAAACTGTATTTGTTAGGAACAAATACTTTATATTTGAGGAATGAATAATATATCTGTTACGAATGAATACTTGTTATGTATGCTTAAATTGAATTTCATTAATTAAGTACAAAATTAGTTGTACTTAAATCATTACTGTTATTTATGAATTTGCATGTTTGATAAGTTCTTTACTTACTAAAATTAGTTGTACAAAATGTTATTTATGAATTTTATATCTGTTATGTTTAATATAGGATATCAAGGATTGTCACATCAACCGGTTGAACCACCGACTGAAACTGAAGCCGAAGCACCACCGCCTGCAGTTGAAAGACCAATCGGTGAAAGTGAACTGGAAGAAAAAACAATCGGTGCTCCTGAAGATTTGCATGTTCCTGTAGTTAGATTTTAATCAACTTTCCATTTATGGGTTAAATCAACTTTCCATTTTTGGTAATATGAACTTAGTGTTGGCTTATATGTAGTATTTATTATTTAATTACTAGATACTGTTTAGTTGTACTTAAATCATTACTGTTGTTTATGAATTTGCATGTTTGATAAGTTCTTTACTTACTAAAAATTTATTTTCATTTCACTTATTAAAAATATAGGATATCAGGATTTGTCACATCAACCGGTTGAACCACCGGCTGAAACTGAAGCCGAAGCACCACCGCCTGCAGTTGAAAGACCAATTGGTGAAAGTGAACTAGAAGAAAAAACAATCGGTGCTCCTGAAAATGAAGGTATAGTCTCTATGTTGCTGTAGTTAGATTTGTATTTAAAAAAAGTATTCATTAGATTTGTATTTCCATGTTGCTGTAGTTAGATTTTAATCAACTTTTCATTTATGGGTTAAATCAACTTTCCATTTTTAGTAATATGAAGTTAGTTTTGGCTTATATGTAGTATTTATTCTTTAATTTCTAGATACTGCTTAGAGATTTGCTTCACTGTGTGAATACTTTATTCAGAAATTGTATTTGTTAGGAATGAATACTTGATATTTGAGGAATGAATAATATATATGTTAAGAATGAGTATTATGTATGTTTTAATGAAATTTCATTTTTGAAACAGAACAAGGGCAATCTCATCAAGAAACTGAACAGCCAACACAGCAAGGGCAATCTCAAATGGAAACTCAACAGCCAACACAGCAAGGGCAATCTCAAATGGAAACTCAACAGTAAACTGAGATAGTTAATCCTACAGGGTTAAAACGACGTAGGGGAGGACAACTAGGTCATAAGAAAGGTAATTTATAACTTAATTTTATTGATTGTAACTTCATAGAAATGAATTCATTTCTTTTGTAACTTCATAGAAATGAATACTTTATTTCATAGCAGTGAACTCTTTCATAGCAGTATTTACAAGTATAGGGCAGACAAAATAGATAGTAACTAATGAATACTTTTATTCATAGAAATGAAAACTTTATTTCATAGGAATGAATACTTTATTTCATAGGAGTGAATACTTTACTTCATAGAAATGAAAACTTTCTTTCATAGGTGATCCTCCTTTCAAAACAAAGAATACTGTATTGTTTTTGTATGAATTTGATTTTATATGTTAGAAATTATGTACTTGTTTTCTGATCTTGCTAAAAAAAATTTGTAGGTGATCCTCCTATAAATCGAAAGGCATCAAACTCTTGTATAAAGAATAGATGTGTTGTTGATGCTGCAATGAAATTCTTTCATAAGAAAGTGTTGCCTAAATTAGACCGTGACCACATCAAGCTGTTAGCAAGAACACCCTTTCTTCACTTGTTTGCATTCCCAATTAAAACACAAGTGAACAATCCCGTTCTATATTCAATTCTGTTGAAATGGGATGGAGCGCTAGGTCTTTTCGTTTTCAAGGACGTGAAGTTGTCGTTTACAGCCGAAGAAGTTGCTCTTGTTATGGGTCTCAGTACGGAAGGATCTGTTGTAGTATACAACAGGAAAGAACTTGATTCATCTGCTTTGAGGCGCAGATATTTTAATAACGAAGGTGAGATTACTCGGAGCCAACTTGAGGGTGCAATTCTAAATGCTTTGGAAAAGAAGTGTGCTCCAAATGATGTTGTTGGATTGCTTGTTATGTACTTGTTTACAACAGTACTGTTCCCTCAAGCATGCGGAAATGTGCCAATCCATATGTTCCGATACGCAGAGGATATTGAGCGGCTGAGAAAATATAACTGGTCGGAAGGAGTGTACCGATTGCTAATGGAAAACATTCCAAACAATGCTCTTTGGTGCCAAATGAGAGCTGATGCAGAAGTTAGAGGTCAACCAATAGTAGAAAGTCCTGAAGTAGAAGTTCGAGGAAAGAAGAGAAAAGCAAAGTGCTCAGGCACCCTACCTGGTTGTGCACTTGCATTAATCGTAAGTTGTAGTAAATTAAGAATGAATACTGTCAGTCAATAGCAATGAATACTTTCTTTCATATCAATGAATACTTTATTTTATAGCAGATAATACTCTTATGTAGATATTCTCTTAAGAATGAATACTGTCAGTCAATAGCAATGAATACTTTCTTTCATATCAATGAATACTTTCAGTCAATAGCAATGAATACTTTATTTTATAGCAGATAATACTCTTATGTAGATATTCTCTTATAAGTACTTTGGTATATAACAATGATTACTTTTTTGGTTAGCAGTCAACTCTTAGGTAGAAATACTTTCTTTCATAGTAGTGAATACTTTCATTCTGTTGACTTGTTTCTTATTTTTTTTCCTTTCATTTTTGTAGGCTTGGTTTTATGAACACGTTGAGATACCGGACTGCAGGAAATTTACGGGGCACATCCCGAGGTACCTAAATTGGAAGTTGAATATATCTTGGAGGAGATCACACTACAACTCGTTACTTGCTACTGTTCTTTCAGTAGATGTGAAGGGAGGGGAATTGAAATGGAAAGAAGCAGAGTGTTTAATTAAGGCAGAGGGCTTCATTGCGGCAGACCACATGCATCGTCTGTCACACTCTACAGCTTTGCATAGAGTTCACAACGAGAATGTTAGAAAGTTGATGGTTTCAATGACACCAGTTTACCTTATTTTCCGATACAATGTCTGCACTGACTTGGTTAATAGAGCTGAGCCGGACAGAATTGTAGAACTTCAATACATCCCAGAAGATGGTCAAACATTGTCTCCTACATCAGAGCAGAAGATTGTTACTCAAATTGAGCATGAGGAATGGAAACATCATCTAAAAAAGAATTCAGGTGAAAATAAAAATCCTTTATTTCCAAGTAAATTTAATATTTATTTAATTATTAATATGGATTTATGAAATTTTTAGTATGAATACTTCTAATGTTATCTGTAAATATATTAATTTTTGTTGATCTTCTACAGCAAAGAAGAAATTAGAGAAGGGAACCTCTTCTGATGTTGAGAAGAACAAGAGATCTAAATGTAAGGCTTACTGTTTTTTTTATTAAGAAGAACAGTTCATATTAAATTATTATATAATTTTTTTTTGAGTAATTGTCTATTTTTGCAGCTGAAGATAAAGGGGGGAATGACGAAGAGAAAATTAAAAAGTGTAAGATTTTTTTCATTTTAATTTCAAAATATCTTATTGTCTTTATGGTGGTGTTTATTATGTGTTATGTGTAGCTATGAAAACTTGGTAGTTTTAAAGTTCAATGTTGATACTAGACTAGTTAAATTTGTGTGCAGTAGCAATGTTTAATTTATGTTTTATATATAGGTATGAATACTTGATAGTTTTAAATTGTCTATTTTTGCAGCTGAAAAATCTTCAAAAACTCCTGAAGATAAAGGTGGGAATGACGATGAGAAAATTCGAAAGTGTAAGATATCTATACTTGATAGTTTTATATATAGGTATCAATACTTGATAGTTTTAAAGTAAATACTATGTATGTTGGGATGTTAAATTCAATTTTCAATACTATGATATCTATGTTCAAATACAAACATTTTTATAAATTTTTGTGCAGTATCAATGTCTATTTTAGGTTTTATATATAGGTATGAATACTTGATAGTTTTAAAGTAAATACTATGTATGTTGGGATGTTATATTCAATTTTCAATACTATTGATATCTATGTTCAAATACCAACATTTTTTTTTTTTACAGCTGGTAAATCTGTTAAAAGTCCAAAACAGAGACCTTCTCCTGGTGTTACTACTAGAAGTTTGGCGAAACTGATAGATCAAACCCCTGAGAGTCCTTTGAAAAGCAAGGTGTTATTTGAGGCCGTAACACCAACACCTTCTGTTGGTAAAATGGCACCAACAAAAATATCAAAGAAGGACGAAAAAAAAAGGCAACAAGACTTGAAAAATGTAGAAGATGTGAAACAATTAGGAGAAGAGGAAGAAAGAGGGCCTCAAATTGATAATGAACAACAGATCTATACTCAAGAATCCGAAGATGTAGAGGTTTCACAACAAGAAACACAAAAGCCTCAAGAAGAGGTAAGAGAAGGAATTGAAGGTTTTACCGAAAAGGAAAAACATTCAGCAGCACTACAATCATCAGATTTTAATCTTGAAGCTCAAATTTTCGATGTTTTACAAGATATTGAGAATATGAAATTGTTACCCAATCAAGAAGATGAAAAAGAAATAGTTGAAGGAGGAAGGAAAGAAGGTGAGATAGAAGGCGTAATAGGATGTGAGGAAAAAGGAGAAGATGTAGAAGGGGGAAGGAAAGAAGGCGTAATAGGAGGTGAGGAACAAGGAGAACATGTAGGTGGAAAGAAAGGTGTAATAGGAGGTGAGGAACAAGGAGAAGATGTAGGAGGAGAGAAGAACAGTAAAGACGAAGTAGCAGTTAGGCTTGGGGAAGTGGATAATCCTAGTTTTAATTTGTGCATAACACCACAGGTTGAATCTTTGAGAGAAGAAACTGATAACAATGCGATAATCCTAAGCCCAAATACTTGCCAAGAGATTATCCTAAGCCCATCCAAAGCGATAATCCTAAGCCCAACTCATTGCCAAGAGATTACCCTAAGCCCAGATCCGAAACAAGGTTATAAACGACCTCTCCCACCAGCCCGTGCAAAGTTTGTTCCTTACAAGAGGCAAAAGAAAGGGAAATCTGGCCCTAAAGAAGGCGACCTAGTAATAGATATTAGTTCGCAAGAGAAACCAGTGCCCAAGAGAAAAGGGAAAGTACCTCCCAAAAAAAGGAGAGTACGAAAACAAAGGTATCAACCAAAGAGGAACTTCGTCCATAAAACTGGATTTGTTGGTGAACCTTTCATCTCTGAAGCAGCAATGGAAGGATCAAAAATAGCATTCTCTGAATGGATTACAGTCTATCTAAATGCGTTTGAGGTATGAATAATAATAGTGTCATTTATGAATACTATTTGTGTAATGAATGAATACTTTAGTTCATAGAAATGAATACTTTGTTTCATAGGAATATATACTTTTGTTCTGAGAGTGAGTATATTGCCTCATAGTAATGAATATTTTGCTTCATAGAGATAAATACTTTAGTTCATAGGACTATGTACTTTATTTTCATATCAATGAATACTAAATATGTTAGTTGTTAGAAGTATACTTTTGTTGAAATCTATCTAAATTTGTTTCAGGTTGAAGAGATTGAAGACATCCCTTTCAAATACTTTGAGGACAATGTGAGTTGGAACTACTACACCGACAGTTGTTTCATAGATCCCGGGTCTCTTCCACTAACTGAGAAAAGGCCATTGGCAAATAAGACTTGGGTGTATGAAAATAGGGACACGGTGAGTGATCTTGTAAGCAATATCCTTGATCGATGGGTTACTGATTATTTTCAGTACAAGATTGGTGATGAGGACTACGTGTTTAAAAATGATGCGGCGAATCTTTTTATGGGAGTGGATTGTTTCAGGGATTTGCTTTACTGCGAGAATGAACTCGGACCTGAGGTATGAATTTTTTTTATTTTTATGGGTGAATACTTTTTGTCATAGAAATGAATACTTTCTGTTTTAGTAGGGAACTCTTTCATAGCAGTATTTAGAATTATAGCGCAGACCATTGATCTGTTAACATTCATTATGCTTAACCTGGAATATTTAGAAACATAGGAATGAATACTATCTTTCATTGGAATCTATACTTTTTTTGTAAAGGTGACTATTTTATTTCATAGCAATGAATACTGTTTTTGTAAGGGTGAATACACCATTTCATAGCAATGAATACTTTCGTTCATTGAAATGTATACTTTCTTTCATAGCAGTCAGCTATTTCATAGCAGTATTTACAAGTATAGGGCAGACAATTGAAATGTTAACATTCATTATGCATAACTAGCAATATTTAGTGTCATAGGAATGAATACTTTAATAGATAGTATGTAATTCTTTGTCAAATTTTGTCTGCAGATAATTGAAATTGCGACATTTATTATGCAAAGAGATACTCCTGTGAATTTTTATCATGAATGGTTTGTCCTTCAGACCAAAACTCAGGTGAGTTTGTTTATATTTTTTGTTTATTTACTTTGAAAAATATTTGCAATTTTTTTTATTAATTTTGTAATATTTGTAGGATTTGGGACAAGGCAATCCATTCATCGACCTCTTTCCTTGTCAG
Organism: Carex kokanica; assembly: GCA_025461125.1. Taxonomy (NCBI): domain Eukaryota; kingdom Viridiplantae; phylum Streptophyta; class Magnoliopsida; order Poales; family Cyperaceae; genus Carex; species Carex kokanica. The sequence continues at coordinate 573,713 of JAJGRX010000711.1, read as the reverse complement.
GCGCATTTGTTCTCGAGCCAGTTTGACAGTGCTAGATGGCTTTTTGTACCTTTGTGTGGGTACGGGACCTGGATACTGGCTGCTGTGGAATTGAAGAAAAAGGAAATACAAATGTACAACTCTGTACAAGGTGAAGGTGCAAATGAGCATTATTTTGAGCCGCACAAAAATACCATGCATTGGGTGAAATTCTTCCTGTCTTGGAGGCTTGGTGAGTATTTTTTGTTCTTTATTTTTCTTAAATTCAAATAAGTATACTTGACAGTTAATTAAGTGAATACAGTGAAAACTTAGGTAGTTTGTATGACATGAAATATAGAAATTAGGTATGAATACTATTTACGTTAGGAATGAATACTGGTTTTCACAGCAATGAATACTTTATTTCACAGCAATGAATAATTTTTTTCATAGGAATTTGTAGTTTTGTTGTAAAGGTCAGTATATGTATTCATAGCAATGAATACTTTATTTGCTAGCAATGAATACTTTATTTCACTGCAATGAATTATCTTTCATAGGAATCTGTAGTTTTGTTGTAAGGGTGTGTAGTTTTCTTGTAAGGGTCAGTATATGTAGTCATAGCAATGAATACTTTATTTCTTAGGAATGAATACTTTTTGTAGTTGAAATGAAAACTTTCTTCCAGAGTAATCTATACTTTTGTTGTAATGTTTAGTATGTCATTGCAAAGTAATGAATACTTTCCTTCATAGAAATGAATACTTTCTTTCGTAGGAATCTATACTTTATTGTGAAAGTGATTATATTTGACTGTAGGAGATGAATCATGGAAAAATGTTGATTACAAGTGGATGAATTGTCCCAAGCAAGATGCTGGCTCAAAGGACTGTGCTATTTTTGTGATACGATACATAGATTGCCTCAGCAGGGATGTTGAACTTGACTTCAATCAGGTTATCATTCATTGATTTTATTTAATATTCATGACTTATTATTCATATTTCATTTTTTTTTAACTTAAATTTTTTTTTTTAAAATTGTAGGAATTGATAAGCAAGGAGCGTCTTTTACTTGCGTATCGCTTTCTGATTGATGATAGGAATGAATTGAAGATAACTGTATAGATTTCATGAATTTTATGATATACTGTTATGATATATTGTCATGAATTTTCTGATTGGTGAACTTGTAATAGGTGGAAGTTGTTATGATATACTGTTATGCGATATACTGTTATGTGTTATAACTGGTAATAGGTGGAAATTGGTCAACTGTTATATGATTTTTGAGGTACTAAAACTTAGGTAGTTTTTATGACATGAATTATAGAAATTTATCCTAGGTAACTGAGGAATGAATACTATTTGTGTTAGCAATGAATACTTTATTTCATAGCAATGAAAACTTTCTTTCATAGGAATCTATACTTTCTTTCAGAGGAATCTATACTTATGTTGTAATGGTCAGCATATTATTTCATAGGAATCTATACTTTCTCTCAGAGAAATGAATACTTTATTCCCCCGGGTAAGTTGTGTTCCCGCTTTTTAAGTAATCATACCTCGTCGAACAAGTATTCATACCTAACATATCAAGTATTCATACCTAAGATATCAAGTATTCATCCCTAAGATATCAAGTAAAAAATGATTGAATGGTAATGAAATTTCAATCGGTAAAAATGAGTGAATGATGTGTCCAGTTTTTTATTTGTGAAATACTGATGAGGTATGAATACTTGCTTGATGAGGTATGAATACTTGAATGACAAGGTATGAATACTTGTGCAACGGACAACTCGAAAGTATGTCATCATGGATCTCATTTGAAAGATAAAATTGCGTAGAAGACGTTCGTGGTTTTAGATTTGCAAAATTCCTCACAGATTGTCAAAAATATTGGTTAGAGTGAACGGAGAAAAAAAAAACCACCTCTAAAAACGTGTAAAAGATTGATAAGTAATGTGTCCAGTTTTTTTTTAAATACTTGATATCTTAGATATGAATACTTCATGCATTATATATGAATACTCTAGAATGCAACTATGAATACTTCTTTTAATAGTAATGAATATGAAAAAGTAGTATGTTTTTCTTTTCCTTTTCTGTTGCCGAATATTCCAAGTTGGTTATCGGTCCCCACCGGCAGTTAAATGCTAAATAACAGATAATTAGCGGTCCCCCCAGTTGAAAACGCGTTTTTAATTAGTGGTCCCCGTTAATCAAGCTTTTTTGGTTGTCTTTTAGTGCGGAAATGGTGGTCCCCTCTCAATTACGGTTAAAGATTAATTAACAACCTTATCCGGAGGATGAATGGGGGATAGCAATCCGGGTATTGTTAGTCGGTCCCTAAATTAATTACATATAAAGATCCTCATTAATAAGATGAAAGGAGATGTGATGTGTCAATTAGAGATCGGTTATTTTGTGTTTGGTCACATCGTTTGTCAGGTCAACATGGTTCCTACTTAATAATTATTGATGTTATGGGGATTTCTAAAGTAATATTAAATGATATTGCAAAAGAAAAAAAAAATACAAATCCACTGATATATATTATCTATCTTTCTAGCCTCTTAACAATTTTTATCAGCATTGTATCATGATTGGTTCTCTTTGATTCTGGTACTTTGTTTATATGGTTTATAAAAATAAAGAGGCTACGGTACTTCACAAAGTGTAGAATGAGATGTGCTATCGATCCATATTTTCATTTACAAAGTTTAAACATTTGATCGACTCAACATGATCTTCATATAAAAATATACTTTGAAAACGAAATATATATATATTTTTTTAAGAAACATTTTACTATTTTTTTAATTATGGTAGAAAATCACATGATCTAAAGATTTTGAATCATCCGAAAGTAATAATTTTCTACCTATTTAAATAGTACAAAAATTCTAAAAAATGTAACACTTTCATATGAAGATTATGCTGAATGGTTCAAATCGGTTGTTTGAACTTTAGATACAGAGAAATGGATCCATATTACAAACGGATCTACACTTTGCATAGTAACGTAGCCTCATTTAAAAATAAAATAAAGGAATATTGCTAATCAACGAAAGTTAAAATATAATGTACTTATTTAGGAACAAGACCACTTTTGTGAGATCTAAAAACATCCAATAATATTACAAAATAATATATTAGTAAACTATGCTTAGTCAAACATATGAAGTTACAGGTCCAAAAATACTTGGGGGTTCAATTATCTCAAGTGCTTGTAGGCATCAGAAAGTTCATGCACACTTGCATCTCAATTTGAATCAGTGTTCTAAATAACGCGCTATACCTTTTTTGGACCCCAAACGCAACGCTATGACATCAAAATGCGCTATTTGCGCTACGGCCGCTATAGCGCTATAGCAGTCCGCTATTTGCGCTATACAATATGGGATTTTTTTTTTTAAGCAATTTATATGAGTTTTAAATAAAATCCAAAAAAGCTCAAACCGAAATTAAATTTGTTACTACTTACTACAGATAAATCAATTTGAAATTGGAAATAGAAATAGAAATTTGAATAGAAAAAAAGTCCAAACCGAAATTAAAATTTGAATAGAAAAAAAATAGATTATGTCATGAATTATGATGCTTAAGATATTTTGAATAGGAAAAATCGATAGTTTATGATATTACTATAGATATTTTGAACCACAATTTGAACTTTGTACGGGTTCAATATGAATATTATAATTTCTTAATTACTTTGGTGTTATTTATTGTTCTATGAGACTTTAGATAATGTTGATATTTAGTACAAATATTGAATATACGGAATGTAAAAAAAAAAAAAACACTATTTGAAATAACTTCCGCTATAACGACGCTATTCGCTATAGCTTTTTTTTGTAGCCTTCCCGCTATGACGCTATAAACGCTATTTAGAACCTTGATTTGAATACTACTTCTAAGAATTATAATTAAATGGAGAGAGATTTTCACATAAGCAATGCTTCAGAGGTACAATCCTTCAGACAAATCCACCAAGAAAGACCAAAATAATTGAAATGATAAAATGATACCAATATCCGACTCCCCTTCGGGATAATCACACAGTTAACTGATCTACATCAAATAAATATCCAAATTGAAAAGGTAAAAAAGCAATTATGTACACCACATAAGTACGGTTACTGAGAAGTCCAGTAAGTGGCTAATGAAAATGCTTCAATACCTGTCATTTATTAGGCCGTGTTATCTCATAAGTACTCAGGGTTAAATGCCAAGGCCTCCTGATGGATGAGGTCCTTCATTTGATCTTCGGAAAGGTTGTGCTGTTCAAAATCAAACCTGAACGGGTTCAACGCCACTGGTTCATCGCTGACGTCATGCAGTGATGACAGGTACGGGTGTTCAAGCGCCTCCTCCACTGTACCAAATTCAATCGGTGATAACGAAAAATGTACGTATTTAATGCAAAAGCATGTGGTTATATGTTTGAGTTAAAAAGGTTTTTAGGAGTGCTAGTGGATGGCATTAGCCAGATTCATTTGCATTTAGTTAAAAATGTTTGTTGAACAAAATGCTTGTGCTTCGTATTACCCTAATATTTATCATTAAGTATGAAAAAGAAGTCTAAATTGTTTTCAAAAGAAAGCAATCTAATAACTTGTAGAGCTAAATCAATGGTTGAGCTGAACAAGCGAATGGATAGGGTTGGACCTGATTTAGTTTAGTTTCTAACAATATGCCTACCCAATATGTGTTGTGAACTTGTGATAGACCCATTACTTGGGACTACCAAGTTAGCATATAGGTGTATAAAACTAAATAAGCTAACCATAGCACACCATTCTCAGTTAATAATTACCAAAAAAAAAAAAGTAGGCCAAGTATTACCAACAATTAAGACTAAAAAGCAAAAGACCCACACAAAAAATAATACTCAGAATGAAAAAGCAATAGCAGACCTGTGATTCTCCTTCTAGGGTCAAAGGTGAGCATCTTCTCAACAAGATCAATGGCTGAGGGATGAACATGAGGAAATTTCTCAATTAACGACTGGCGCGCATATCTAGGAAGCTGACTTATGTACCTCCTTGCATTTTCATTCACAAAATCCAGATCCGCTTCATTTGGGGTGCCAATCAGCTGTTGTACTCAAAAATCAAGAGCAAACAAGTTAGAATGCACGCGTTGATCAACAAACAAGCTCTCTCAGAAACTTTAGGGCTCGATTTTATAACGTACTGATATCATACCAGTTAGCACATAAAGGTAATATTATGAGCCTAGATGAATACTGGTAATTATTATTTTTAGTCAGGGATGACCAGCATATATTTTGGTGTCATACAGCAATTGTTTTGTGCCAACAGATCCAGATTGTACAAAACCAATACTTGCTGGTTATCTACTGGGTCTCAAGCTTTTCTTTTCTGAAGTGGAAAACAAGTATGCAACTAAATTTCAAGTTCAACATTCTTACTAAAATTGAGTCTCTGGTTAAGGCTGGTGTTATTTGGTATACTTTTCTTCTGGATCCTCGGGAATTCTTAACAATACAAGTAAACAAAAAACTGAATAAAGAAGACCTGATAAATATACCAAACAAACAGAGCCCCGTACTATCGAACAGGTGTAATATAAAAAATCAAAATAGTACATCAGATCAAAAGCTTCTACTGTACTAAAAACAAAAAGGTGGCTGCTTTTATGGATCCTTCATGACATTTAGTGATTTCCACATTTCACATGGGCACAGATAAAAACAAAAAGAAGAAAAAAGAATTTGTACTGACCTCCATGAGCAATCTTAGCTGGTGCACATGGTCCCGGCCGGGGAAAAGTGGTTTTCTATCCATAAGCTCCATAAAAATGCACCCCACAGACCAGACATCAATAGCAGCTGTATACTCTGACGAATTGAGCAGCAATTCAGGAGCTCTGTACCACCTAGTGACCACGTACTCAGTCATGAAATCTGTCTCTGAAGTTGTACGTGCAAGTCCAAAATCGCAGATTTTAAGGTCACAGTTAGCATTCAACAAGAGGTTGCTGGGCTTTAGATCCCGGTGGAGCACACTCGCTGAGTGAATGTACTTTAAGCCTCTAAGGATTTGGTAAAGAAAATACTGCATAGCATAATCAACACCAGATTTTTTGTCAGATTTTGTACTCCAATTCCCCATGTTTTAAATAATTGTGAAAGAATATCCATTAAAAACACGGAAAATCAAACAATACATGACTAAACACCCTGACAATTTCATATTAACTCTGATAAGGTCTATTGATAGTAATTTCCCTAAACAAAACCAAGAATATAAAATTTGCGTTGCATGGTAGTAGTTGAGTTTATAATGAAAAAAATATACACGTAAAAAAGTTAACATAGTTAAAGTATATAGAGGCTATGTTAACAGTCCAGAATGGGCCGTGAATATCTTCACAATTCTGGGTGCTCGTTGCAAATAGAACATGAAGAATCTACGAGTAAATGGAGACTGCCTTCTCAAGAAAGCTATTTCAACTTAATTAGAACAACTAATTTGGTTTCCCTAATTTAACTGGCTAAACGACTGAATAGTAGAAACAGTTATTGTAAAAGGACAAAGTAATTTAATTATCCATAAAAAAATTAGGAGTCAAAAGTGACACCTGGCAGTGCTCTTCTGATAAAGCTTGATTAGAGCGAATGATTTGATGGAGATCAGTATCCATTAACTCGTATGCAATGTACACATCATTAAATGTCTCTCGCATAGGTGGTGGTATTATATCTCTTATTGCAACAATCTGCATAAAAAATCGCCAGCAACATTAGGAAAATATTAAACAGCAAAATATTATATAAAAAGGTGTTTTGATCAATCTTGCATGAAAAATTCTTGGTTTTGAACTCGACAGCCACCAAGCTTCACATGTACATGCCTTTTAGTAGACTTCTAAATATCTCATTTTAGGAGGATAAATGATTCCAAAGTTTTGACAAATCAGAAATCAAGAAATAAACTGTCCAAGGAAAGGCTCTTTCTTTACCAAGAAACTGCTTAGGATTCAAAAAGAAAGACAGAAACTATTGTTGAATGAGCATTTTTTTTAAAAAGGTGTGTACTGATTTATTTAATTATAATACCACTAGTATTATCAATTAACAAATGAATAACTATTAGATAATGACAAATAATCCTTCAAAAGTAACAACGTACTATTTAGTGTCTCATTTGATGCAACATTCAAAGTAGAGAGTAAACACAAAAGATAAATTGCATCTATATTCTTTTCACAACATCATTCTTAATCCATTTATCATTAAAAGGGCTGTGATATTAGGCTAACTAATAAAATTGACCATCGATTCAGTTCTCCAACAAAGCTACGGGCTCTTTACAAATGCTACATACGAATTTTGAAGCTTTTGACATTTTGTGGATAAAAAAGAGGATCTCCTAGAAATTACATAACGGTAACCAAGTAGTGGTACTACCAGTGGCGGACCCAAGAAGGGCCGACCCTTCTTGGATAGGTATTTTATACTTGTGCCTACCCTGAATGGATATAGTGCCTACCCCCTGAATTTAATTCACGGTCCAGTAGAAGAATTGTTGATTTGTTAGGAGAAAATGAGATCCACTATCAAGAATATAAATATGTACCATGTCATGACTAGTCACGCCGTAACTTGGATCACGTGTCGTATCGTGCTGTGATCAAATTTGAAAAGATGGTCACAACACGTTAATCACGCCATGACCACACATGATGTGTCCAAACATGATCGGTCACGTTTAACTATTTTTTTTCATAATTTAGGTTAGTTTATTTGAGATTCACCATTCAATCAAGATCTAACAGTCCTAATTACACGTGACCATATGTCGTGCTGTGACTAAATCTTTTGCGTGACATGCCTTTGTCGTGCCAAATTTTCGAAAGATAGTCCCATCACGTGGATGGTCACAGTACGTAACCAGCACACATGTCATGATAGAACTGTGTCGTGCCGTGACTTTTTTAGATCCCTATTATACTATTGTTAATATTTTGTGCCTACCCCTAATCAAAATCCTGAATCCGCCCCTGGGTACTATACAATATGAAAGTTTGTGCAAGTATGAGGGGTAAGAGGGGGGAGGCAGAGAGAGAGAGAGAGATAGAGAGCTAACATTTTCATGGTCCATGTGGCGGAGGAGCTTAATTTCGCGAAGAGTTCTCTTGGCATCGATCTTGTTGTCAAATGCATTTGCTATTTTTTTAATGGCAACTTGCTCTCCTGTCTCTGAGTTTAAAGCCGAGCTGATCACAATTTAATTTGTACCAGTTCCACGAAATAAAAAAGTGTTATGGCAGAAGTAGAATGCAGGTAATAATTCAAAGCCTCCATAAAGGGTACATAAGAAATAAGTACAAATAGTTCAAAATGATCTATCACCTGAAAGGAATGGCTTTTAATTATGATAAGCAAAATGTATAAGCAGCGGTCAAATAAACACTACTCTAGTTTAACCTCAAACAAAGAATAAATTAACAGACTTAAAATTAATGCTGCAGTTAAGAGTCAGTCTGATGTGACTTTAAAATAACAAGTAAATGCATAGTTCTAGCCTAAGTTGAAAGTCAAGAATGAGTCAAACATATAGAATCAGAGATTTATAATAGTCTACAAATAACAGAGAATCATAAGCAATACAAAGTTGTTATTTTCATTATTCAATTAACTTTAAGATTCAGATGGTATAGAAACAATATTATATGTGGAGTAGAATGGCTAAAGAACTGACCATCATAAAGAGGTTGTAATTAGTAGAGAAAAGTACTAAAAATTACACATTTTATAAACAGCTATCTTAGTCAAATCTTAATCAAAGATGCACATACATCATAAATCATAATAGCTAAGGTAACTAATTTTGTCTCTAGCTTTTAAGGAAACAGTAGATCCATTTCCCCTCTGGAGATGAACTGAATCAAACCTAAATTCGTTGCAGAGAGAAAGGAAATCACAAAGGATCTAATGAGGGATAACATATAAAATACGATAATTACGCCAAAATGGAAGCAAACCAACAAAATATATCTCCTTCCCCATGAATAACTAATCTAATTCAAAAAAAAAAAAAAAAAAATCGAAACGACCACTGATCCAAAATATTCAGAGGGAAAAAAGGACGGAGAAGAGAGAAATAGTACCAAACAATTCCATAAGCGCCTTTCCCGATGGGGAGAATTGGAGGTCGATACTTGGCGGAAACCTCAAAAATGTTGCCAAAGATGTTGTATTGAATGAATTTCCCGCCATGGCTGAGTGTCGCCTGAATGTTGCTCTCTATTCCCGGCACCGCCGCAGCAGGTTGCTGCGGCGGCTGAGCTGGAAGCGCCCCCGCCTCCGCCATATCCGCATCAGGCAGTCCACCTCCGGCATCCATACAGAAAAAAAATAGAGGTTGAAACCCTAGAGAGAGAAGATCGCGGAGAGGGATTGTAATTGTGTGTTTTCTCTTTTCACAGTTCTTTGTTTTTTTTTTCTTTTATTATTATGATCTCCCCTTTTCTCTTTTTTTAATCTGCTATCCTGTTTTGTTTGTAGGAGGTGAACCTGGGAATTCATTTCACCTGAGGTAACAAAATATTTATGTTTAGATATCGCACCGTCCGATCAGAATCCACCTCGGACCGGATTGGCCCGGATTGTGATCGGACGGTCTAAATATTCACAAAAAATATTCTGTTACCTAAGGGGATATGGAGTCGCTGGACGGGTGCGCTGGATTTCCTGCAAGTGGAGATACAGGAAAATCTCCCAAGTTTTAGTCGTCAGAGACTCAGAAGGTCAATTTTTGGATAAGAGGTGGAATTCGGCGAATCTTTTCTTCCTTGTCAGATCAGTTGCAAAATTTTGAAATGTCCTTTTTTTCTAAATTTTAATTGAGTATTTATTGAAGGAGGAGGGTTAAAATGCACTCAAATTTCTATATTTTTAAATGCATCTAATTTTTCAAAGTCTGAATAGTCGATCCGAACCGATCAACATGACCTTCATAATAAAATATGCTTGGAGATCAAATTTTATATTTTTTAGAATTTTTTTTTACAATATTTTAAGATAGGTACAAAATCACTTTATTGGATGGTCCAAAATCTCCTTACAACAATGATTTTGTATCTATCTTAAAAAATAGTAAAAAAATTCTAAAAAATATAAAATTTGGTCTCCAAACATATTTTATTATAAAGATCATGTTGAGCAGTTCGAATTGACTGTTCAGACTTTGAAAATAAAAATAAAGAACATAAAAAATTGGATACATTTGAAAACATAGAAATTTGAGTGCATTTTAACCCTCCTCTTGTTGAAGTATATGCATGCAAAAATGTAGCAACGCCGGACTATTGTATAAATAAATTCCCCATTGCTAAGATGAACTCTGTATTTTGAAGGACAAAAGAATCCATTCAATTCATGAGGATTGTGGAAAGGGATGACACGTAGCTAAACTCAAAGGTGGTGTTTGGTTGTGGACTAAAGTTAAGGTGGCCTAAGTTGTTATTTCATGTTACGCCGGCCTAAATTATTCGTGTTTGGTTGAGGTCTAAAGTTAAAACATGGCTTAAGTTATTCCTTGTTTGGTTAGAGTTGGTGGAGGACTAAAGTTTTGGAAGCCTAAGTTAGTTAATTATTAATCATAGGATACTAATTATATAATATTAATATATTAATAATAACTATAATGTATTATAATATTATTATAATAATTATTTAATATATTAACAATATAAGATATTAATTATATATTAATAATAATTATGTACTATATTAACAATATAAGATAATAATTATATAATTATATATTAATAATAAGATACTAATTATATATATTAATATATTAATAATAACTATAATATTATGATAATTATTTAATATATTAAAAATATAACATATTATTATATAATTATATATTAATAATAATTATTGATAAAAAGATACTAATTATATAATATTAATAAATTAATAATAAATATAATATATTATAATATTATTATAATATTTATTTAATATATTAAAAATATAACATATTAATTATATAATTATATATTAATAATAATTATTGATTAAAAGATACTAATTATATAATATTAATATATTAATAATAAATATAATATATTATAATATTATTATAATAATTATTTAATATAATAAAAATATAAGATATTAATTATATAATTATTATTAGTAATAAGATACTAATTATATAATATTAATATATTAATAGTAACTATAATATATATAATATTATTATAATAATTATTAATATATTAAAAATATAACATATTAATTATATATTAATAATAATTATTGATAAAAAGATACTAATTATATAATATTAATATATATTAATAATAATTATTGATTAAAAGATACTAATTATATAATATTCATATATTCATAATAACTATAATATATTATAATATATTATAATAATTATTTAATATAATAAAATATAAGATATTAATTATGTAATTATTATTAGTAATAAGTTACTAATTATATAATATTAATATATTAATAGTAACTATAATATATATAATATTATTATAATAATTATTTGATATATTAACAATATAACATATTAATTATATAATTATATATTAATAATAATTATTTATAAAAAGATACTAATTATATAATATTATTATAATAATTATTTAATATATTAACAATATAAGATATTAATTATATAATTATATACTAATAATAATTATTAATAATAATATACTAATTATATACTAATAAGATATTATTATAATCATTCAAGTTAGGCCACAACATGGACTAAAATTAAACCACCATGCGAGGTGGTTTAGTTTAGGCCGGCCTAAAGATTGGCTTATGCCATGTTAGGCCGGCTCAATTAAGTCGCGTTTGGTGGAATAAAGAGGCCTAAACCCCTTATTCCACCCTTTAGGCCACAACCAAACATGACCAAAGGACAAAAGAATCCATTCTTTACATCCGCACCAATATTAGGAGCCCAGATTCTGATCGAACGGACTGTAGCTAAACTCAAATGGTGCGTTAGTGAAGAGTATGCGGCCTTGCGCAGTTTGCGCTTGACTGAGTCCTGAGGCCGTACAGGGTCGGTACGTGTCCCACAGGAGAGTGTGGAGTGTGGACCACCGACGAATTTCTCTCTCTTATTGCACTACCGATCTTATGTGGAAATTACGGGAATTTAGCGCGACGCGGAATTTCGTCTACCCGTTCCTTCTTAAATAATTATTCACCACACAAACCTCTTCATGTTCGTCGCCACGAAAGATCCTAGACAAAGTTTGTAGAATATCGGAGAATAAAGAGAGGGGAGAGAGAAGATTCCACCGACTATGAATTGCGTTAATCATTTGTTTTTAATATCTAGCTACCTTGTTCTTATGGAACGTTGACATCATAATTGACCACTCGGTGTCCGTATTTCACAAATTTTAAATTTTAAATCCGAACTATTAATTAATTGTGTGGGAAGCTCGAGCCTACTGAACCTGAAAACGCAATTCATTCATTAATTAATTGTAAGTTGCATTTGTGCCGACATTTTTAAAAATACCCAAAGTTAATTAAAGATTAATAAAAATGTCCAGACTCATCAACTTTTATTAAAAATGTTCCATTAAATGGCTGATCTCCAAATTTTTTTTTTTTTTTTAAGCCACAAGAGCCTACAAATTATATTAGAATGGACTACGAGGTAGAAAAAACATAATTAGTTCTACTTCTTAGAACGAGCCTTGAAAGTACATGGAACAAAGTCATTATCGAATTCTGCCGGATCTGGACCAGTCACATCAGACGGAGTGGCAAGCATAAGTACACAAAACGAACTCATCGTCCGATGTTGGAGGCTCTGGATCAACATTTTTTTTTTTTGACAAGCAGCCGTAGGGGTTTTCCACAAAGTCATCGTCCGAAATTTTCCACTGAATTAGCGGTAGTTTTTTAATATGTCCCTCCATTCTACATACGTAACATTTATTGATATAAGAACGCAGTATTTACATTTCTTTTCTCCTTTATTTGTACCTAGTGTTTTGCAAACGGGCACGGGCAAAACCCGGGACGGGTCACGGGCAACGCGGGTCACGGGCGACACGGGACGGGTTAGCACGGGTATTTTTTTGAAAAACCCTACCCGGCCCCTCTCAAACCCCCCGGGCAACACGGGTCACGGGTAACACGGGTCACGGGCAACACGGGTCCGGGTTTTTTTTTTCTGTTTTTTTTTTTGCTGTTTTTTTTTTGCTGTTTTTTTTTCTGTTTTTTTTTCTGTTTTTTTTTGCTGTTTTTTTTTCTGTTTTTTTTTCTGGTTTTTTTTTCTGTTTTTGGGGGGGGAATTTGAATTTTTACGGGTACGGGTAATACGGGTCCACGGGTCGGTACGGGCGGGTACGGGTTTGAAACGGTACGGGTATCACGGGTAAATTTTAAAAAAATCCGTACCCGGCCCTTCTCAACCCGTACCCGTTTAACCCGTGAACCCGTGCAAAACCCGTGCACGGGCACGGGCAGGGCGGGCACGGGTCCCGGGCGGGCACGGGTCCCGGGCGGGCACGGGTCCCGGGCGGGCACGGGTCCCGGGCGGGCACGGGTCCCGGGCGGGCACGGGTCCCGGGCGGGCCGGGTCGGGTCTGACCCGTGGGGATATTTTCAAAACACTATTTGTACCTCTATCACTAGTTGACTCTACTTCGGTTTTTACCTCGATCTTTTTCTCTTTACCTCGATCACTTGACCCTCCTCTCGCCAGGCCACGATTGGACGACCCACCTCGCTCTCTATTGTTCATACCTTTGGTCCCTTCAAATATCGCATTTTTCGCCAATAAAATCGCATTCTCTTTCTCTCTGTCCCTTTCTCCCTTCTAATTATACTGATTTGAGGTTATTGTGAAGGGGAGAGAGAGAAAGATGGGTATTTATAGAGTCTAAATCAGGGGACCGTCCATTTAATGGCCGGTTTGGTTATTTTTAATAGCATACTTAGTATTTTGCGTAAGTATTTCGGTTTAGTTTTTATGTTTTAGTATAATTTAGCGTACTTAGTATTTTGCGTAAGTATTTCTGTTTATGTGTTATGTTTTAGTATAATTTAGCGTACTTAGTATTTTGCGTAAGTATTTCTGTTTATGTGTTATGTTTTAGTATAATTTAGCGTACTTAGTTTTTTGCGTAAGTATTTCAGTTTAGTTTTTATGTTTTAGTATAATTTAGCGTACTTAGTATTTTGCGTAAGTATTTCTGTTTATGTGTTATGTTTTAGTATAATTTAGCGTACTAAGTTTTTTGTGTAAGTATTTCGGTTTAGTTTTTATGTTTAGTATAATTTAGCGTACTAAGTATTTTGCGTAAGTATTTCTGTTTGTGTTATGTTTTAGTATAATTTAGCGTACTTAGTTTTTTGCGTAAGTATTTCGGTTTAGTTTTTATGTTTTAGTATAATTTAGCGTACTAAGTATTTTGCGTAAGTATTTCGGTTTAGTTTTTATGTTTTAGTATAATTTAGCGTACTTATTATTTTGCGTAAGTTAGAACAACGAAACATAGAACACGAAACATAGAACAATAAAATAATAAAACACGAAACATAGAACAATAAAATAATAAAACACCAAACATAAAACAGTAAAACAATAAAACCATAAAATAATAAAAGAATCGGCGCTAAAACGGAGAAGGGGACCATCGATCAGCTGGTACTCCGGCGTTCGCTCGCTGTGGCCATCTATCTCTCGGTGTCTCCACACGAGCGTCGGCCTCTCTATACATCCTCTCAGCGGTATCCCAGACAGACTCACTCCTAGAGACCGGCGGGGATGTATCGAAGATAGATGCAGCGAAATCAGTCCCAAGGTCAGGTTGATGCTAAGCCCCGCTACCACTGGCCTCTCTATCATGGGCCATCGCCGGCATCCCATAGTCAAAATAGCCGAGCTGGTCCAGACTCACACTGAACTCTAGAGTAGTCTCCAACATCTGTGGTGGCATCTTCGGCATCTCGGCTGGACCCTGCAATCACACACATAATTTACTGAATTAGAACTGAACGAAGAAATTCGCACTAACCCAGACAGCTAATGAAATAAAACATACCGAAGGCTGAACTGGATGTCCATGGGAGTCGTAGAATGCGTGCCAGCCCCTCATGGACAATACCCAGCGATGGTAGTCCCACTCTGGAACGGTATCGGGGGGAGGTGGCATGTCTCACAGCATAACCGGGCTCTCATCGGGCTCGGACGCATCTATCTCATGCCAAATGATGTTCTCTATGGTGTCCGCAGCATATCGATGAGCTGCCCACTGTGCCTAGAATTCTCAATGAAACTGGCACTCTTCTCGAGGTAACTGGACCCAAGATGCTTCCAGTTCTTCTTTCCTAACATGTTGATCCCATGCGTGGCGTCTTTGATCAATGCCAACAGCTGAAAAAAGTAATTTGTTAGATCAAACATTGATGAAGTAATCAGTTAAGAAAAAAATCATATAGTTTTATATGCATTACCTGGCGAGCCCATTTTCTACCGTTGGGCTTGTAACCGTCATCGTTGTTCAGCCTGTCGCGTAAGTAGGCACCATAATCGCCCTTCAGATATACGCTTGCCATGCAGACCAGCAAGTACCAAGCCTCATACCTCAGTAGGAGATCCCCCGGGGTCTGCAGTAGCTCATCTGGGAGGTAATATAAGTCAAGGTGCTGCGGAGCCGCTGCCGTACTGTAATAGAAGTCGAGGTGCAGGCTCCAGTCGCGGTGCTGCGATGCGTGGCTCAACCTGTAAGAAACGTTAGATGCAATAAAAATAAATCAATTAAACAAAGAATAGTTGAAAAGAGATACGACTTACTTATGCAGGTCTATGATGGTGGACCTCGGCAAAGATGGGTATGCGGAAATGAACGGCGGATGTCCAAGTTGGCGGAGTACACGATCCGGATAGTGGTGCTCCATTACCCAGAAATGTACGAGTGGCCCTCTGTAGTACCACATCTCCTGAGACTGGAAACATCTCGCCAGTAGCTTCCCCTCCTCGTACAGCTCGGCGTACGGTGTCCACTCAACCTGCTCTGCCGACAAATTTTGCAGCTGTAACCGAACTGGCCTGATACCCAATGTATAACCGTGGCCCTGATCCCGGTAGTGGTGAGTACCGTGCCACTTCTTGGCGTATGCCGGACATCTGACATCATCGGGCTCTCCCCAATCCGGCTTCGCATTCGGGATAGGCCTACCCACCGGTAGCTGTGACCACGACCAGTGCTGAAGCAATAGTACTGGCCCATACACCTGCTTCTTATCTGACTGCATTTTTAATAATTTTAGATGTCAGGTCATTCGGATTGATTGATTAAATAAAAAGGTAAGAAAATAGTTAGGGACTTACCATACAACTACGACAAAGGTGGGAGTACAGATGGGCTAGGACGGTCGCACCCCAGTTGTACGGCGATGCATGCTCCAGGTCTGCCAGCAGCGGGAGATACATCATCGGCATGCAGTCACCGGAAGCATCATCAAACATGACAGAACCAAATAGGTCCATCACGTAGCCCCGTGTATATCTGCAGTAACAAACATGTAATATAAGATCAACAACAAACGGGAATTCAATAAAAAAATAATACGAACAATTTGTAGTTTTTACCTCTGAATCTCCTCATCGGTGGAGTCTACTGTCAGACCCGCGCTGAAGTGCTGTCGCAACTTCTTCATCCTTAAGTGGAATTTTGATGTTCCACTCTTCTCAATAAGGGAGTGAGGATCAGCTCCCAAAAGCATCTCGATTTGAGCAGCAAACGTCGTGTTGTCAAATACGCTACCGACGGAGGTGCCACTGATAGGCAAACCCCGAGAGAACTCACATCCTGGAAAGTCACTGTCATCTCTTCGAACGGCATGTGGAACGTGTGCGTCTCGGGACGCCATCTCTCAACCAATCCTGCGATGAGAGATGCGTTGATGATGCCACTCCCAGTCCGCAAGATGTCAACCATCTAGTAGAGGCCCAGATTGACGAGGTACCGGTCCATCGACCGGTAGTACTGCAAGTGAACGCACCGCAGCTTCACATCTAAAAGAGACTTGTCCTACATTGACAAATTTAATCTACATGGTGTTAACACATCAACATTTAAACTCAAGGAAATTTGAAAAAGAGAAAAAAAAAAAACATACCTCACGAGAAGCTAGTGAGACTCGGTGATCGCGGTGGGGCACCTACAGAAGATGACTGAAATGCTATATGCTGCTAGTCGCGATCGGCTCGTCAACTATAGGTGATAGTGGACGAAGCCTAGGCCGTCCTCTAACCATCCTAATTTCGGTAATAAAATTATGTTAAGTAATGCAAAAAAAAAGCTAAAATAGGCTTAATTACGCTAAAAACGGCTAAAATAGGCTTAATTACGCTAAAATATGCCAAAATAGGCTTAATTACGCTAAAAACGGCTAAAATATGCTTAATTACGCTAAAAACGGATAAAATAGGCTTAATGACGGTAAAATATGCCACAATGTGCTTAATTATGGTAAAATAGGCTTAATTACGCTAAAATAGGCTTAATTACGCTAAAATAGGCTTAATTACGCTAAAAACGACTAAAATAGGCTTGATTACGCTAAAATATGCCAAAATGTGCTTAATTATGGTAAAACATGCTAAAAAACCCAATTGGAGTTAAAATAGGCTAATTTTGATAAAATATGCTCAAATGGTGTAATTATCCTAATTATGATAAATTGCCAAAAATTAGGCTTAATTGTCCTAATTATGGTAAAACATCATAAAATACGCTAAAATATGGTCATAAGTGCTAATTATACTAAATTACAATAAATTGCCCTAAATCATAAACCCTAAACCCTAAATTTGGCTAATTACTCTCTAATTACAACTAATTATTCTAATTTTGGTAATTACTAACAAATCCTAACATTATACAACCATTTTGCACTAAAAAATAATTCTAATAAATTAGGACTTACTTACAAATCTGAAAAGAGAAGGAGAAATGGCTCAACCGATTAGAGATAGTGTAAAATTTGATAAAATGAATTGTGAAAAAATTGGCAAACAGTACCTACATATATATAAAAGAGGGACCGGCCATTTAATGACCGGTTTTCATTTTAAATCGGGACGGGCTATTAAATGGCTGGTTTTGATATTTTTAATAAAAGCTGATGGGTCTGAATATTTTTATTAACCTTTAATTAACTTTGGGTATTTTTAAAAATGTCGGCATTTGTGTCTCTTTCAATGCATCGTCATTGTCTTTTTCTCTCTAGGCTCTAATGCCAACTGTGTTTGACTATTCCTAAATAGGAATCCTACCGGCTCTTGTACGATTGTATGTTAATAAACAGTTCTAAGTTCAACTCTGGATTGTAATTTTTTTTTTAATCAGTGAGTGGTAAATTGTAAGACTAATGAGATGTAAATATTTTTCAATCAACGAGTGTTTAAAAATATTAGTGTAAATATTTTTAATCCATGGCCTTGAGCTTACTTTTTGTGCACAAAAAAAAGAATAAATAGTCCATTCAGATCTAATTAGGGACGGATTCAGGATTTTTGTCAGAAGAGCAAAAAAAATATCGAATTGGGTTTAAATACTTAATTGGGTTTAAATCCATTAACCAATTAGGTACTCGATAAAAAATTTATACTTTGACTTATAATTCTAATTACCAATCAAAATTCAACAAATTTATTTCAATTTTAATCCTAAATTTAACTCAAATTACAAATCAAATATCCAGAGGGAGACAAAAAAAATTTCAGAGAGGAGACAAAGTCGGTCGGAACCGCTAAATCTCTACTAAAACTCAAAATTCAGGAGGGCAGCTGTCCCCGGGATCTAATAACACATGTTTTCATAGGTTTTTTGTGTTAGAATTTCTACTCGATATGATAGAATTATTGGCCGAAAAATTCTGACAAAATCAGGCATGACATGTTACTCATGTAACTAGGCAAATAAATTCATCGTTTGATTCCCCTAACCCATTGGCCATTGTTTGATTCACATCCTCTCCCCATAACCGTGTCCAGCTAATATGTTCTGACCACAAAAGAGAACAGTTTAATTTATGCAAAATAACCCAATATTTTTGCTGCTTTTGCAAGGGAGTCCTGGCATCTGTATTTCTTGCAACATAAACCCATCAATGTCAGGTTCTTCATAAAAAAGCACCTGACATTTTTCAAATTCCTAAGGTTAAGTCAAGCACAAATGACTAAAAATGTCCTTCACAGCTCCTACCTACTTCTCTTTGCTGTTTTATGATCAATTATATAAACTCAGCTGCCAAGCAAACTAAATGGTCTCAAACAAAGGGTCTTTATGACATGCCATTTTGTGTGGTAATGGTACAAGCTGGTACCGGCACTGCAATTGCCCAAATAACATGATTCTCCCAAAAGAGGTGCACTATTAAACTAATATCTGCATTGCAAATATGGCATCTCAGCCAACACAATCCCAAACCATATGCTAATGTCTTTGCAAGGTCCATTACTTGCTGGTACATATTTTCTACCTGTACAAAATTGGGTAGCAATGCAATACCTAAAATCATTACTTGCAAGCACATTTCTCATCAAAATCAGAACAACAAAAAGCAAAAAAAAAGGTTATTTTTCAAATAAACAAACATATAAAATTGCCACATTTTTACTAGTTTTACTTGATAGATCCCACATGGAACAATATACAGCATTAATAAGTAAAATTCTCATGAAATGAACAGATGTCTGCCGCTATTTGGTATTGCCCTATTTCTACGTACCATTGCCTTTCATTGATTGTTAAGGTATCTATTTACAAATATTTTATTTTTTATATTTTGTAAACTTAACCTATTATACAAGCCTTCTTCCCAACTTAGGGGAAAATATAAACAAACACGGTTGTGGTCCTTGCATGGTCTTGTGTCAGCATATTAAAATTTATATTTTGAATGGGGAAGCTTTCAGAATACCTGAAAATAGGTATAAACTATAAATATAAATTCAAAAGTACGATTAAAATAAACAGATATCAGATTTCCACAGATCAGAAAAAGAGGTCTGTTACATTTTCAAGCCGGGAACAGTAAGGTACGAGGTACCAGCTAATCCTAGATATGGTACCAAATCTAGCAAAACTAAACTCTCCATTGTAGCAAATTTTGTAAAGAAAAAATAATATTTTTATTTTAATACCTCAAGTGACACAATAATAATCCCATAAACCATGTGACTATATGGATTGCAGAAGGTTATAGATGAGCAAAAATGCATGTACGATATTCGTGCTGCTTTATGCTATCTGCCACATGAGAAATTACGCTGGCGCCTGCGTTGTGCAGCCACTCAGTTTTCACCTAATTAAAATGATAACTTAGCTTAAAGTAAAATATAAATAAATGTGAATGTTAAAGATAACCAGGCATTCAAACAAACCCATGTGTTGACATGTGTAGGGTACTTTGGTCATTTAATTAATCCAACACTCATAATGCTACCTCCTTGTCCAAATATAGTGTACTGTCAGCGGCTATTACATAAAAAAGAAAACATAACAAAAAAAGAAAAGAAAAGAAAATATTCAAGAGGCTAAGTGGATGCAACTAACAAGAATGACGGGATAACTTTGTAACCTACACAGCTAAGTAGCTAACTAATACGAATATTTTTTGAGTTGATAGTTTTCCTCTTTTAAGGGCAAACCCAATACTGAGTGGTTAAAAGCATAAACAAAAGATAGAAAAGTAATGCATATACATGGATGTTGTTGTGTGCCAAGAACGGCCACTGTGCGGCATGAAAGCTGACATCCACTTTTTTCCAGCTAACTCTTTGCAAACCCCGTATCATCTCCTCTATTTACATTCATAAAGTGTTAGCTCCTTGAATCTCAATGTTATAAACTTATAAACACTAAACAGTAAAACTAGAACTAAGAACCACAGCATGAAATTTGCCATAAAAATGAGGATTGGACTTCAGTAACTGAAAGTCTGAAACAATGACAGTAAAATTTCTTTATGCAAGGTGAAGTCAATTTTTGCAACTCGAACCCAGAAATATTAAATTTTGTAATTTTTGTATGTATCAATACTTTTCAACCCCCTTACAAAATGAAATTCTAGTTCCGCTCAAGCCCAGAAATATTAATATTGCAGGGCTTGATTTTAGTTCACTTTGGGCTTAAGAAAAAAGGCAACTCATTAGAGAGTATATATCTTTCCATCACCTTAAAGTTTATGTTAACTTTGCATCTATTAGAATATTTGAGTTTAATTTGCCAAATCTCAAGTAAAACATGCTTATGTTTCCTTCTAATACCTTCCATTATGTGATGATACTGATCAGTGTTTTGAGGAGTTGGTGCTTCCTGAGCAGCTTTCTTGGCCATGGCTGCCTCAGAAGGGAACTGGGGCCCGTCAGATGATACCGCAGGGCAGTGCTCCACACCTACCACGTGCTTATATCCATCCAAACACTGTGTCGAGGGCTGTCAAAAAAATAAATGCTAATTTCATACATGCTCTTATAAAATTCATAATTTAAAATTTTATAAGTGCACATCTACACTCGAAGAATGCCTATAACCTACTTTCTTGTTGTTTCTTGTACAGGCATTAATAAGCAACTAAGTGTACGTGCAGTGTATTTAAAACGTACATAGTAAGATTTTGGGTTGAAATAATATTTTTTAAGCGTCTACAATTTATTTATACATCAGGTGATTTACCAAACTTTTTTATTTTATTGAATGTTTCCTTCTTCAAATACATGAATAATAGTAAATTTTGAACACCGTGTTGAGGGCTGTCAAAAAATAATTGCTAATGTCATACGTGCTCTTACAAAATTCATAATTTAAAATTTTGTAAGTGCACATCTAAACTCGAAGAATGCCTATAACCTACTTTCTTGTTCTTTATTCCTTGTACATGCATTAATAAGCAACTAAGTGTACATGCGGTGTAATTAAAATGGGACATGGTAAGATTTTGGGTAAAAAAATATTTTTTAAGCGTCTACAATTTATACATATATCAGATGATTTACTAAACTTTTTATTTTATCGAATGTTTCCTTCTTCAGATACATGAATAATAGTAAATTTTGTGAGTTATGTACCTTAAGCTCTGTCTCTCTTCTAATAGAAGAGGTACGCCAGCCAACCATGTCTGGTGTTAAACTTAAGAAAACAGGTGCTAAAAGGTGGTTTAAACAGTTTAAATTTCTTATTATAAAAAAAAAACTGTTGAAATCTGAAACAATTCTTTCAATATTTAAAGACCAATACCGCATGACATTTAAAGAAAAAGGCACTAATGTTGGAAAGGATACGGTCATATGAAACATTTGCATACACTGTCCGATTCTTAAAAGCAGCAAGAGCAGAACTGCAAAATGAAAAAAGGGTGTAAATAAACTAAAACTATCAGAAGAAAGTGATAATATTAAAAAAAAAAAATCAATAGTGCATGAGGTCACTTCTTTGGTCTACTTAATGGTAATTTGTAAGGATTATCTCAACTTTTGTTGAGGGATTATATTTTCCTTACTAGCCAAAGATGCATTACACCACTAAAATGGTGCTTTTATGAACCACATTCTATAGGGGTACCACAATGTTAATTAGCTTTTTATGAGATATTGCCTCTTTCTTCTTCTTTCTTTACATATTATGAAAAGACAAAGATCAGCTAAGCAAAAATCAATGTAAAACAAATACTTGAGTGAGGCTATGGTACGATGCATAGCACAGATTGGTCCGTACTATGGATCAATATCTCCGTTTTTAAGTCCAAACAATCAATCTGAACCTTTCAACATGAGCTCCATATGAAAATGTACGTGTTGATCAAATTTTACATTTCTTATAAATTTTTTACTATTTTTTTAGATAGGTAGAAAAATCATTTGATCTAAAAGTCCTAGACCATTCAAAAGAAGTGATTTTCTACTTATCTAAAAAAATAGTAAAAATATTCTACAAATGTGTGATAGTACATTTTCATATGGAGATCATGCTGAATGGTTCATATCGACTATACGAACTTTGAAAACAAAGATACTGATCCATAGTACAGACCAATCCGTGCTATGCATAGTACCATAGCCTCACTCCAAATACTTTATAAGTCATACATGTATTCATTATCTTCACTATCAGATGCCATGCGCAAAAGAAGAGGCCGCTTGCTGGGTTTTCCATCTGTCAGAAACAGCTGACGGCCAGTTTGACCAACAAGTAGAGGAGCCAAAGGAGGCGCCAGTTTTTCCAACATTTCTAAACCAAGTAGGAATGGAAGCTGACAATTCAAGATATTTAAAGCAGCGAGGTTAAGGAATTTATATGTATAGCACCAGGAGAGGAGCAAGGCTTTCAAGCTATGGGGATCAATCATATAAAAATTTTTATGCTGCGTATGGGGTTCAATTTTAGAGTACCATAGCATTTTACTCTAAACTATATAGAAAATCATGCATAAGTACAAAAATTTGAAAATAAATGGGGGTCAATTGACCCCTATTCACTATACATGGATCCGCCTCTGTATAGCACAAATGACAATCCCCATCATCGTAATCAATTCAAGGATCTTTTGGTTATTTCTAAATAACACCAGACAGTTAAACGAAAGTTAAGCTTACAGAGAAATTGACTTAATTGCCCCGAGGTTTTCATACTGGCTCAAACAGATGCATAATCTCAACCCAAAAATTAAACTTCTTTGTTTGAATTTTCGATTACTTTGAACTAAAACCAAACAGCCAGTAATGAACTATTCCTTTTTATTACATGAATGTGTAAAGATTGGTTAAATTTGCAAATATATCATAGAAATGAAGGGTCAATTGCAAATACAAATTTTGCAACTGGTACTAGTTGTCTCTTAAAAGCAGTCTGTAAAACCAAACAGTACACTATTACAGATAAGGTAAACATAAAAGTGTTACAATCGTGTATGATGCAACCAGAATGTTCAGTTAATTCCCAAAAATATTATGGTGCACGTGCAAATAATACCCAATTTTCAAAACTCTAAGATGTTGATCCCAGGAGAAAATGACTACATTGCCCCCCGACTCTTCAGCTACTTCATGCATAAAAGTCCGAATAAAATCTGCTTGGCTTCGTTTTGCTCAATTTGGTTATTTTAAAAGAAAAATGATAACAACAGCCAGTGGAAAATTGAAAACAATTGACAACCATGTGCACAATACCAAACTGTTTGGGCCTTGGGGTTATTATTTGAAAGTATTCAAACAGCGACAGTAGTATGCTCTTACCCAACAAAATACCCAATCCGAAAAAAAAATTTAACTCCAAACTGAAAAAAACCAAAAAAGAAAACAAGAGACCGAGGGAAGATATGTGCAACAACTGTTACTTACAGTACAGGAACACGGTAAACATATATCCATACCTGTTTATTCCCTCTAACTCCAAGATGTGGTGTGGCAAGGGTAATGAAATTGATAGGCTCCAATCCTGCAATTAGGCCGGAACTTGATGTAACTTTTTTCGAATCATCTGTTTTTGTGTTTTGCGAAGTAACATTTATGCCCATGGTGAGGTCATCTGAGGAATACATCACAGCAATTGCGTATCTTGTGAACAGGCCACCAAGAGAGTGTGCAAGGAAAGATATTTTGGTCAATCCATAGTTCTCTTCAACTACATTTTCTACCTGATTAAACACAGAAGAAGAAAATGGTAAATAAGAATACATTAAGTACATCATCTAGTAATCTTTTTTGGCTATAAATTCATTGAAATCCACCCAGAAAATAAACATAAAATTTGTTGTTACTTTTTAGGTTAAATGATCTTCTTTCTTAAACAATCAGAATATAGAATAATAAATAAAATTTAGAAAAGTATTCTATATATATAAAAATCAGTCTCATACTTCAGCTGCTAATCGCCTTCCCGCGACATCTATCCCTTCAAACGTTTTGATGAAGTTATTTGCGGAGCTAACTGGCAAAATAAAAGTAGAATAACAAATTATGAAAATAATACTATCCTGATATTCGCAGAAACTAAAAATAACACAATTATCCTACTCCTAAGCTATTGAATTTATTTTAATGCCTAAGGGCTTTTCCTCAAAAAAAGAAAATATATATATTTTAAGACTTCAATAATCCCTCCCTCCCTTCCCTCACCCCCACACAAATTTTATATCTCAATAACCCCATTCAGACTTTCAAAACCTTAATTAAATAACCCCAGTGCAGAGTTTAACCATTACAACAGGCTGCCCCAATTATTTCGAAAGGTGAGGACGATGGAAGCGATTGTGATAAATGATTGCAAATCTTTCTGTCTGTCCGCACAAATTGATTGAATGGAGTATGAATTACTCAACTGAGGCACTTATTGACGCAATTTTTCTTTCACTTTTCTATGGCAAAGCAACTTGAGGCTTAATTGCACAAATCATGAGAGATGGATAGGGCTGACTTTTGGTTGTAAAAATGGAGCAAATCCAAATTCATATTCTTGTCGAATAACAGTTAGAATGTAAATTGAATTCATACCATATATTAAGAAATTGGCGCCGAGGCGTCTTTTGAGCTCTGCTTCAGCATATATCCAGTCATTTGGACTAAACAACAACAAAAAAAAGAGCATTAAAAAGAAACTTGTTACTTTTCTATTATGCATTTAGATGTCAAGAACTATACCTGGCTAAGATGCCATGAACAAGTACAAGGAGGTGATCGGGTCTTTTATCTCCACTGGAGAAGCCACTATATGAGGTGGCACTCCCCTGAGTAGGATTCGACATAATCTGATTCAAAGCGAAATTGATGTTATTCCGGACAGATTTAAGTACTGAAAATAAAAATGTCTGACAGGAGCAAAATGGTCAGATCAATTTCATTGGAAGAACAATTGCAAGTTTGCAACTATGTACAAGTTTCTAGAATCAGCAATTCAAGTTGACATCTTTTTAAAAATTGTAAATTATACTAGAAGCTCGGGACAGTGTATATCGTGGCAAAAAGCCCCTGTCACTTTAAAATAAGAAATTGAAAAATTCACCTTTTGGAATAGGACTCGCAAAACAATACGCCGAAAACTTCAATCAATGAAACCTCGATCAAGCTCTAAAACCAAACTATTTGAATCCAGGAATCCACAATTCGCTTCCAAACTCATGGGTAACCTCAGTTGTCGAACCTAATTGTCAAGCATGAAGATGGATGTCAAAATGACCTGAGCAGTTGCGGGAAGAGAGAGGAGCTCCGAGAAAACCGGAGAGAGAGAGAGAGAGAGAGAGACGAGATCGCGGGGGAACGGAAGAAGTGCGGCGGGGCAAAACGGTAATTGCGCCTTTTAGATAGAAAGCGAGAGGAGATAGGAGTAGGTCCGATGGGCATCGGACCTACATTTAGGTTCAATTAGCTCTAGGACCGTACGATTAGCATCAAGATCTATGCGCACGGAAATTGATACAATTTGTACGGATTTTGATGCAGAGCACATGAATCTTGATGCAGATCGAATGGTCATCACACCCATCGAACCAAGGTAGGTCCGATGGGCATCGGACCTACTCTGATTCCAAGCGATGGCGTGCAGATACGAATTCGGCGCGCAACACGCCATCCAAGACGAAAACACTTGACCAAAACAGAAATTTTAAATTTAAATTTTATTATCTTCCACCTAAAATAGTACCATCTTGAAAATAATAACTGCTTATTTTTTTGCTTCCTAAATTGCGCGTCTGAGCATGGATTTTTGGAATTCGTTTCGCCTAAGGTAACTCAAATTTTGTGTTTAGATCCGGACCATTTGATCTGTTTTGGCTTGAGCATTCCACTTTAGACCGGATTAACTGGATTCAGATCGGACGATCCGGATCTCAACTCAAAATTTTAGTTTTTTTAGAGAATGTGGATTCGGATTTTTGCGTGAGTGACGTCACGACTTACGACAGTTGGAGAAATATAACCGTGCGCCAAACAGTTGGTGAAATCGTGATCATGCTAATAAAATTTATAACCCAATTTGCTATCAAGTTAGATTACAAGCGCATAATACTATCGAGAAGTATAATCAAGTGTCAGGAAATAAAATTTAAAGTTTTGAGCGATTCAATCACAATCTTTCAAAAGGCTAGACAAAATCTGAAATTCAAGAGTTGTTGTTTTTTATCTTTGTATTTAGCAAAAATTAAAAGTAAATAAAATAAACAGGATAGAGTTGTGAATTCCTATGGCTTTAGCATGTTGTTGTTACTTTAATCCGCTTTGGTTTCTACTATATTTGATGTTGGTTTTCAGTTATTGTATGAAGGTTTCTAATCCAATTTAGTGACTGCCGCTTTCGTCTAACAATCACCCTACCAATCAAGAGATCCCGTTAAGCCTTATCTCAATTGGTGCAAGGAGATATGTAATTAGCCCAAAAGGTTTCAGACTTCACTTATTGGGTACGTCGCCCTACTATCTTTGTTTTATTGGGTGTCCCCATGGTAAGGCATAACAATGCGACACTCGTCTGCGAATGTCGAGACTCCCATGTATTTTTGTTGATCCAATTAATGATATCTCCGGCTAAAGTCTCAACCACTCATCTAGTATTTTTATTCTCTCGGTCTAGACTAATAAACAAAATCAAGTAAGATCGAACATAAAGCGCAAAAGCAATCGAACAACAAAAGACTAAACAATGATCAAATAGAAATATATATATCAAAGCATCATTGGTGTCCCTAACGACACCTAGAAGGGGTAGGTGGTCTTAAAGACTCTTAGACGTTTTTCGGTTTAACCCTCTAAATTAATAAGTCAATCAATCAACAAGCAAGCGTGTGCAAATAAAGTAAATAGAGTAATGTTAGAGAAATTTGACACGCGAGATGATAACAGAGTTCAGCGTAAAATGCCTACGTCTCCGGGGTAGAGCAACCTCGTCGGCGCCCCTTTCCTATTACCCAAAAAGAAATGATACAACCCGTGACACGTGAGCCTAATGAAGGTGGGAAGTCACAACCTAACTCGTGTACAAAGTTGAGCCTAGAAACTTGAGCTAGAGAGTCATACGCAGATGATTGTCACACAACTATGTATCAAGAATTCACCAAAGAATTCACCAAAGGTTGTCACACAAAGATTATTGTTCTGTTCAGTCCAGGAGTCTTTTATAGGAGTGAAGGGGCGCCTATTGATGAGTGGAGTCCAAGTTATCTAATCTGGATACAACTGTCAAAGAATTCACCAAAGGGCGCCTTGGGTACGGTCTGTATTGGCAGATACGGATCGTACTACCCCTGTGCAGAAGTTAGCGCTCCAGGAGTTAATGCATATTGAGCCTCTGTAGGTCCGTACTGGGGCTCTGGTCTGTATTGGCTGATACAGTTTGTACTAGAGCCTTAGTCTGTGAGCTATGCTTTTCCGATCGACCCGATTCTTGCTATTAATGATGTAAAATAGCTCTAAAACATGGTTCATGCACTAAAACATAAAATAGAGCAATAGTAACATTTTTCACATAATAATTAAACATAAAGGTGAGAAAATAAGACAAAACACTACGTAATTCACTACCAAAATGAGCTTAATCAGCGCAGATAGGACATACGAGAGGAGGTTAGAAAGGCCCTTGGATCCTTTCCTGTTGAACAGAAATCTTGTGTGGTTCATCATAGAGCGGGTCATGGGTTTGACAAATGAACAACTTAGATTAAGGACGACCGATTGGTTTGAAAGAACACCTTTCAAACCCGATTCTGTTCGAAATTTGGATTCCTAAAGTAACTCAAAATTTGAGTTTAGATTCGGACTGTCTAATCTGCTTTGGCACGACAATTAAAGTGTCCCGTGCATTCCACCCAGACCGAATTGACTCAAATTTAAATCGGACGGTCCTAATTTAAACTCAAATTCTGAGTTACATTAGGGGATCCGCCATCCAGTTCGTCTGCTTTGGAATTATATCTTTACATTGGAGATGTAAGGACCAGCCTGTCCGTGAAATGTGCGGTAGGGGCAATTCCGGTATAAATAGATCAGTCTATCGTGTACGGTTATAGGTCTTCCGCCCTTAAACTCGGGTGAGGAATTTGATCAAATCAATTGTAAAAACAAAGAGTGTGAGAGGCTATGGTACTATGCATCATAATAACAAATGAATAATTCAGGTTCGGTTTGGTAGGGTCAAAAATTTGTGATTCAGGAATAATTCGGGTATAATTCAGGAATGATTCGGAATTACAATATGAGACAGTCAGTGCATATTTAATTCATTACCGATGATTACTATACGAGATACTACTTGTTTGCCATAGAAGATCAGCATTGTGGTAATGTAGTCAAAAAGTATGATGTATTGACTAAAATGGGGAACTGTGCAGAAAGGACCTTTTGTTTAGGGTTTCACATGGGTTAATAAATGCAGAAAGGACAACTATGCGAGAAAGGCAAATCGTTTTTCCGAACAAAATGCGAGAAAAACTCGAATAATTCGTAAAATTCGTTAAATTCGCAAATTATTCACGAATAATTCGGGAAAAATTCGTTCAACCGAATTATACGACGTTTTAATCAGCTCTCAAATATGTGTTATTCGCGAATAACTCGCGAGTCATGTTACTATGCTATGCATAGCGGATGTTGGGCCTGCGCTATAAATTCAAATTTTCGGTTTGAAAATACTAATGGTCGATTCAAACCGCTTAATATGATCTCCATATTAATATGTACTAGTAAGCTAAAATTTATATTGTTTATAATTTGTTTACTATTTTTTTTAGATGGGTAGAAAATCACTTGATCTGAAAATTATGGACCATCCAAAAACAGTGATTTTTCTACCCATCTAAAAAAAATAGTAAAAAGAATCTTAAAAAATGTAAAATTTAGTTTACTAGTGCATATTCATATGGAGATCATTAAACTGTTTAGATCGACCGTTAGAATTTTGAAAACAAAAATATTGATCCGCAATACGGACTAATCCGCGCTATGCAACCTAACATAGCCTCACTAAAAAACAAATAAGATGATTTGGATAGTAAAACTACAACATGAAAGTATAAAACATAAAAGGAGGATAAATATTATTTAATTTGGTAATTTAAAAAAATGCACTTAAATATTCAACATTATCAACATAATTTATATAGGTTACATATTATACCTATAAAAAATGATAAACTTTGATGCATATTTTATTTTATTTTTGGGTCAAGTGACTTGAATTCATTATTCTTGAAGTATCAACCAGCAATATTCAAATTACATAAAATTCGAATAATCTATCTATAAATTTATTCTTTTATTCACAACCTTATTTATATTGATTTAATAAATTATTGTCATGTGATTAGGACACCATGAAAGCACGTGGTTTGGAATTTTCAATGAACGTTAAAATAGTCTTCGATCTAAACTAATAAATTTAAAATAATTGTTTCATACAATTAAAAGACATCCAATACTCTGATTTATTAAATAAATGTGCTTGTCGGCTGTCAATTGTACAATAAATGTTAATAAATAAATTTATTCTCGGCCCATGTTTTTATATTATCATAAACATACGTGTTATATATTTCTATTTTGAAAAGCATGGATTCGTCACGTAGAGATAATTGTGGATGCTTCGGCAAGGAACCTAATCTCCTATTCCCTTGGGCAGGAAATTATTGTCTCTAAAGTCACCGACACATGAGTCCGGAGTGGGTTTTGAGGCAAAACTATATCTAATATTTAAATGTTAAAACTCACTCCGAAATCACGTGTTAGTGACTTTAGGGACATGAATTTCCTCACAAAGGAGCAGGTGATTCGGTTCCTAGCAAGAGACCATCTTAGAACTTCCATTTAAATATTTAGACGATTTGAAACTTGTCGAAGGAGGGCAATAATGAACCCACATCCTCTGAGGCAACACAATATTTCTGTTTAGATCTGATCAGAATTCAGATCAATCCGGTTTGGAATTCCCTTTAATATTCGTATGAATTCTGATCAGACGGTCTGAATCTAAACAAAAATATTATATTACCTTAGGTGATATGAATTTGTGCAACAATTGCTAGATCTCTCTCACACGGAAATAAATCTGCTGCGATCCTCTAGGATCGCAGGGTCCTGCGATTCCAATTTCAACCGTTCATATGTTTTGAAATTCGTGCACAAAAACTGATTTTTCAAAAAGATTTTGGATTTTATCATTTGAATGGTTGGATTTAGAATCGCAGGATCCTGCGATCCCTTAGAATCGCAGCAGATTCGGACCCCTCTCACACACATACAAGGGGGAATACGCTCTATGATAATATTTCAGTCAAAAATCAAAATAACAAGTTTTGTATTTTGTATTTTGTATTTTTATTTTAAAATATATTCGAATTTTATTTGATTTTGTTTCAATATGATTTCTTCGGTTTTTCCATTAGACCGTTTTAAACAGATTTATAATATAATCGTTAGTTTAATATCAACTAGTTCCCATTAAATCTAACATGTCATTGGACAAATAGTCGAGCACTGATATGGAGGGGTGACTTCGCAGCATCTGCAAAGATTTAAAAATTATATATGGAGGGGCGTCCTGTAATTTTGTTCACTAAATTTTGTAATTTTTACATAATGTGCTGTAATTTTTTATAATTACAGTCGGTTTTTGCGGTTTCTTTGATCTCAAATTTGTGACTCTGATCGAAATTAAAGAAGAGATCAACATGTACAATTAAAAAGAAAAAAAAAAGACAACTCAAATAAATGTACTATATTCCATAGTAACAATATACGCGAATAATTTGCGTTTTATTTGTTTTTTTTTATGTTTCCGAACCGAACTCCGAATAAAACGCAAAAAAACATATAATACGTTTTATTCGTGAATAAAACGCGAATCACGAATTATTCGCGATAAAAACACGAATTTTTTTTATTAATTTTTTTTTGGGTTTTTGTTTGTTTTTATTTTTACTTTCTTGTTGTACCGAATTATTTCTGAATTATATCTGAAATATCTGAATCACAAATTTTTGACTCTGCCGAACCGAATCTGAACTATTCATTTGTCACTGTAGCCATAGGCCCATACTGCAGTTCAGTCCAAAACAGCAAATCTACTGGATTACATAGAATAGATAAGTTGCTTTTTAAGTTCAGATTCACTGCTCCCTCTTTTTCTTTTTGTTATTCTTTTTTTGCTAGATTACAGACGAAAGATAAAAGCTGCCTTTTAGTTCAGATTCACTGTTCCCTCCTCTTCTTTTTGTAATTTTTTAAATTATTTTTCCTTTTGGTACAACACCAGTAGCAATTGCTTTCAGGGAGTAAATGCAACATTACATGGTCAAATTTTTCCTATTTTTTAACCAAACAGGAAGGAGATAGTGGCCACTGATTAGATAATTTAAGTCCAAATGGGCTTAAAAGCAAAAAAGGTTTAGATGGTGTACTGCACTGTAGACTGTAGTACAATTCTGTTGCGGCCCATCTATCCAGTTAGGTAGATCTGACTCACATGTTTTTTACTTATTCATGGCATGCTAAAGAGACTGACATTTTTATTAATATCCAAAGTTAATTAGAAATTAATAAATATACCCAGATTCTCTCGGATATATAAAAATGCCTCTATTGGTCAGAAAATGGCCAGTACATATTTAATTAACTGCCGGCCAGAAAATGACCGGTCCCCGATTTAAATAGGCTGTTGCCGAATATCTGTGGAGGGTTGCCGAATTTCTCATAATTTATTTCATAAAATTTTACATTATCACTCCTCAGTTGAGTTCTTTCTCTCAGATTTGCAAGTAAGTCCTCTATTTTTAGAAATTAATTTTTAGTGCAAAATGGTTGTAAAATGTTAGGATTTGTTAGTAATGTACTAAAATTAGAATAATTTAGTTGTAATTAGAGTAATTAGAGGAGTAGAACTAGGGTGCTCCTAAGCTCACCAAGCCCTTCGTGAGCGCGACTCTAAAACTTATCGAATTGACTTCAAACGATATTTTCAAACCGTTAGATGTTCAATCTATATTAAAATGTGTTTGGAGACCAAATTTTACATTTTTTGGAATTTTTTTACTATTTATTAAGATGGTTTGAAAATCGTTGTTTTTATTAAAATTATGCACCATTGGAAAACAGCGATTTTCAAACCATCTTAATAAATAGTAAAAAAAATCCAAAAAATGTAAAATTTGGTCTCCAAGCACATTTTAATATAGATTGAATATCTAACGGTTTGGAAATATCGTTTGAAGTCAATTTGATAGGTTTTAGAGTCGTGCTCACGGAAGGGCTTGGTGAGCTTAGGAGCACCCTAGTTCTACTCTAATTAGAGTAATTAGCCAAATTTAGGGTTTAGGGTTTAGGGTAATTTATTTTAATTTAGTATAATTAGCATAGGTGACCGTATTTTAGCGTATTTTAGCATGTTTTACCATAATTAGGATAAGTAAGCATAATTTAGTGCAATTTAGCATAATTAGGATAATTAGACCATTAGACCATTTGAACATATTTTACCGAAATTAGTCTATTTTAGGTTATTTTAACCACAATTGGCCTATTTTAGCATATTTTACCATAATTAAGCCTATTTTGACCTATTTTAGGATATTTTACCGAAATTAGGCTATTTTAGCCTATTTTATGCTATTTTAACCGCAATTGGCCTATTTTAGCATGTTTTAGCCTATTTTAGCCTATTTTAGGTTATTTTAACCGCAATTGGCCTATTTTAGCATATTTTAGCATAATTAAGTCTATTTTCGTCTATTTTAGCATATTTTACCGAAATTAGGTAATTACACCTATTTTTGGTTAATTTAATCACAAATGCTCTATTTTAGCATATTTTAGCTTAATTAAGCCTATTTTAGCCTCTCTTTTTTTTGCATATTTTACCGAAATTAGGCTATTTAATTAACGAAACTAGGGTTTAGGGTTTACTTAGCATAAGTTAACAGAATTTTATTACCGAAATTAGGATGGCTAGGGGACGGCCTAGGACTCGTCCATTACCACCTGAAGTTGACGAGCCGATCGAGACTGGCAGCACAGAGCATTTCAGTCCTCTCCTGTGGGTACCCCACCCCGACCACCGAGTCTCACTGGCTTCTCGTGAGGTATGTATTTTTTTTTCCTTTTTTCAAATTTTCTTGAGTTTAAATTTTGATGTGTTAACACCATGTGGATTAATTTTTTCAATGTAGGACACGTTTCTTTAGATGTGAAGATGCAGTGCATTCACGTGCAGTACTACGAGGTGATAGACCAGTACCTCATCAATTTGGGCCTCCACCAGGTTGTGGGCATCTTGCGGATTGGGAATGGCATCATCAATGCATCTCTATGAGGTGAGATGCACACGTTCCACATGTCATTCGGAGAGATGACAGTGACCCTCCAGGATGTGAGTGCCCTTTGGGGTTTGCCTATCAGTGGCACCCCCGTTGGTGGCGTATATGACAGCGCTGGGTTTGCTGCTCAAATTGAGGAGTTGTTGGGAGCTGATTCTCAATCTCTCATTGAGGATCGTGGAAAGTCCAAATTCCATCTAAGGATGAAGAAGTTACGATAGCACTTCAGCCCGGGTTTGACAACAGATTCCACTGATGAGTAGATTCAGAGGTAAAAACTATAAATTGTTTCTTTTACATTTGTTATTGATCTTATATTATCTGTTTGTTATTGCAGATATACATAGGGCTTTGTGATGGACCTATTTGGTTTCGTCATGTTTGCTGATTTGTGATATGATGCCGATGATGTATCTCACGTTGCTGCATACCTTGAGCATGTATCGCCGTACAACTGGGGTGCGGTTGTCTTAGCCCATATGTACTCCCACCTGTGTCGTAGTTGTATGGTAAGTCTCTAACTATTTTCTTACTTGATTATTTAATCAACCAATCCAAATGACATGACGGCTAAAATTCTTGAAAATGCAGAAAGATAAGAAGCAGGTGTATGGGCCGGTACTTTTACTTTAGCACTGGTCGTGGTCAGGGCTACCGGTGGGCCGGCGTATCCCAAATGTTCTGGTGGCGGGAATGGTAAATGCGCCACATTCACGGGTCTAGATGGGGATGAAACTTGGAGTATTTGTTGAAGTTGCGATTGGGGGGCTAGTGGAGTGTAGGGACTGTCTGTTTCTGGGTCAGTGTATGGTTCTCGTTGTGTTGGAGAAACGGTGGGAGTGTATGGTTCTCGTTGTGTTATAGAAGTTGGCGCAACTGAATTTTGGCCAGAACTTCCAACCCATGCCTCTATCGAAACTCTTTTGACGTAGATTTATATTATAAAAATTCCAATGGCCTTCAAATGGCAATACACCCCTCTCCAAGTATTTTCATCTAATATTTTCGCAAGTGCATATTTACCAGTGTTTCCATTGCAAATTCGGGTTGCCAATTCTAAGTTGCACCTTTCTGGGTTAAAACCGGTGCATGTGTTAATCATGGATTTCAAGTCCCGAAGGGAGATATCATCCGGAATTATAAATGAATTAATTGGGTCTTTGTTGTAATAAGCCATGTATGCATTACTAAGAACATTACCACCACAGTGTAATGAAATCAAGGTCATGATAAACAAACTACATTTTGAAAAATGGTAAACAATTGTCAGATTATTACTTTACACAGTTAGTGAAAAATAATAAAAAAAAAAATATTTAATTAATTAAAAAAATACCTAAATGGAGAGTAATTTCGGCTGGGAGAGAATTGTGAGGGGGAGGGAGAGAAAGATGGATATTTATAGGATCTAAAATAGAATATCGGCCATTTTCTGGTGAGTAGGGACATTTTTATAAATTTCTAGAAAATATGGGTATATTTATTAATTTCTAATTAACTTTGGATATTAATAAAAATCACGGCTAAAGAGATGGAGATTGGATTGGAATGAGGACAAAAAAATATCATTTCTTAATCAATTGTTTGACAAATGCTCCATTCTGTTTTTGTGACTCAGAGAGGATTAGATGTGTCCATTGTATGAGAATAACTATTATGAGTTAAGTATTAACGTGTCTATTATGTTCTTTCATACTCTTATTTCTGTTTTTAAAGTCCGAGCAATCGATCCGAACAAGTTCAACATGATTTTTATATTAAAATGTACTTGGAGACAAAATTTTATTATTTTCTAAAAAGAAATTATTTTTTTCATATGGATACAAAATCACTGTTCTTAAGAAGATTTTAGATATTTTGTACTGTCTAAAATCACAGTGATTTTGTAATTTGTACTGTTTAGAAAAATACTAAAAAATACTAAAAAAAAAATGTAAAAAGTGGTTGTAAACACATTTTTATATGGAGATCATGGTTCAGATTGACTGTTTAAACTTTAAAAAATAAATATAAGAATATGAAGTATGATTGGAGCATAAAAACAATGCCGCACATACATTCAAACGCAAAGTCCGGACTAGATATTAAATGCTCTTCAGACTGAGACAACATCTATGTTATCTATGTTACCCCGATACTTCAGATACTTCATATGGACAAGTATCCTCTCCAATACTATAAAAGATTCCCTTCACTTTACGGTTTGAGATTAACTCTCAGCTGTTTTGAGATTCGGACTAGCATAGGGGGCAATATTATTGGGCTTTGAGATTCGTGCCAAGTTAAAAAGAACGGTCCATATCCAGTAATTGTAAAAGATTCTCTATTACGATACCGGGAGGATGTGAATTCTACTTCATATATGGTCCCGTATCCATATTACGGTATCAATATCCATATCGTATCGCCTGATACCGTATCGTATCATGTTAAAATTTTGTATTGTCGTATTCTGTATCGTATCTGATACGATACCTGTACCCGTATCCATGCAACATAGGACAGCACTGATGTGTTGATTTTCTTTTATCTGTAAGCATTTTTTTTTTAAAAATTGTTTAAATTTGTGATACTTAATATGAAAATTTTCAAAATCTAGAACAAATGTTGTCAGTGAATGTTTCTATACTGAGATAAAATAATGTCATTGACAACATTTCACTGTATCATTTAATTTTTTCAAATAATTTTTGTTTTAGAGTTAGTATTCTCATGAGGTGAAACCTAGATAATGACAGCATTTTTCAATGATGAAAACAGCGTTTTGTTTTATTCAAATTTTTTGTTGATTTGATATTATATATTTTTATTTATTTATTTTTAAATGTTACAGAAAAAAAATTGGTTGACAGAGACTGCTCCGACTCAAAGTAACAATATACACGAATAATTCGCATTTTATTCGTTTTTTTGACGTTTCCAAATCGAACTCCGAATAAAATGCAAAAAAACGTATAATACGTTTTATTCGTGAATAAAACGCGAATCACGAATTATTCGCGAGAAAGCGAGAAAAACACGAAAAATAGAAAAAAATATTAAAACTTTTTTAATTTTTTTTTGGGGGGGTTTGAGTTTTTATTTTTTTGCTTATTTGTTGTACCGAATCATTTCCGAATTATATCCGAATCACGAACTTTTTATCCTGCCGAACTGAACCGAACTATTTGTTTGTGACTATTAACAGAGTATCCATTAAAACTTAAAAGAGAGGTAACAGAGAAACCAGAGTAGCCTTTTGAAACATGTAGCAGGACACCTGGCGTGAGCATATGGCCTGCGTACGTGGAAATTAGAGGTGGTGGAATGATTTTCAATTTTTCATCATTTCATGGTTGTCGCTTTTATTATGACGTTGATTTTTTTTTTTCTAATTCTGCTTTTCTCCAGTTGGTAATACTACTGGATCCTCAAGTCATGTTAATTAATCAACCAACTAGACTTAATTTAAGCCGACAGAGTAGATGACAATAAATTATTATGATATCAGTTTTGACATCATTAAGTAGCTCAATTAATATATTTGTATAGGTAGATAATTATGTAGAACAATAACCTCAACTGTATTACACAAAGATAAAAATAAGTATAAAATTTTATATAATCTACTGAGCAGACTATGTCTACCTATTCCCATTACCTCACCCGCCATCTCTCCTCACATCCTCGCCTCTGCTCAGTCGGCGTTTCCATATCGAATTTGTATTCATAGGATGCACATACCCTGTGCATTTTTAGTTTGTTAACTGCTGTATGCTTTCGCAGACATTCGTTGTCTTATATTATGTAACAGCTCGCTTGTAATTCTCTCTATCAATGCAATTGTCTACGGGCTTTCAACCAAAAAAAGTATAAAATTTTCCCTTTTTGTTATATTCAAAGACAATTACTTATATTTTTAGGTCAATTTCTCATACATTAATTGATTGCATATAATATCAATGTATTTAAAAATAACCAATTTTTCATTCATTAATTGATTGTACATATAATATCAATTTCTCATACATTAATTGTTGTTCTTCCATCTCGCCTTGTAGCTTTTATCTTGTAAATTAACTATTATTTTTACTTTTGATAAAAATCCTGACTACACAGGTGAAACCGTATACGTACATATCTTTAAACTATTGTTCATTTTCCAAAGTATAATATCTAGCAAGGAATGAATTTCTCCGGTCCAAAGAAACCGGAGGCATGGGATTCAGTTCACCTAGTCTATCTTGTGGATAAGGTAAATAAATTGATTGGGGTGCACAAGACAATCAAGCTATCGCTTCTGGATAAGGACATGATGAGATAGATACATTGAGATTGGTTAGCTAGGAGCGCTGCTTCGAATCTCCAAGTTTAGAACATTTAATTTGACTTTTTTAAGAAAAAAAGAGTTCGCTCTCTAGTCTCTAGCACGAGAGGATCCAGAATTTTCGTCGTAGGAAAAAAAAAATATTGAATCGGATTTAAATATCTAATTGGGTTTAAATTCATTAACCAATTGAGTACTCGATAAAAAACAATGCTTTAATTTATATTTTTCAATACTTTGACTTATAATTTATTATGCTTTGACTTGTAATTTCTGATGCTTTGACTTATAATTTTAATTACCAATCAAAATTCAACAAATTTATTTTAATTTTAACCCGAATTACAAATTAAATATTCAGAGGGGGCAAAAAAAATTTCAGGGAAGACAAAGTCGGTTGGAGCCGATAAATCTCCACTAAAATTCAAAATTCGGGAGGGGATGGGGCAGCTGCCCCCCGGATCCACCTGGGTCCGCCCCTTGGTCTCTAGGTTATCTATTCTATCATTCTATGGAATATTAGACTTATCATTAGACTATATATGCTGTGATTATTGCTCTGTTTAACTTTAAATCACAATCTTCACTTTTAACACCATTCAACCACGTGTCATACCCCATTAAAATTGGTTAAACTTTTTATTCAATATCACTTTCTCGTCTTTTCTACGCCGATTACTATTATTGCGCTGTGATTATGATGTGATTATTGCACCGATTACTATTACATGTGAAATTCCAAAGTAGTACTAACAAAAAGAGAAGTTCTTTGGACTCTAAAATTAGAAAGAAAAATGAATTAGATTTTTGTTCTTGAATTTTTCAATAAAGATCAAACTGTTAAAAGAGAGAAGAGAATTAACAGATTTTTTTTTTTTTTTTGAAAAACCATAATTAAAAAAAAGACAATATAAAGAACCAACTTGATTATTTTTTTATAAAAACCTTAAGTACCGAATAGGCTATTCGGTACCACCCAATTTTACTCTTTTACATGACACAAACTATGAAAAAATTGTGAAACTGAGAGGTACCGAATAGCCTATTCAGTACTTGTGGTTTTTGTAAAACAAATCAATGAAATTGGTTCCTAAATTTACTTTTTCTAATTATGATTTTTAAAAAAAAAATCGAACTAACATAAACAATACATAAATAATTCACAATTTAGTTCGAATAAAGAACATAGTTGAAGGGGAACTTAGTTAATTATTTAATTATTTAATTTCTCTTGAAATAACTAAATTAGTTATTACGTTGGTCTTTTTTCAGAAAGAACAATTTAAATTTCTTCTTAAAAAAAATCGACAACCAATTTAGTGCTAAAAGTTCATGAATCAACTTCATCGTTTCTTTAAAATTAGGAATTAACTTGATTTTTTCTTACAAAAATTTGAGGAACAATTTAATATAAATATAACCTCATAGGCCTAAAAAATTATATTATCTACAACCGTAGAACAGATCCCTATCTACATTTATGGTATTATTAGAGTTTTTAATCTGAGGTGACAGTTTCTAATTCAGATTCAGGGATGTGGAAGAGTTTCTTATTTAAAAACTATGCAGAAAAGTTTCTTATTAAGAAACTGTTTATAAACTCCACGCTGACCAAATAATTGGTTCAAATTATTTCTCTTTTTTAATTTATTGCTGACGTGGCTTAATAGAAACTCTAAAATTAATTTCAGGGATGTGAGAGTTTAGAAACTTTAGAGATTTTAATTTCTATAAAGTAATTAACAGTTATTTAGAAACTCATTTGAGTTGCTGAAATGTATATGCTCATAGATTCAATTTTTTTAGAAGAGTTATTTTTTTTAGTAAAGAATTTTCTTCGTCCGGATTTCAAATTCATGACCTCTTACATAGAGACCATGTGCCTTTGTCACTATACCAAATATTAGTTCTTATTTTTAGAAGAGTTCTTTACAGAAGAAGAAGAAGTTCTTTCTTTAGTATTCCAGAAAACAATTCATTTTTCTTTATATAGATCGAATAAAGAGCATATTTGGTATTTTGATATTACCCACATTTCAATAGAATTTTGATAAATTAGGATTCTGAAATGCTCAAATTGATTAAATTGAAGTTGATAGTTTAGATTAATTACACTGCCTGTGAAACCCATTAATCCTGCATGAGAACCGAATATTAATACACTGTTCACAGGCATGGATCTAAAATCTTGCAGATGTATATTAAAAAAAAAAAGCTTACCAGCACAATTTTTTCCTCACAGTTATCAACATGAACAAAATATGTGAATATGGATCTTTTTGAAGGAAAAATGTGGGTAATTTATTACATGACTAATTTTTAACAGAGGAATTAAAATGATGTTGTATATTAAATTAGGATGCCATAGAATTAAACGATTGCAATAATTTTGAGATTTATAAAAAACTTGGAAGTTTTAACATTTATAAAAAAAATTCATTCAGATTTTGAATCTACATCTCTCACGCGTAGTATATTATCTTTGAGTGAGGCTACGGTACTATGCATAGCACGGATTGGTCCGTGCTACGGCTCAATATTTGAGTTTTCAAAATTCTAACGGTCGATCCGAACCGTCCAACATGATTATAAAATGAATATGTACTTGCAAACCAAATTTTACATTTTTTTGAATTTTTTTACTATTTTTTTAGATAGGTAGAAAATTACTTAATCTGAAAATTCTAGACCATCCAAAAACAGTGATTTCTACCTATCTAAAACAATAATTTTATATCTATCGAAAAAATACCCAGGAAAAAATATTGATCTCTAAGCACATTTTAATACGGAGATAATGTTGAACGGTTTGAATTGATTGTTTGAATTTTGTAAATAAAAAAAAAATGTGAAATACAATTCAAGCATAATCTCATCTGGTTTAATCATAACTTTGGCGCCGTGATATTTGTTAATGTTATAAATCCATGTAAACAAAGAAAAGTCTTTACTTAGTTGCCAAATGACAAGGCACATTGGAGGACCACACATAAATCTAGAACAATTATGACACGTCGATATGTAAATTCTAGGTAGATCAACTCAAGAGAATATTTTATTGTGGTTCTTGACTAGTACGCAAGCTC
Organism: Carex kokanica; assembly: GCA_025461125.1. Taxonomy (NCBI): domain Eukaryota; kingdom Viridiplantae; phylum Streptophyta; class Magnoliopsida; order Poales; family Cyperaceae; genus Carex; species Carex kokanica. The sequence goes on along the minus strand of JAJGRX010000711.1, from coordinate 532,004 downwards.
AAAACAAATAATTGCAAAATAGTTGTGATATTGTGGGCCTAATTGCAATAAAAGAGTCACATGGGGACAAGAATGGTGAGGTGCCACTTTCATGCTCTCTAACCTCTATTTAAGTAGCATATCTACACAACAACTTGCAAATAAATGCAACATAAAAAATATATATATGGACTCGGTAATAGAGTGGAAAAAACGTGTCGTGACGTGACGTGACGTGACTAACACGTCATGATTTTGATCTCGTGCCTTGCCGTGCTGTGACCAAGTTAATTTTTCACGTGTCGTGCCGTGCTGTGACCAAAATGTCAATGGGTGGTCACGCTATGCGAGTCACGCCGTGTCTAAACGTGCCGTGACCATACGTGACTCGCGTGACCATTAATTATAATTTAAGTTAGTTTATTCAAGATTCACTATTAAATCAATATCTAATGATCATAATTACACGTGACTCGCGTGACTACGTGCCGTGCCGTGACTAAATCTTTCACGTGTCGTGTCGTGACTAAATCTTTCACGTGTCGTGCCAAAGTTTCAAATGATGGACACGGCACGGGACACGCGAATCACGGCACGTAACTGACACGCATGCCGTGCCGTAACCGTGCCGTTCCGTGACGGAGCCGGCTCCGCCGTGCCATTTTTCCCACTCTACTCAGTAGCATTGCAATTTAATTATTTTAAAGCAATAAAAACCTGTCTTAAGTTAAAAAGTTATGATAATAAAAATATGGAAGGTCTAAAAAAGCAAAAAAAATGTTAATAATTTTTTTTGTAAGGGGGCAATATGTAAAATTAATAAAATTATTTATATCGCTAATGCCAAACAACAATTTTAATTAAATCAAATTGGATAATAGAAATTCACTATTTCCAGATTCTGACAACCGGACAAGATAAATAGGATTTAATGTTCTGTAACTCGGTGATTTTACAAATTTCTACGAAGAAGTCAACGTGTTCGTATTCTTCGCCTCAATTTCTGCCGCAGCCGATTCCAGCACCAACAGAAATGGAAAGGATTTTAACGAGTAAAAGTCCGTAAAATAAAGAATGTGTTGATATGATAGAAACCCACGAAAGCAGATGACGCTCGTATCCCCAGGCCATCATCTCAGCTCCTCTTGCCACGCCATGTGTATAGAACAGAGATTTTATATGGCAATAGTGGAGTTGAATATTGTGTTGTTTCCTTGCATTATGGTTTGGTCCCGTTTGTTTTGGGCCATTTCTTCTTATATTGAAAAATATACTTTATTTCACTGCTTTTCAAACTTCTGTTTTATTTTTATACAAAATTATGGTAGAGAAAATAATGATTAGAAAGAAATAATACAAAATATAATGAGAGGAAAGTTTGGATCATTTTTCCGTAAGAGGTGCAGAAACTTGTGATTTTTTTATATAAAAGAAAAGATAAAATATATTTTTTGTTCATTTTTTGCTTGAGTATATTTTTTATTTGATGTTTGACATTTTTCTTACATATATATATCTTCTGTCCTTCTATTTCACATAAAAATAATATATTCACAACATCTATCTTTCATTTACCAACTTCTTGACAGTTATCATAAAGAGAGCAGATGTATTTTTCAAAACCGTAAAAAGTTAGATAAGATGTTCAAATAACATGAATTACAGTAAATTATGCTACTAATGTTTGTCTCTTTAGTAAAACTCTTAATTCAGAGCTAAAATAACATGAATTCCAGTATACAGCAATTGAATAAGATAACTGTATAATAAAATCAATCCGCTTTTCTCCAGGGCCTTGTAATTGCAAATTTGTAATTAGTATTGTGAAGGTGACCTTTCCTTCTTTCAAAGCTCCACCAGAGCTCATAGTGACAAGATTCGCGAATTATATCCGAATTATATTCGAATAATTCGTTCTTTTGGTGATGCCGAACCGAACGCCGAATTATTCGGTTGACCGAACTTTGACCGAATTATTCCTGAATAATTCGCGAATTTTACGAACTTTTCCCGAATTTTACGAATTATTAGCGAATTTTTTCCGAATTTTTTCCAGAACATTTTTTTTTTGCTTCCTTGTAGGACTGAGATTTCTGATCCGGATTATTCCGAATCATTCAATTATACCAGAATTATTTTCAAATCACGAATTTTTGACCTCGCCGAACTGTATCCGAATAATTCATTTGTCACTGTGCCAGAGCTAATGAACAGACATCACACACTGACACACGGATGCGTAACAGAAAACCAAAACCACCTCTCTCATCTACTTCCCAAACCTTCAACCAAACCCCTTGCTCTTCTAATAGGATACAATCTCCATCTCCTCTCCTCCCTCCTCCCTCCTCCATCTTCCTCCATTCCTCCTCTTCTACCAAAACCAAGTTTCCCAAAATGCCCTCGGAAATTGTTCAAATTACGACCAATATCCACCTCCACGACCTCCCTGAGGCGCTCCTCCAACAAATCTTCTCCTTCATCGAGCCCACCCGTGCTCGCAATTCAGCCTCTCTGGTGTGTCGCCGGTGGAGGGATCTAGAGAGAAGAACTCGCTCCTCTCTCTCGCTTAGAGGGAACCCCTTTACAATTCCCTATCCTCCCTTCCCCTTCCCTAGCTTCCCTTCCCTCTCTTCTCTCGACCTCTCCAACCTCTCCCCCTGGGGCCGCGCCCTCTCCAATACCCCTCTCCTCGTGGGCCCCACTTTGCCTGACAAGTTCCCAGGTGTCAATTCGTTGAAACTCTACTCCCGTGATCCGACAGCACTGATTTCCCTCACCCACCATTGGCCCAAGCTGAAGCGGGTTAAGCTTGTCCGATGGCACAACCGCCCGAGCGGGGCGGGCATCACAATTGGGTCTGATCTCCACCCGTTATTCGAGAATTGTGAGGAAATTGAAGAGATTGACTTGAATGAGTTCTATTGCTGGACTGAGGATGTGACTGAGGCAATCAGGAGCTACCCACTGGTAGCTAAAGGGTTAACGGGTTTGGATCTGATGCTGGCCAATGCCACTGATGGGTTTCGGGCCTCTGAGCTTGTCAGCATATCAGAAGTGTGCCCCAATCTGCAACGGCTTGTTGCTCCTTGCGTTTTCAATCCAAGGTCAATTGCTTTATGCCTTTATCAATTTTGTTTGCTTTTTTTGGAGCTATTTTGCTTGTTTTGGGGAAAATTTGCATTTGGGGGTCCCTTTGTTTCAACTTTTAAGGAAACTATCTGTGGAACTGGCTATGGTTAGTTAGGCGTTTTGGTGCATCACAATTTGAGTTCACTATTTTAGACAGTGCCTGTAAAAGAGCTCAAGTTTCATATTTGCCAAATTATAAGGGTCTCTATGTTAAATTTGAGTTGGAAAAAAGTTGGAGATCATTGTGAATAATTACAATTGCAACTTGCATATTGAAAATCAACACATAAAAAAGGAAAAAGAAAAAAAATTATTACATCATCTAATTAATGCAGTTTACTTGGTACCAGTATCCATTATTAAAAACCTTAGTTTCACTTAGTTTTCCACAATTTTGCAACTCAGGTACCCGGATTTTGTCAATGACGAAACTCTGCACAAACTTGCTACCAATTGCCCCCATCTGAGAACTCTCCACCTGGTGGACCCCACCCCTATCAATCTGAACAATAACCCAGGAGCTGTTAATAATCTCCCTGAGAACAACCCCTCGGCCATAACCCCGGCTTGCCTTGAGACCCTCTTCTCCTCACTCCCCCTAACTGACTTCTCCCTGGACCTTTCCCACCCCATCCTTGAAGTGGGCCCTGCTTTGGAAGCCTTAGGTCAGCGCCGTGCCGGTCCTTTGGTAAAAAACCTAAAGCTGGGTTATTTTCAAGGGATTTGTAAAGGTAAATGGCTCCACTTGGATGGCGTTGCTGTATGTGGCGGGTTGGAGTCCTTATGCCTCAAAAACTGTGCTGATTTGTCAGACGCCAGCCTGTCTGCAATTGCCCGTGGTTGCACCAGACTATCAAGATTAGAATTAATCGGGTGTGATTTGGTGACTGAATTGGGCATTCAGAAATTGGCTTCTGGGCTGAGACAAACATTAAAGGATCTTAGTGTATCACGTTGCCCTCTTATTTCTGCACCAGCATTGGTCAAAGCACTGAAGCCGGTAAGAGGCCGGCTTGAGAGGTTGCACTTAGATTGCATATGGACCCCGCCTAAGGCAGAGAACGGGGCAAAGCATGATCCGTTGGATGAAAGCAATGATCTGAATGGTCTATGTGAACCACAGAGTAAAAGGTGCCGGTATGAGTATGAAGAGGATCTTGAGGGTTTTGGTGCTACTGGTACAGTCAACGGAGGATGCTCTCAATGGTAAATTCCCTACAAAATTGTTATTCTGATTTTTGTTTCTATTATTGAATGAGGCTATGGTACTATGCATAGCGTGGATTGATCCATACTATGGATCAATATCTCCGTTTTCGAAGTCCAAACAGTAGATCCGAACCGTCCAACATGATTTCCACATTAAAATGTACTTGCATACTAAATTTTATATTTTTTATATTTTTTTTACTATTTTCTTAGATATGTAGAAAATCACTACTTTTGAATGGTCTAATCTTTAGATCAAGTAATTTCTAACTATCTAGAAAAATAGTAAAAAACTCCTAAAAAATGTAAAATTTGATTTACATGTACATTTTTATATGGTGATCATGTTGAATGGTTCGGATTGACTTTTTTGGACTTTGAAAACGGAAATAGTAATGCATAGTACGGACCAATCCGTGCTATGCATAGTACCATAGCCTCACTCAAATGTTATGGTGATAAAACCTCTCATCTCTACACAGGCCTGATGAGAGCTGGGAGTGCCTGCGTGAACTATCCCTTTGGCTGCCAGCTGGCGAGTTTCTATTCCCTCTACTGGATATTGGTTTTGAAGACTGCCCGAATCTGAGCTCAATCACAATCAAGGTAGAGGGAAACTGTCGTGCCAAGCCGGACCCACGCACTTTCGGCCTGCGCACCCTTTTACATTTCCCGGAGCTCTCTAAAATGAAGCTTGACTTGGGTGAGGCCATAGGTTATGCCTTCACTGCCCCGTTCGGCCAGATGGATCTCTCCCTTTGGGAGAGATTCTATTTGCATGGAATTGGGGATCTTCCATTTTTGCAAGAGCTCGACTACTGGCCCCCGCAAGACAGAGAGGTCAACCAGAGAAGTCTCTCTCTGCCGGCAACAGGGTTGATCCAGATGTGTTTTAGTTTGAGGAAATTGTTTATACACGGCACAGCGCATGAGCATTTTATGAGGTTCTTCTTGCAGATGCCAAATTTGAGGGATGTGCAGTTGAGGGAGGATTATTATCCTGCACCTGAGAATGACATGAGCACAGAGATGCGGGACGAGTCGTGCGGGAGGTTTGAACTCGCACTTAATAGTAGGCTGGTGCCTGATTAGGCTTTTGTGGTGGTGGGGCCCGGGAGTTGGTTAGTAGGTGGGGTATATGTAAGGTTTGCTTGGGGTAATGGAGGGTTTGTGTGGAGTTTTAAGGGGTTTGAGATTGGTAAATTTGTGCGGGTTAGGGTTCGGGATTGTTCGAGCTATATGAAGCAGAGTTACAGTTTGAAGTTGCGTGAATTGGAGTTTGAGTGGGTTGAGAGGGTTCTTTGTGTATTTGTGCTCTACGGCTGAGGTTAGTGTGCTTAAGTGGTAATTGAAGAAAATGAGGATATATGTATTTTGTTCTTATGAATTTTGAATAAGGTTACTTTCTAAAGTGAAGAGGATGTGTGTATGTGTGCATGTATGTGATAGTAGTACGAGAATATGTGTGTTGAGTTATTTTGTAACAGTGATGTAGTTTAGTCTTGCGGGAATATAATTCATAGATCTGTGCAGCTTGGATAAGTGGGAGATTTATATTGAATGCTGTAACATTTGGATTAGTATTGAATTCCACGAACATACCGCTTGCACACATGTAATTCGTTCTTATAGGGTTTCTAGGCTCTTTGGTAGTAAGTAGTGAAAGAACATCTAGGGTTCCTAACTTCATCAAGTTTTTTTTTTTGAATTCAACTCTAAAACCTATCCGAATTGTTTCAAATGACGAATCCAATCTGTTAAAAATCCATTTATTTACAAGTGATGTGTCTACATGCAGAAAATTTCAAAAATTTTAATTAGAAAATTTCAAAATTTTTAATTAGTTAGTATAAGTCAAGTTGTCAAAATTAGAAGGTTTTATAAATTAATTTTAATGCATTTATTTTTTGAACATTTTTTGATTACTTGACTCTATATAAAATTAATTTGAATATTTTTTTCACATGTAGACATATCACTTGTAAGGTAGATAGGCTTTAACAGTTCGGATTCATCATTTGCAGTCAATCCGATAGATTTTAGAGTTGAGTTCACAAATAGGCTCGGAGAACTTAGGAACACCCTTGCTCTACTCTTGTGATTTGATCAAGTTATGTTACATTATGTGATCAAATTTTTTTTTTTCATGTGACGTGATTAAAATAGTGGACAACAGTTATGTCACACAAATGGTCATGTCACGTGTACTTATGTCGTAACTGGTCATGTTTAACTAATTTTTTTTTAAAATAATTAAAAAAATAAAAAGATTGCAAATTAAATTAAAATAAAACATTATTGGAAATATTCATGTAACGTGTCATGTGACATTACTATGTTAGTTTACATGATGTATCGTGTCTTTTTCGATTGAAATGAGGCACACCACGTGAATGAATACGTTACGTACACCAATTATATTATCTAATTGACACACATAATATGACATTACATATCATGATAGAATTAATAATGACATAACAAATTTCATTCACTGCTAATTCAGTTTTGTGTATTTTAGGTCTACTTAATACTATATTATATCAAGAATATGAGCCCGGATTCCACTTGAGAGTAATAAACTTTGCGCACATAATGATAAATTAATTTGGCTGAGTCTATGGTACTATGCATAGCATGGATTGATCCGTACTACGAAACCATATTTTCATTTTCAAAATCCTAACGGTCGATCCAAACCGTTCAAGATGATTTTCATATGAGAATATACTTCTGGACTAAATTTTCTATTTTTTAGAATTTTCTTACTATTTTTTTAGATAGGTAGAAAATCACTGTTTTTGGATGGTTCAGAATTTTCAGATCAATTGATTTTCTACCTATCTAAAAAATAGTAAAAAAATTCAAAAAAAAATAAAATTTAGTTTGCAAGTACATATTCATGTGGGAATCACGTTGAACGGTTCGGATCGACCATTAAAATTTTCAAAATAAAAATATGACTCCGTAGTAGGGACTAATCCATGCTGTGCATAGTAACATGGCCTCAATTAATTTTTGCACGTGTTGGGATGTGTATATAAATTTTAAATGAAAAAAAAAAGTGTACTTGTCACTTTTCAACAATCACCATTATCTTGAAGTATACAAAGAAGTGTTTTGAGTGCCCCACAAAAAGCAAACTTAAGCAATAGCATCTGGATAACATCTCCTTTTTGTAGTATATTACTGATAAAGCTTGCACAAAATATTATGAGAAAGTAACACCTCAAGCTAATTGCATGTACTTTAATTACTTCATCGTGCACCAAAGTCAAATTTCTTGTGCTAATTTCTTTAAAAAAAAAATCTTGTGCTAATTGCACATTATAAAAAAAAATGACATAATAGTAAATATCAAATAAAATACCAAGTTATCAATGTCAGTAAAGAAGCTAGAAATTTAGAACTAGCTGCTGCTGTCAGGTTTGATGAGTTCGGATCAGGTATATGACCCTGTCAGGCTAGATTTGAACGGTTTAATTTAAATTAACACGAATCTTAAAGTGGATTCTCTACATTTCAAATAGACTGAAAAAGTTGTTGGATTTTGACTTTGTAAGCCGATTTCTAAAAAAAACAAATTTGCTTATAAAGCAAACGATTTCTTTTGAATATGCTGCTCTCTCTTTCCTATTGGCTCTGACCCCTTTGTTTTCTTTCCTATTGACTTTGACCCAATTTCTGGGATGGAGGGGTTCAGAAATTTTAAGGAACTTAATTTTTAAACAGTGTTTTACATCTGTTTTTTATTTTTTACGGATTGCGGGTTGGAGATGAGTCTAAATTAGTCTCACCTTTTTGAACAAGGTTTGCATAAGAAACAAGTATAAAGGAGGGTTATAAACAAGGCATAACAGAAGAGATGAGCTTAAGGCTTAGTCTCAAAACTTTTATTTTAAATTAGTTAATTTAGGTTTTCAGGAGAAATTTTAAGTTTTGGTTCTTGATTTTTTTTTTTTCAAAACAAACTTAACTAACATATACACGTATAGAGTTCGGCTAATATGTTTTGTTTTTTTCAAAACAAACTTGTAGAATACTAATTTTTACTATTTTTAGATTTTTTTTACTATTTTTTATGATTTTTGAAAGATTGTCGTTTTTGACATACCAACATTGTATAAATATGCGCACAAATCTTCATTTTTTGACTGCTTGACTTAATACTAAATAAATTCAAAAATCTTATATGTAAATGAAGCTCTTTAGAAAAAGATTGATTTGAATGGTTTAAATTTTTCGTTTGAAGCTAATTATATGGATTTTGGGTTGGAAGTATATGGCTGAAATGCTACTAAAAGAATATTAGCTGGACTCTCTATATATAAATATTTCATGTGAGTATACCGTTCAAATATTTCGTTTGAGAAACATTTTTGAAATATTTGGCATCATGATAGCAGTTTGGGGAACTTGGAGATTGTGTGGGTGATGACGATGTTGTAAGTTGGGTTTGCGTTCACGCTGTAAACAGGGGCGGATTCAGAATTTTCGTCTGGGGGCAAAAAAAAACCAAATCAGGTTTAAATAGCTAATCAGATTTAAATACATTAATTAATTGGGTATTTCATAAAAAATAATGCTTTAACTTATATTTTTCAATGCTTTGAATTGTAATTTCTGATACTCTAACTTATAATTATTATTATCAATCAAACTTCAACAAATTTATTTTAATTTTAATCCTAAATTTAATCCGAATTACAAATCAAACATTTAGAGGAGAGCAAAATTTTTTTCAAAGAAAGCAAAGTCGGTCAGGACTAATAAATTTCCACTAAAACTCAAAATTTAGTGGGCAGCTGCTCCCATGTGACTACCTGAATCCGCCCCTGGCTGTAAATGAAGCATTTTGTGTTCATCACCATGGCATTGCTCTTTGGTGACATTTGTATCTTCTGCTAACATGCAACAGTTGGCGCTCTTCTATTGGTTCCGTCTCGTTTCTTCCATGACTATTGGTGCTCTCTTCGTGATGTAGCTATATACTCACAGGATTTCAGCCAAACAAAAGAGGCATACAAGGCCAATTAGAACTTTGAGAAGGTCATTTTAAGTTAGTTTATTGAAAAATAATCTAAAATAATGGAAAAAAAGTGAATTAAAAAAAATAAAGATAAAATATTGAAAACAAATTTCTGTTAAAAGGAAAAAAAAATGTGAACAAGGAACATTTATATTCAACACTTTTTTATATAATTTAGATTGGGAAAATATCGAGAATGAATATGTTATTGTGCCATACGGTCAACAACATAACAATCACTATATATTTTGAAAACTCAATAGCTACAAAGCAAATTTTTATAATGACATGATATTATGTCATTTTCAATTAAATAAATAAGAAGTGAGGCTGGGAAGGTAGGCCGGGTGAATATGCTAAACATAAAAATACATTAGCTTAGGTTTTCAAGAGAACTTTTAAGTTTTGGTTCTTGATTTTTTTTTTTTTCAAAATAAACTTAGCTAACATACATATAAAAATATTCCGTGTGAATATGCTATCTAAATATTCCGTATGAATATTTTGTTTGAGAAATATTTTTGAAATATTTGACATTATAATAGTAACCTGACTAAAAACACATTAGTTTAGATTTTCAAGAAAACTTTTAAGTTTGGGTTCCTGATTTTTTTTTTTCAAAACAAACTTAGCTAACATACATATAAATTTCATGTGAATATGCTATCTAAATATTCTGTGTGAATATTTCATTTGAGAAACATTTGACATTATGATAGTAACATGTATTTTATATGGATTAAACCCATGCAACCCCCATGTAATAATAGGCAACACATCATTTCTCACTTTGCTTTGTTACTGGACAGGTTCTGATGTGGGGGAGCTAGAGCTCTAGGAGGCCCTGCAGCAGTGCCTGGGTACTGACTGAGCGATTGTGGGACCTTCAGACAGCGAATTCGTATTCTCTGCATTAACTAAAAAAAGAATATTTTGATTTAATGTATCTGGACTGTCCGATTCGCTTTAAGATTCGTGCAGATTAAAATCAAACGGCCAAGATGCGTTAACTCGAAAAAGATGCTCTTTTGAATTAACGCAGACGATGAGGACTCTCAGACAGCGAGAGGGACTGAGCGAGCGCGGGACCTCCATACATTGCGGCTGGGGCTCTGCCGACTGAGTTCTATAAGTAGATTATTGATTGGGCTTTCGTAGTTTCGTGGGCTTACATCTTGACAGGTCTTATAAGGAAACAGAAAAGCCCACCCACCCTCTAGGGCGCTAACGCGAATTCAAGTATAGAATGGGTTCGGAGCCTGTTTGAATGCCTTCGGACTGGAATCTTGTCCGAAATCATACAAATCGCATCCTGCCATTACCTCTCTCTCTCTCTCTCTCTCTCTCTCTCCCTATGCCTGGCGACGGAGCAGCAGCAGCGGCCTCTAATTCGGATGATAGGATGGAGTCGTCGAGGTCGTACGAATACTACACGCGCGTGCCGACTGGAGAGGAGGTGCGATTGGGATCCAAATTCTCCGAGACAGACAACGACAGGTTCAGTTGCTACCCTCCTTCCCTTCATGGTGCCCTCGTCGGTTCCCCTGAATCTGATCCACCATACCTTCCCTTTCCCCATGCATCTTCCCCTTCCCATGGTACAGAATTTCCTTATAATTTTGCAATTTTACATCACCTATGTGAGTCTTCATTTGGTGATTTCTGCAATCCATATCTAATTGAAGAGTTTGTATACAACTTATAAATGGGCTCAATTACTGAATGACATTTTTTAACATGTTTGAATTTGGTGAACTTGACAGATCTTTCTCAGGAAGGGTTTGTTTATCAAGGAGGCCACAATAATTACCAATCGGGTGACCCTTCAAGACAAATTGGCAGGTTTTTCATCACATATATGCATTTAACTACGCATATCACTGATGATATTTTATTTCTATTAATTAATTAATGTAGCATGCATATTTTTAGCAAAAAAAAAAAAAGATCTTTCCTTTTCTAAGTCGAACGGAAATGTATATCTGAGGGAGTAATGCAAATGTACATAAATTTGCAGTTGGGTATTGGATGAAGTGGAAATACGGCAGTTGCTGGTAAACCATGTAGGTCATAAATGTTGCTGGGGAAGTGCACCTGCACGCAGGTGGAAGATAACTTCTATTGAGCAGTGCTTTGCATATGTGGGGACACTAGAAACCTTTATTGAAAAAAGAGAAACTGTAATAGAGAAAGAGCCGTACTTTGGTGGAGAGATTGATGGGAGAGACGAAGGAAAGCAGCTTGGATTATGGGAACTGGATTTACGGGCCGATTTTCCGCAACTTTTTATTCCTGAAAAGAAGGTCAGGATCAAAATCCCTCACTCTGAAGCTGTTCAAAGGTGTGATGGTAAGTTTACCTTTGCTCCAATTCCAGCATTTATTCCTTTCTGTCATTTAGAATAGAAGAGGTGGAAATAATGGTAACTGTTAGGGGTGTTCAAACGGTCGGTTCGGTTGAAACCGAACTAAAATAACCAAACCAAATTTTTCTTCAGTTTTCAAAAATAGAACCGAACCAAACCGATTAAACTTATAAACCGATTAAGAACCGAACCGAACAAACCGAAGTAAACCTATTAGTTGCCATTATTAACGAAAATTATACATGTTCATACACAAGTTGTTCAATTCCATACAAAACATGTAGATGTTCTAAAATATTTAAACTAAAATAAAAGAAGGAAGCTATGATTGAACTGAACAAAATATAAACCATAGTTGAATCAATATAATTCGGTCGGTTCGGTTTAGTCGGTTTTGAAAAGACTAAACCGAACCGATCCATTTAAACCGGAAAACCGAACCATTTAAACCGAAATTTTTTGGTCCGGTTGAAAACCGAACAAACCGAACCGTTTGAACACCCCTAGTAACTGTGGCTTTCTGAATTGTCAAGCAATACAAAACTATACTGTTATTTCAGATTTGAGTTACTGCTCACATTTTATTTATCTTTTGATTATACTTGAATGTTGTTTTTCCTACAAGAAGAAAATTGTAGCAGAAAAAAGAACACTAAATGTGAAAAAAAAAAATTCAAATTGAGGATAACTCTTGTTGGCAAAATTGATAAGCAATTTACTTTTTTTTTTTTCTTCATATTCACACCTATTGCTGCTTCTTATGCAGAATGGTTGGTATTATATCTAAAATGTTTGAAAAATTATAGATTGCAATAGCAGAGGAGAGACAACTTGTGCATTTTGCCATGGTATGATGCAGATGACAATGTGCCCCGAATGTCATGGAGCAGGGTTAGTTAAGGACCAAGATGATTCCGATACCATGTATGATTTCTACATAGTAGTTTTTCAAATGGGATCAATGCATTTTATGGTTTGGTAAATTTCTGATATCTGATATTAAATGTGTATTTTTGTTCGGTACAGATGCACAATGTGTATGGGCAAGGGGATGCAGGAATGTGCAAGCTGCAACTCAAGAGGAATAGTAAAGTGTATGGCATGTGCTGGCCATGGTTCTCTTCTCACCCGCAGCATTGCTGTTGTCCGATGGTAAATGATTCATCATTTGTTTTCCAAATGAAATATATTCTAATGATGTTCAGATGCTTTGGTGCTAATGATGTCTACATATCTGGCATATACAGGGAAACATTATATACAAAAAAAGTTAGTACAACAAGCATAGCAGCATCGGTTCCGGATGAAGTATTTCACAAGGCAAGAGGCGTGCAACTGTGCAACATCCAAGCATACCAGTGCCAACCAGCTTTCTTTGCTGATTCGTACCATTTAAACAACTTCTCGTCCGAAGTCATTGCCAGCCGTGCATCTGTTCCACCCTCTGCTCGGGTCATCACAGAGCGCCACATTATTTCTTTCCTGCCTGTCACACGTGTCATCATGGCCCACCAAAAGCGCTCCTTCAGCTTTTATATTGTCGGCTATAACTGGGATATATTTGTTAGGGATTACCCAGCTAGGTTTTGTTGGGGCCTCTGCTGCTGTTTTGAATGGCTCAACATGTAGTTATTTTCCAATTTTAATTTTTCTCTGTTATTGCTGGGACTGAAGGTTGTAGAGTGTAAATATACCTTCACTGTAATGGTTGTTTTGAGATCTTTTCCATACCTAAGAAAAAAAATATTCTTCTGTAAATCAATTTCTGTTAAATAAAGAAAAAGTCCTGTCACATTGAGTTGATGCTGTTATGTTTATTAGTAAATGATAATATAAATGTTGTTAATACTTGATCTAAGTTAGGGTTATTTTTTTAACATTGAGTTGAAGCTGTTATGAATAGATATATTATTGTATTGTTCTTTGTAAAGAAATAAGATTGTTCCTAACTTTGTATGATGAAATTAATTGATCTAAGGCCTGTTGTAATTCATGAATGCGAAATAGTAGACAGGTTATCTGTTACAAAATTTAAATGGTGCCAGCAATTATCGACTGTTGACTGGTGCCAGCAATTAATAGCGAACGCACAGTATTACTGAACCAGTTGGGATCCTGCCTCCAAGATTCACCAGTGGCATTTGTAAACAGCAGAGGCTCTTCCAGGGAAATCAATTTGTATCAGCATGAACTGTATAAGCCCTCAATGCACCAGTTAACAGTTGATACTGACACCCTAGAAGCCTTCTCAGGCAGCAAAAGTCCACCAGCCATGTCCCCACACACTTTGGTCCTGATACCGGTTATCACATCAGCGCAACTCAATTAAAGTTAACTGATATATATATATATATATATAAGCCCAACTCAATTAAGCTTGGATGCTCCACCTAGAGCCCTAGACGTTATAAACAATAACGTCCGTATTATACCGCTGAAAGAGACGCTAATGCGGGACCCCCATATGGTAGCAGTAATGTTTGAACCCGTATCTCAATTTTTGAGTGGATTGATCCGTACCGTTCATTTAATCCAACGGCGTACCGTCCGAATATGACTGTTTAATTCTTGCACTGTATAAACCTAACGGTCATATATCTGACTGTTAGCTTGACCTTGACTTCTTGGAGAGAAGCTCTTCTAGATCTGATCCAAGTTAGATCAGAAAATACTCCTACCAACCGTTTTTTTCTCTTTGTTAAATATTCTTATTAAATTTATACTCTGATTTATGATATCCATAGGATTCAAATGTAAACCCAAGATCAGCATCCAAAGAATATTAACATGCCAGCAAAATGATTTTACAGGAGGGATTGTTTCTTCTCTGACTTGAACTCTTTCAATTAACAAAAGGACAATATACTTATATATAAAATAGCGGTTTAAAGCAACCACAAACAACATGCTATCTAAGTTCAGGACTTAGTATACACTGACAGCAGTGAGTCAACTATTTATAACAAGCGGTTCCACTTTCAATGGGTTATTGGGTTATAAGAGCAATTAAGAACCTGACATAAATCACTTCCAACTAACATTCAAAGTATTCAACCTTTAAAAACGCTGGATCCCAATTCTATCAACTTTATCAGTTTCTCACACAAAAATGCTTCTCAAAAGAACCAAAATTGATGTCCTAGATCTCCTTCTATGTTCATCAGTGGCCATGATACTGGTCTCTGCTACACCTAGCGATTTCTCTATTACCGGTTCCAACCCTTCTACTAACTCAACTAACCATGACTTAGTTCAAATTTTTGAACAATGGATCGAAAAGCATGAAAAAATCTACATGCAACCAGCTGACAAGGCAAGAGGGTTTGAGAACTTTGCAAGAAACTTAGAATTTGTCGATCAAAGGAATGCAGAGAGAGAGAAAGGAGGTCATCTTGTAGGTTTGAATAAGTTTGCAGATTTAAGTAATGACGAGTTCAAAGCAAAGTATACGAGAAGTATGAATGTGAAAAGAAGAGCAGAGAGAAAGATTGAATTGTATACAGAGAGAAAGTATGAAAGTTGTGAAGCACCTTGGTCACTTGATTGGAGAAAAAAAGGTGCAGTTACCGGGGTAAAAGATCAAGGCGACTGCGGTATGATTAATTGTTATTGCTACATTTCTTTGTTGCTTTATGGAAAAAATAACTTCTTGCCACCCCAATAGATACCAATTATGCCTGACACTGTTGCTGTAACATTCTGGTTAATTGGTACAGACTTACTTTTGTGAGTGAGGCTATGGTACTATGCATAGCACGGATAGGTCCGTATTATGAATCAATATCTCTGTTTTCAAAGTCCAAACAATCAATTTGAACCATTCAACATGATCTCCATATGAAAATATACTTGTAAAGCAAATTTTACATTCTTTAGAATTTTTTTATTATTTTTTTAGATAGGTAGAAGATTACTTGATCTAAAAATTCTAGACCATTCAAAAGTAGTGATTCTCTACCTAGCTAAAAAAATATAAAGAAGTTCTAAAAATGAAAATTTTAGTCTGCAAGTACATTTTCTTAAGTAGATCATGTTGAATTGTTCTGATCGATTATTTAAAGTTTGAAAACGAAGATATTGATCCATAGTATGGACAAATCTGCACTATGCATAGTACCATAGCCTCACTCTACTTTATTACCACTAAATAGTATTAAAAATGACCAGCAACAATACTACTGAAGATATTACGCTGGTCCGGTACCAGCTGGTACTATAACAGTACCGTACCAGAATCATCAAGCCATTTTTGTTAGATACCTTAACATCAACCCGAATCAGCATAACGAAACATGAGTTATAATGTTCTATTTACTAACAGGGAGTTGCTGGGCATTTTCATCAACTGGGTCAATGGAGGGAATCAATGCAATTGCAACTGGAGATCTGATCAGCCTCTCTGAACAGGAACTCATCGATTGTGACACGACCAATGACGGGTGCGATGGAGGCTACATGGATTATGCCTTTGAGTGGGTCGTCAGTAATGGAGGCATCGATTCTGAGGCGAACTATTCCTACACTGGGACTGATGGTGCATGCAACATTCAAAAGGTGTTCCAAATTTTGAAACATAAGATACCTTCTAAAATTTCTGCTAAACTCAGCTATAATAGATTGCAGCTATTTTTAATTCAATCAAACGGTTCTACGAGAATGGAAGGTATTCTAATTTCTAAAATGTCAATAGTAATTACGGAAATTCAATTTTCTTTTTGCATATCTGTGTGAATGAACCAATGGCAGTTGTATTTCAAAGTTATGCAGTAATCCGAGAATTATAAAATTTGTAGGAAGAAATAAAGGTGGTGACAATAGATGGGTACAAAGATGTGGCACAAAATGATGAGGCACTTCTTTGTGCGGTGGTGAACCAGCCAGTCAGTGTCGGCATTGATGCCTCTTCTCTTGACTTCCAACTCTACACCGGGGTACATGAAACTTCAAATTTTCAATTTTATTTGAATTTATGTTAAACTTACATCTCAACAAAAAGGTGAAAAAAAATCATACCTCTCTGTGAGATACCGATTTCTCATAAAACTACCATTGGCATGGATGAATACTATTTTTCTGGTTTACAAAATAACAATGTGTTTTAAAAGTATTTCAATGCATAATGCAATGTCCCACATTGTCTCCTTGGAAACTTTCAAGGCTTACTCCCAAAAAGTAATACATGTCTCAACAAAAAATAACTTCTCCTTTTTGTAATTTGAGGTAATTGACTAGGAAAATTTTAATATGGATTTGTTAGGGCATCTACGATGGGGATTGTTCGAGCAATCCAGACGACATCGATCATGCCGTTTTGATCGTTGGATATGGATCTGAAAATGGAGTCCACTACTGGATTGTGAAGAACTCATGGGGTACAAGTTGGGGATTGCAGGGATACATATACATGAAAAGAAATCTGAATTTGCAATATGGTACATGTGGCATTAATGCTATGGCCTCTTACCCCACTAAGGAACTCCCGTCTTCATCCCCATTCCCATCTCCAGCTGTTCCCCTGCCCCCGCCGCCACCATCACCACTTCCTCCACCACCTCCAGGTCCTTCTCCGGTAAGCTATATATCATTTTCTTCTTATGGATTGGTTAATATGTAAATCCTTTGTTGCTTCTATTAAAAACAATTATATATTTTTTAGCTAAATGAAAATATTTGATAATAACACTAAGCATTACAAACACTGTAATTCATACACACAAAATTATAGCAGTGCACAGGAAATAAGATAATATAGAAATTATAGTTAGGCAAGAGACCCAGCAGTTAATTACCATTATTTTAATTTTGTACGTGGTAGGTAATATGCGGTGACATGTCATACTGCACATCTGGAGAGACATGCTGTTGCCTGTACCAGTTCGGCGAATTCTGTTTTCTCTATGGCTGTTGTGCTTACCAGAATGCTGTATGCTGTGAGGGAAGCATTTATTGCTGTCCCCAAGATTACCCCATTTGTGATCTCAAAGAAAGGGTTTGCCTCCAGGTTTGTGTTTTGTTATCAATTAATTAAAATGCATGACATTTAGAAATGCAAGCCACTGATTACAGCACAAAGTTGATTTTTTCTTTCTTACCTTTTTTTTGGGTACTTTTGATTCAAAGGCCCTTGAGCAATGATCAATGAACAATATTGTACCGGCCTGAAATTGTTCAAAATACACATTTAGGAAGTAGTGAAACTTCAGCCTTTGATTAACAAAAGTAGAGATATATCCTTTTATTTCAACCTTATGGTTCTAATTAATTGTTTTGTTTGATATTTTCCCTTTGATAGAATGCACGGGACATTACTGGGATAAAGGCGAAGAGAAAAAGGCTTGCAAATCATAAGCTTCCCTGGAGAAGAATAGGAGATGAGTTTGATAATAAGAGCAAATCTCTTCTTTGGAATAGAGAGGGATTTCAAGTAATATGAAATCCAATTGCTGGAGTAGGGTTTCCTTGGAAATTGGTTTGAATGTGTGGTATGTGTGGTAATACGGAAATTATTATAAAATTAAATTCAGTATGCTCAGCATTTTTTTTCAGCAAATAGTAGAGTACTTCGGGAAAGGCATTTCATCTAAAAGATGCTGAATGTACCAGTACCCTTCAATAAAAAAAATTGAGAAATGAGAAATTAACACTCCAGTCTGAACCATAAATGAAGTGAAATTGAATTAAAGCCACCTTCGGATATTTATTAATTAAAAAAATTACATTATTTGCATTTCAGAAACATATTTTCTCCCTGAGATGTTCTCCTGGTGTACAACCTAAAAGCTGCTGCTCCCCTTCCTTTCTTTCTTTCTCAGAGAAGAAATGCAGGAGGGAGCATAAGAAATCCGAAACCTTTCTCACAACTAAAGAAATAAGCTCACAATGCCGACTTCTATTGCCCACGTGGCATTTTCTTTGTTGTCGCTGACAAGTATAACATGCATCGGCATCGCTGAAAAGTTTATTGGAAAAACAACAGCTTTACAAAAAGAAGGATATTCTTTGTGTTATTTGTAAATAACACCCCAACTGTTCAAATAGAAGATAATAACATCATTTCCCCTTTTCAGTTTTGGCTCTCTCACCAGCATACACAAGTAAAAAAAAACACATAAATTCATTTTGCTTAATTTTAGTTATTTAATTAGGCACAGAAGACCATTTCAAGAGTAAGAGAAAAGTTGTCAGTATTTAATAAAACCCATTACCTGAGAAGGTTGGATTTTATTTGCAAAGTATCTTCAAAATATTAAAAGTGGCATGCAAAACTAGAAAATTTCAGTTATAAGCTATCTCTTTACCGGAGGGAAAAAAAGAGGGGATCAAGGGACTAACCGGTAGCGCTGCGTTGCGACAGAAAATCTCTCCTCCTGATGTATTCCCCCATCTATGTCATACACATCAGGCATCTCATACTGAATTTTACATTACAATACAATAATTAACATTAGATGGTCACGGAGTTAATAGAATCAAAACTGAAAAACAATCAGATACCTCCAAATGCTTCTTCGCAAGTTCATATATTTCTTTCTTATACCTGGAGGATAATAAACATAGAAAAGAGTTACTCAAATGTTTAAGAATTTTTCTGCCCTTCTTTGTTTGGTTTCATTTTTTATATTCTGTTCAGCATTTTTGTAACCTTTGGAGTGAGCTTTGTACTAGCAACCTCCCCATCGGTCAATTAACCTATTTGCAATGGTGATGATTCAAGAAACAAATACTTGTAAAAGGGAAAAAGGAAATGAAAATTGTTACCTCAATTCCCTTTCTTCTGCCTCAGTTAGTTTTACGCCTTCAAATATGTATTCAGCATCTCTTATTTCATCTCTACAAAAGAATAAATATAAGTCAGGATTCGGTGATTAATGGTACTAAACAAAATATCTACTTACTCCATCTCTAATAGCTTCTCTTTTCTTTTGTCAAAATATGCTCGTCTCGAGTGCTTTCTGTTATTAAAAAAGAAGAAAAAGAAAAATGATATGGAGAAAAAGCAAAGATGAAGATTCTCTTAATAGAAACAAAAAATTAAGTGAGAATAGATACCGTAGATCACCAATGTCATCATTTTCATATGCTTTTGATCTGTGAACATTCTCCTCTGGCATTTCAATAAAACTGAGTTGGGTAAATTATCTACTGATAATTGATTGGAAAATAAAAGAGTGATATAAACAATAATAAGAAATTAACAGTTCCAACAGATCATACCTTGCTGCTCCTCAGATACTTTTGTCTCATCAGCTGTTATAAAAAGCAACAACAAAAGAAAGGATTAAGCATCCAACAAGTAGGGGGAGATATATACCAAATTACCAATGAATATCAACAAACTAATTGGGATTTGGGAGTTGGGACCCGTGTCTCTAATAATTTGAGAATTGGATTCAACTAAACCCCTGGAAAAGGAAATTATACATATCAAATTACCAATGAAAAACTGGAAACAATTTTATCCCAACAGATTACATTCAGATTTGACCTCCAAAATTTAGAACAACATAAGCTAGAAACAACTTATGCTAGAAAGAGGACTTCACAGATCAAATTTTAGCATCTTATTCTGTACATTTGTAAAAAACTTTTTTGAAAATTTACTTCATATTTTTGACAACATATACCTTTTATGATTGAAATCTGCAAACTGTGGTAGGGTATTAGCATCCAAGGCCTTGATAAAAGCCTTTTTGACTAACTGACATGCAATCCTTGTTAATTCTTCTCTATTAATTTTAAGCTCAAACGTGCACGAAAAACCCAACTCACATAAAAGATGAACCATAGAGGAAAATAGGATTATCTTAAGGCCCACATCTCTCAATTTTTTTGACTAAAAAGCCCGTTTATCTTTATGTGTTGAAGAAATGGGCCTGACAACGACTGGAGGCGCCCTTACTCTTCTAATGTAATGGAAGTAAACGGAGAGATCCAGTCTATAATGTAATGGAAAGATTAGTTATAAACTGGCTGTAACTGTAACTACCTCCTGTAAAAACAATTAATTTTCCCAGATCCTCTAACTAATTTTTGTCCAAGTGGACCCCACATGACATTAAATGGCAGTTATTAAGTAGGATTTCCTTTAGAAATTAGTATCACAAGATTCTCTAATAATTGAGAGAGAATAAAAAAGAAAACTAAGAGAGAAAATTGTTACGTGATCATGCATCTCACATCCTGTTGACTTTTAAAATTAGGAGAGATTATAAATCAAAACTAGAATCTCAATCGAATCAACAGTCTTCCAATTTTCGTCACACGACGATGTTTCTCAAAAACCCCCAAATTGGAGCTTTGGTTCTCCTTCTATGGCAATCCATGGCCGTACTAATCCTTTCAATCCCGACAGATTTCTCCATTGCTGGATACAACCCTTATCCGACAAATGCACACAAGCTTCATATAGCTCAACTTTTCGAACAATGGATGGAGACGCATGAGAAAATCTATTCCCAGCCGGAGGATAGAACTCGTGGATTTGAGAATTTTCTGAGAAATTACGAATATGTGAATGGAAGGAACGCGAATGGAGGCCATTCTGTAGGGATGAATAATTTGGCGGATTTGAGCAATGAGGAGTTCAGGGAGAAGTATTTGAGTAAGGTTCAGATGGGAAAGAGAAGAGAGAGAAGGGTGGGATCGGATAATGAGAGAAACTACGAGAGCTGCGATGCGCCTCCTTCCCTCAATTGGGAGGAGAAAGGTGTGGTTACTGCTGTAAAAAATCAAGGCCAATGCGGTAGGATGTATTTTTTATTTCTTTTCTGAGTAGTACATCTTTGTTGCCATCTAAATCCAAAAACTACTGTGATAAGTTATTAATTTATAAGTTTCAAATAACATAAATTTCCGTAAATTTTAGTATTTTGTTTCCAAAATTGTGGCAATCAGAATTCAGAATAACAGAAAAAAAATTCAAACCTCATTTAACAGTATCCAACTGGTATCCTTGTGTTAGGTATTAGCAATGCTGGTATTAAGATTTGGTATGGTAAATTATTCCAAACTAACATTCGTGGACAAGCAATTATTCCTTTGATTGATATATAAGCAAATAAATCACACCACTTAAATTGTAACTTTTGTGTATTTAGGAAGCTGTTGGTCATTCTCTACAACTGGAGCCATTGAAGGAATTAATGCAATAACCACTGGAGAGCTGATGAGCCTCTCGGAACAAGAGCTTGTAGAGTGCGTGTCGACCAACTGGGGTTGCAATGGAGGCTACATGGATTATGCATTTGAATGGATTATCCAAAATGGAGGGATCAGCACCGAGTCAAGTTATCCCTATACAGCAAAAGACGGTATATGCAACATCACTCAGGTAATTCAACCGGAAGATTATTTTCAACAACTGTACCTTTCTTTTTCTGATGTTGTACTTGTCTTTTCTGATTTGGGATCTTATGAGTGAGCCTATGGTACTATGCATAGCGCATAATGGTCCGTACTATGGATTAATATCTCCATTTTCTAAGTCTAAATAGTCGATCTGAACCGTTCAACATGACCTTCATATAAAAATGTACTTGTAGATCAAATTTTACATTTTTTAGAATTTTTTTTTCTATATTTATAGATATGTGGAAAATGATTTTCTACCTATATAAAAAAATAGTAAATTTTTTTTAAAAAATGTAAAATTTAGTCTGCAAGTATGTTTCATATAGAGATCATGTTAAACGGTTCAGATCGACTATTTGGACATAAAAATGAAAATATTGATCCGTAGTACGGACCAATCTGCGGTATGCATAGTACCATAGCCTCGCTTGGATCTTATTATATGCTTTTTTTATTTCCTTTTTTTTGCCGGTACCACAATAAAAATAACAGAATTATATTTGTCTGTGTGTTTGGCTAATGAAAAACTATATGGCAGGCGAATAATAAAGCAGTGACAATAGATGGGTACGAAGATGTGCCACCGAATGATGAGGCGCTTCTCTGTGCTGTACTGAAACAACCAATTAGTGTCGGAATTGAGGCCGGTGCTCGTGACTTCCAGCTTTACAAAGAGGTAAGCTTCAATAGTTCTAAAATGTATTAGAGGGATCTTTAGGAATTTTTTGGTATCAAGTGCATTTCTTGGTTTCTTTGTGTGCATGCTTCATGGCAGGATACACTTCTTGACCAGTAAAAGAAAGACAATTTGTTTCTATTTCTTGTGAAAAATGCAACTAAACCAGCAATTGCTCAATTGTAATGATAGGGAATCTACAACGGAAATTGCTCAAGTGATCCAGATGAAATAAACCACGCAGTGCTGCTTGTTGGATATGGATCTGAGAATGGCACTGATTACTGGATCTTGAAGAACTCCTGGGGTACAAGATGGGGTAACCAAGGCTATATCTACATAAAAAGAGATTTAAGCCTGCCGAATGGTAAGTGTGCTATACATGGACTTGCCTCGTACCCTACAAAAAGTCACGCTACTATCTCCCCATATCGGGCATTTGAGTAACCTGTAATTAGTGTAATTAGTGTATTTCTGATTTGTTGCTTATTTCACTTGCTGAACATTGAGTGGCTTTTAAATTGATGGTCAATTGAGATAATACATTTATTTTCTTGAGGTAAAATCCCTTGAGAAATTTAAAAAAATTTAAGACAAGGTTACATCAGGTACATTTAGAGTCACACATCCGGGGAGAAATACATTTTTGTCAACAGTCAATCTGAACCGTTCAACATGATCACCATATTAAAATGTGCTTGGAGATCAAATTTTATATATTTTTTGAATTTTTTTACTATTTATTAAGATGGTTACAAAATCGTTATTTTTCAATGGTCTGAAAACAACGATTTTGTAACCATCTTAATAAATAGTAAAAAAATTCAGAAAAATGTAAAATTTGATCTCCAAGCACATTTTAATATATCCATCATGTTGAACGGTTTGGATCGACTATTTGAACTTTGAAAATGGTAAGTGTCAAAGTGTGTCAAAAAAAAAGGTGTAATCCGATCCCTCCTCATTTTTAAATATATATAAGTAGTTTTATTTATCAAACTTCGTAAAATTTAAGTATTGTTTTATAGTATAGTTAAAATATATATTATACCCCCTAAAAATAATGAATAATTGATTATAACGCTAGAGCTACGAGTTAAGTTAGAAATTTTTTATCTATAGAAATGATTAAATTCAATGGTACGGAATAGAAAGAGTGTCTCGTTTTTAACAAATATAGAAAGATCAGATTCATTAATTTCGATCCAATATTATGAATAAGACTCAATTGTTCCTATCCAATTTTAACATAATCAAATGTGGCAGCCACATTGAGTCCGATTAAAAAAAAAATCAATAGAAAAGCAAAATGCGGCTGCCACATTTAATCACGTTAGAATTGAATAGGAATCATTGAGTCTTATTCATAATATTGGATCGGACTCAATGAATCTCATCTTTCTATATTTGTTGAAAACGAGACAATCTTTCTATTTTCGTAACACTGAATTTAATAATTTCTACAGATAAAAAATTCCCAGTTAAGTTGGTACCTTTACTATGTCTTCCTTGCAGGGTTTAGACATCATCTACTTTCCAAAATAAATAAATTCAAATAATTCAAAATAACTCTTGACAAAAATGTGAATCTCCAATACAAATCTGTTTAGAAAAACAATCTAAGTAATTAATAACTGTAAATTAAACTCAAACAACTGAAAAGTTAAAAGTTCGTTCAATACAAAATAAAGATGAGGAGTATTCAAATGTCTTCACTTTTTGTGTCTCTATTATGTCTTTATTTTTCAAACTACAATAATTTAAAATTTGAAATTTAATTGTTAAAATAAAACTGTTAGATATGATATAGAGTGAGGCTATGGTGCTATGCATAGCACCAATGGCTAGTGTACTACGGCTCCATATGGTACTTTTTAAAATCCTAACGGTCGATCCGACCGTTCAATGTGATATCCATATGAATATGTACTTGCAAACTAAATTTTATATTTTTTCGAATTTTTTTACTATTTTTTCAGATAGGTAGAAAAATCAGTGTTTTTTGAAAATTCTGGACCATCAAAATTCTACCTATCCGAAAAAATAGTAAAAAAATTTGAAAAAATATAAAATTTAGTTTGCAAGTACATATTCATATGGTTATCACATTGAACGGTCGGATCAACCGTTAGGATTTTAAAAAGTACCATATTGAGCCGTAGTACACTAGCCATCCGTGCTATGCATAGCACCATAGCCTCACTCTATGATATATATCATTTTCTCTATGCACACGTAAAAGATTATAACAATTTTGATTTTGTTTTAATTAGTATCAACAGCTTGCAAAAATATACCGATGTCAGTAAATTATGGATGCAAACTTTAATTAGAGAAAATAATATAGATCACATCTAACGGTTTTATTCTGACATGCAAACTTTATAATTTTTTTATTAAAAAAATAAAATGTGAAGACATGATGATGGATGCACAAAAAATTGAAGTATTTAAATTCTCCTTAAAAAGGAATATATTAGATATCATCGTTATATGTCGATTTTACATATGTGTCGCATATATCATGTCTATAAAATATAATTTTTTTTTACAATTCTTAAATATGTCAAATTAAAATATCGTTGATGGATCCAAAATCACAACCTAATATGTTATATCCGATTATTCATTTCTCTTAACTTCTATTATTTGCTTTGTATAAATGAAGTCAATCTAATGAAATCAAGTGATAAATAATGTATCAGGGAATTTATGTTGTAAATTTAGAAGCTAGTTTACTTAACAACAGCATAGAAATTTTGTATTTTTTTTCTGATTAAGAATATGTGTCTTTTTTTCCTCTATTAAAGGATTGCAATTTTCTGAATTTTTTATTAAATTATTGTAATGGAAAAAAAAACGTAAAAGTAATAATATGCTACGGTTAAATTACACAAAAATTTTTATAGGATAAAAAAAAAATAAGACAAAATAAAGAAAGCCTAAACTTTCAAACATAGCTTTCAAAATTTAGGAGATTCATTTTTTTGTCAATGCTGTCAAAAAAAAAAAAATCTGCGCAGACAAAAGAAAATGTTTGTCTTCTAGTCCCCGATCACACGGCTGAAATTTAATCATGGCGATAGTTCCGAGTGATTTATTTCCTCCGATTCTACCCCTCCCTTAAACCGGACAAGTATCCTCTCCATTACTGTAAAAGATTCTTTTCACTTTACGGTTTGAGATTAACTCTCAGCCTCTTTGAGATTCGGGCTAGCGCAGGGGCAGTATTATTGAGCTTTCAGATTCGTGCCAAGTTAAAAATAACGGTCCAGATCCAGTAATTGTAAAAGATTCCCTATTGCGGTACCGGAGAGGATGTGAATTCCCCTTAAACCCTTTCACGCCTTTCCCGTACCCAGTCCCCCACCTCACTCCCAGTAATCGCTCTTTGTCGCTTTACCTTTCTCTTTCGAAAACAATGGCGGATAACCTCACCGGTGGAGCGAATCAACAGCACGTGCATTCCGACGTGGCGCACGTGGCGGGTCGACTGGAGCAGAAGCTCGCTGATCTCGTCCTGGTATTATTCCCCCTTCTAGTTCTATGGTTTTGCTTGCCTGTTAGTTACTTCGTTCGCTTTGGAAAAGCTTTGTTTAAGTGTTTTTTTCTTTTTTGTGATTATATGTGTTGAATCATTTGATTTATCCTTGAGCCCGTTGAAAATTTGAGAGAGTGAGAGAGAGAGAGAGAGACATGGCAAGAAGGGGATTTTTGTTTGTGTGTCATTGGCTCGGTGCTTTCGCCTGTCTGTTGGTTTCTCAGGTGGGACGTAAGAAGTTACAGGGAATCAGGGCCGGAGCCACATAGAGCTAAATAATTCAAAAAATACGCTTCTATTTCTATATTTTTTCTTAGAAAAATTAAATTAATATACTTATGGTTAAAAATTTATAAAATTATGCCTCACTCTAAAATTTGTCCTCGAAACATGCTTCTATTTCTATGTTTTTCTCCGAAAAAAAAGTATAAAAATGTACTTTAAACATTCAAAATAATTATAATTTGTGCCTCAACCCAAAATTTTTCCCCAGCCAGAAATTGTTGTTTTGCCTGGGTCTGTGGTAATGTGGGATTTAATTTTCGCGCGCGCGCGCACACGCACACACACACACACACTGATTTTGGCATTTATGTTGTTGCGTGGGATTTTATTTTGATATAGTTGTATTTGGTAGTTGAAATTGAATCTGGTAAGAGGTCTAAAAAGTATGTTAATATTACTTTCTGGTTGTTGAGACTTTTGAATTTAGGTTCAATTTCTTATAGATACTATAATTTATTTAGTTCTTTCAATTATGGATATTTACTTATTTAGTTTCATGTCACATTCAATGTAAGAAAGAAAAAGAAGAGCACTGCAACTTGCACACAAATTGTCTTAGTTCTCGGCATATAAGATATACTATTAAACTTATGCAGTTGATAAATATTCGATGCAATGCAAATTTGAAGTCTGATTGGATAATTCTGAAAACGAGCATTGTTGCAAGTGAGAATAATTAATAAAACCAAAATATTACTTGTGCATTTACATCTAGTCTAGAGTATAAATTTTGGGGACTTTGTTAATCATTTTACTTGTGTTTCTTGAGACTCCAATTATTTTGTATGGGAATGATCTTAGTAATAATTATTCTTTAAAAAAAATAAAATAAAATGCAGGATAAGAAGGATACTGATGCAAACCCAAACCCTAACTCCGCCTCCGATGAGTGGCCCCCATGCCCCACTCCCTATCCAGACCTCAAACCACCAACCACATGGGCTGCCACTCAGGCAATGGCCCCACCGCCACCCCCTATCTCTGCCCAGTCTGAAGCTCTTGCTAAAGCCGCCAACATACAGCGCCGCGCCATCAAGGCCACAAAGAAATTTTTCTCAGCTATTAAGGAAGATTTTGGATCTGAATCAGATTACGAGTTCAATTCCTCTGATTCGGAATCTGAAGCGAAGCCTGACATGGATGAGTTCTTTGATGGTATCTTTGAAAAGGACCATAAACTGACGGAATATTATGAGAAAAACCATGAGAAGGGGGACTTTTACTGCTTTATCTGTCAGGTGAGGGAGGATTTTAAGGGGAAGGGGATGCGTTACAAGAGCGGGCTTGCACTGGTACAGCATGCCAATACTGTATCAAAGGTAGGTTGCAGTGGGGCTCACCGGGCTCTTGCAAGGGCGGTTTGTCGGGTTCTTGGGTGGGACCCGGTAAAGATACCTGGTACTGGTGCCCTTTCCCCTTCTTCTGAGGTTACCGCAGAGACTGGTGATTCTGGAACTGAGGTACCTCCTTTGCAGTTTCTGGTATTTTAATTTTGTAAAGGTCTACTTTTGTATATACTGGCAATAATTGTTTGCTTTAGCTGGGGTGCGGATAATAAAGGCAGAATGTTGTTGTCTTATTCTTCATAAGGCCAGATCTTTTGTAAATGAGTGTTTTTTCTAGGTTGTCAATTTTTGTTTACAAAACATCAAGAGCTTAGTTGTAAATATGCAAAATTTGTCATTCAATCTGCAAATTATGAAGGGTTGCTAAAAGTATAATGTATATATTTCCATGAGTAGGGTTGAAATTCCCCATTGTTTTCGTGCCCCAATCATTACTCACATCCTTATCTTCATTTTTAATGTCCAAACAGTTGATCCAAACCACTCAAAATGATCTCCATATTAAAAATGTGCTTGGACACCAAATTTTATATTTTCTTGGAAATTTTTTACTAATATTTTATATGGGTACAAAATCACTTTTTTTTTTTTTGGATAGTGGAGAATCTTATGAAAAACAATGATTTTGTACCTATCTAAAAATATAGTACAAAATTTCCACAAAAATATATAAAATTTGGTCTCCAAGCACATTTTAATATGGAGATCTTGTTTTGGACTTTGAAAACGGAGATAAAGATGTGAGGCATAGTTGGAGCACGAAAATAATGGGGCATTTTAACCTTGCTCTATTTCTATTTGCACCTTTGGTTCATCTATATATATTTTTTGTGTTTATTTGCATGCAACCTCACTTGGAAGCATTTCTTTATAGTTGTCATTGCTATTTATTTGAACCTCTTTTATAATGGTTCACGGCAGCAGATTTCAAAGGAAAAGGTATCGAGTTAGGAAGAGAATTCTAAAAATAAGCCAAATGAATACCCTAAAGGAACTGATCTGAAGGTCAGTTTCTTCATGAAATTTTGCATTTATCCCCCCCTAAAATCATCTTAGTTTCTGACTTGCCTCTTGCATATGTTTAACTTGATTTTCTCGCCAAGAGAATCTCGTATCTGAAAGAACTTGAAATGCGTCATTGCTTAGAACATGAACTAGTTTTGCCTTATTACAAGTTGCTAATAATCTGGGAAATTTTTTATCTCTTTCTTTTTTTCCCATAGTTTAGTACCTCTTTATTTTTTTCATATGTTCATCAGCTTTCTTACATAACTCATTGTGGAAAATTATAAGTTGCCTGCAAATTACAAAATTAAATTTATTATTGATGAAAGTGTATGTATTGTGTTTACAAAGAGGTTTTATGTTGTTTGATTGCAGGAGAAAAATGGTGCCACTAATGCTGCTTAGTTCTGATTCCTCTTCAACCATACAGTGCTTTCTTCTACAATCACTGTACTTTCTTTCTCTTTAAATTTCACACTTAATACATTTTTATTACTATTTATGTAATTTGTGTTCAACTTCGTCTAATTATTTTTCTTGATATTTTGCAGGTCCTGTTTGATATTCACCTTTCTTGCTTCAAAGATCATATGCAGTATTAACCAACAATAGATGAGTATATCTATATCTAGTAATAACAGTAGAAATCTCTGATTTGCTTACTCTGACATGCATGCTCTGGGTCTGTTTATATATTTGGGTGCCAAAATACTTTGGATGCTTGCAATTTTATGTTTAGAATTTAGTTAGTTCTGTCATGTTTCCAAAATTGTTACTTTTCAATTATCGGTATCTGATTAGTAGATATATATCATATATTTTAATATATATTATGAAAAAGTATTGTTATTCACCATTAAAATTAGATAAATATTATGAACTTTGGTATTTTTTAATATTATTTTAATAAATATCCGATCTGATCCGTATTCGTATCTGTATCCGGCTGATATCCAATCTGTATCCGTATCCGGAAAATTAAAAAGAATATGGATATGGTTTTACCACTATCCGTTCCGTATTCGCTCCGTTTTCACCCCTAGGTAGAGGTTGTCTCAGGCATTTTCTTTCTTGGTATGCTAATTTGAAGCTTTGAAATTGATACTCTGATTTAACCAGGAAAAAAAAAGGTGCATTTGCAAAGAGGAACAAAACATCAATAGTAACTAACTTAATTTTGAGGAAGATTAAGTGGACCAAAAATAAATGTATTACAATTAATCCATGATTAACTTAGATATGTTTATTTTTCAATTACTTGATCAAGTATAAAATAAACTTAATAAGTCATAAAATCTTATGTTGACGCATTATTCTTGAAAAAAAAAATGAACGAGTCAGATTCAACATTTGATTTTTAAATTTAGAAATATAGAACTGGCAAAGACTTCTTCAGAAACTTGGTAGATTTTTGAAGCAACAAAATAATTTAGAATAACAGCTATCCCATCATTTTTTATAATAAGCTATCCAAATGTGTATAATTTTGTAATCTTTTTTATAGATCACAAAATAAGTTGATCATTTTCTATTTGGAGACCAGCAGCCTATAAGTAATAATAAATTTTGTATTGTTATCATGTATCGATCTTTGATCTTATCCACTATAATTCCAGTATTTCCGATAATTATAAAGAGGAGGGATCCGATTACCATAATTTTGAGTTGCCACAACTATTTTTTACATTTTGAAAGTCCAAATTGTCGATCCAAACCGTTTAACATGATCTCCATAATAAAATGTGCTTTCAGATCAATTTTTACATTTTTTTATTTTTTTTACTATTTATTAAGATGGATACAAAATTCAATAGTCTGAATTTGACTAGTTTTTGTAAAATACTTAATAAATAGTAAAAAAATTAAAGCATTTGAACCCTCTTTGATAACATTGATTTTTTTGTTTTTTTTGGGCTTCGGAAAATTCCAGCTCGTTTTGGATGGGATCGTCTCTTGTTTGGGATTGTCCGGCTTGAGATCGACTTGGATGGATTCGGGTTGGGTTTCGAGTTAGCATGTTTCGGGTCGTCTTGGTTGAACCCTGTCGGATCAGGTCAAACATGCCACCTCTATTTTTGAAGTAATGTTTTTATACTGCAATTTGTTCGTTTTAGGTGGGGCCATGCCTAGAGAAAAATGCCTAGAGAAACATGCCACCATTCAAGTAGCTTCAATCTGCGCATGATTCTAGCTAGAACTGTGCATGACCCCCTCATTTTCGATTCAAAATGACATAGATATCATACGCAGGCCACACATGCTTTTGAGCCTCATTATACTAATATAGATTATCACTTTCAATTGACAGGGAGATCCCATGCCAACATTCTTTGAGAACCTCATTAATATAAAATACTATAGATTCACAATTTTAAATGACAGGAGATCATGCAAAAGCCATGTATCCTTTGAGCCTCATTATAAAATAATTTTCTCGAAACCTATATGCAATATAGGGGTCTGCTTGAGCTGAAATAATTAGCACTTTTCAGGGAAAAATAGTCTACTATTGATAAATCAAATCAGAGGTCATCAAATCTCTGGGATAAAAATAAATGCTAGTACGGACATAGAAGTAGTATCACCCTACACCTTGAATTCTACAATTGATATGACCCCTCAAGTCTCTCTCTCTCTCTCTCTCTCTCTCCCTATATATATATATATATACCATTCAAGTAGCCTCAATCTGCGCATGACCAAGGAATCATGCGCAGAGTTAGAACTATGCATGACCCCTCATTTTCGATTCAAAATGACATAGATATCATGCGCATGCCACACATGCTTTTGAGCCTCATTATACTAATATAGATTATCACTTTCAATTGACAGGGAGATCCCAGGCCAACATTCTTTGAGAGCCTCGTTAATATAAAATACTATAGATTCTCAATTTCAAATGACAGGAGATCATGCGAAAGCCATGTATCATTTGAGCCCATTATAAAATAATTTTCTCGAAACCTATATGCAATATAGGGGTCTGCTTAAGCTGAAATAATTAGCACTTTTCAGGGGGAAATAGTCTACTATTGATCAATCAAATCAGAGGCCATCAAATCTCTGGGATAAAAATGAATGCTAGTACGGACATAAAAGTAGTAAAACCCTACACCTTGAATTCTACAATTGATCTGACCCCTCAAGTCTCTCTCTCTCTCTCTCTATATATATATAATGGCTAAGCTCAAAACGTTTTTCCATGGCCATGGAATAAACGATTCAGTTCTCCAATTTCCAAAGTTCAAAAAACAAATCCAAACCGTTAGATGTTCAATCTATATTAATAAATAGTAAAAAAATTCCAAAAAAAAGTAAAACTTAATTAGTGGCACATTATCTGGCTCATATTTGCCAGTTGAAAGAGGAACACCCTGATACTTCAAAAGATGTATTGTTGTTGTTGTTATAGAAGCTAGTCATTGATGTAACTTTTTCTTTATAGATAGTAGTGAATTTTTTATTATATAAAAAAAGGATGTTAATTAGTCCAAATTTGATCAATTTCTTCTCAATCAATTAATTAAGTTAAACAAGTTTCATATAATAATATTGCAGCTAACTGGCATACCATTTCGCGCATTTTGCAATTTTGATAGAAATAGTATTTTTGCACCTATATTCTGCACTCGTTATATGCGTTTTTAAATATCTATACTTAACGTTTAAATTATATATATCCAAGTTCGTAAATATTTATATTTAGTATACAAAGTCTTTATAATAGTTTTTTTTTTCTGAATGATCATAAGTCAATTTTAAGTTACTAGTGATAAAAAAAATACAATTTCCAATTTTTTAGTTACTAGTCATGTAAGTTAATATCATAGTGATAAATGAATTATTCAGGTTCGGTTTGGCACGGTCAAAATTTCGTAATTCGAGAATAATTTGGTATCACAAGGAAGCAAAAAAAAAAACACAAATTTTTTTTAAAAAAAATCGCATTTTATTCGCGAATAATTCGGTTAGCAGTTTTATTCGCCGTTCAGTTCGGAAACCACAAAAAAATGTTTTATTCGCAAATAGAAACCGGAGCCGCTACTCAATCAATCCGCTTTGATTCTAATAGAAGACCGAATGAGTGTATGGCTCAGAAAAAAATTGAAAACTCGGACGGTTTTCTCTGTGAGAACCAACTCAAAACCAAAACCGGTTCTCATCTTTTCATTGAAGTCTGAACCATCAACGCCAAAAAAGTAAAAGCATCTGACAGGTTATTCTGTGGACAACTCTATAGTGCCTTAT
This sequence comes from Carex kokanica, assembly GCA_025461125.1. Taxonomy (NCBI): domain Eukaryota; kingdom Viridiplantae; phylum Streptophyta; class Magnoliopsida; order Poales; family Cyperaceae; genus Carex; species Carex kokanica. The sequence goes on along the minus strand of JAJGRX010000711.1, from coordinate 498,836 downwards.
ATGTGTTATACATGTGCATGTGTGTGTTTTTTTTTAATAATTGTGTTTGACAAAGTTTCACATTTTAATTATCTTAACCATTTAATATTAAGGAGAAATAATGTTATTGTTCTCCATAAAATGCGTTTTAAAAGCTTCACATGCAATTCGTCTTAAAAAATTGAAAGCTTCAACATTTTGATTATCAAGTGAAAATTGTTCAATCTTAGAATTGCAACTTTTATTTCAACTTTGTTGCTAGTTTTTTTTTTCTTAACTAATAGAAAAAATAAATTTTGATTTCATGTATTAGTACGAGGATACACATTTTTTACCTTTTGCACTTAACTAAAATTAATCAAGAGTTAATACTTTTATTTGGATTATAACCTCTTTTATATATTCGGTGCTATAAAAAATCAGCGATTGAACCGGTTGATCCACCGGTTCGACTGCCTCCATTTTTAAAAACTTTAAAAACTCAAAATTTAAAACTAAAAAGTCAAAATAAAACCGTTAGATATGATCTACATAATTTTATCTATATATGCATAAACAATTATGATATTTTAATTTTTTTTTGTTGTCATCAAGAACTTGTAAAAACGTACTAATGTGGACAATTTCTAGACGTTGATTTTTTAGCTTATTGATTCACATAAAAACAAAACCAAAATGTGATAATTTTTTATGAACACATAGAGAAAATAATATAGATCACATCTAACAGTTTTATTTTGACATTTATAATTTAAATTTTGAGTTATTAACGTTTTAATAATGAAGGTATCACACCACGGAGGTACAAAAAATTAAGATATTTGAACCTTTCTCTTTGTGATAACATTGATTTTTTTTTTTTTTTTTTTGGGTTTCGGAAAAATTCCAGCTCGTTTTGGATGGGATCGTATCGTGTTTGGGATTGTCCAGCTTCAGATCGACTTGGATCGATTCGGGTTGGGTTTGGAGTTAGCATGTTTCGGGTTGTCTTGGTTGAACCATGTCGGATCAGGTCAAACATGCCACCTCTATTTTTGAAGTAATGTTTTTATACTGCAATTTGTTCGTTTTAGGTGGGGACATGCCTAGAGAAAAATGTCGCTAATTTGAAAAGCTCCACGACTTTTCTCACAAAAAAACAAAACAAAAGATAAGAAAGACACAAAAGACGACGACTTCGTACCTAGTCAATCAATGGAGACCTCCATTCCTTCCAAGTACAGAGAACCAGGCCACGGCGTGGCAGCTTCGCACACTCGACATTCCCTACTCCTCCTCCCCTTCTCTCTGGCGCCATGAATTACAGTGAGCAAGAGTTGGCGCGAGAAGTTCTACATCTCCATTCTCTCTGGCACCAGGGCCCACCAAACTCAAACCACAATTTCTCTTCCCATCATATCCCTTACCATGATCACACATTCTACCGGAGGCCCTCCTCTAACTGTACCCGCTACTCCCGCCCAAACCCTAACCCTAACCCTAGTATTTGCTACAACGACTACCGGAGTTCTCATCTTACGCCTGAAAGAAGCAACGAGAAACAAAAGCGGGAGTCGACGCCGGAAAAGGAGTGGCCATGTGACCCGGCTTCAGTTCCAGAGAAATCTTCGCCTCACGCGTGGGCCCCATTTGAACAGGCCGTACAAACGCCCCCTACTTTGTCCCCTAATTCCGCCGCTCGAGCTGACTTGATGTCGATGCAACTCTCCGCAATTCAATCTTGCAAAGGTTTCTTCTCACAGGATTCTGATTCAGAATCGGAGTACGAATCAGAATCGGAAAATGACGCGGATGAATTTTTCAGTGGACTTTTTGAAAAAGACGCGGATTTGAGGGGCTGTTATGAAAAAAATCATGAAAACAGTGAATTTTACTGTCTAGTGTGTGAAATGAGGAGAGATGGCAAGAAGAGGAAGGGAAAGATGTATAAAGGGTGTGCAGCATTGGTTCAGCATGCCAGTGCTATTGGCAAAGCAGGCCGGCGTGCGGCCCACCAAGCCTTCGCAAGGGCCATCTGTCTGGTTCTTGGGTGGGACCCGCAGAGGTTGCCTAGTATCGTCCTTTTGCCTGGATCTGTGGTGAAAGCTGATCAATCTGAGGTGGAATCTTAGATATTCATGATTTTAGAGTTTCTGTTGTTGTAGAGGATTTCATTTGTAGTTATTTGTATTTGTTGACAGTAGTTTTAGAGTTTAAGAACTGGGGTGTTCTTGAGCTCACCAAGCTTCTTTGTGAGCTTAACTCAAAAACTCATCAGATTGGTTTCAAGTGACGTATTCAAACCGTTGAAACCGATCTAATTTACTAGTGATGAGTTTACATGTTAAATTTATAAATTTTCAAACTAATTTAATATAAAGTGTGAAAGATTTTTATTTGTTGTAAAATATGCAAGACAACTTGTTCACTCTACAACTGTGAAAGCCGGATAAATATAAAATTGTATTGATTTCTACTTGTTCCTTTTTTATCTGTTATTTTTGTGTGTATCTATTTGCACGCAACCCTGTTTGCAAGCATTTCTCTTCTAGTTACACCTGTTAATTATTTGAACCTTTTTACTCTGATTTATTGCAGAATTCAAAAGGAAAGGATTCAGGTCAGGAAGAGAACTTTGAAAATGATGTAAATGAGGATCCTCAAGGAATTGTTCTAAAGGTCACTTTGTTCATAAGATTTTTCGTTTTGACCCCTTAATAATTAGGAATTACAAAAATTGAAAAGTTGTAAGTCTAGTTAACATGAAGTAGTCATTACCCATTTTATTGGTACAAGACTAAAGATTGTGTCTGGGAAAATTAACAGGCTGGTACCACATCTGGTTCTCCTGTGGAGGTATGTACCAGTGTCAAAGTCTGTTATAGTTTTGTTTCCTCCTTTTTTTTTTTTCATTCATTTTGTTTTCTCTCTTTTGTTCAATCAGCCTTTGCTTCATTCATTAAGTCGTTTTACTTGCATAGTTCCTTTTTTTGGTGATTATAAGATGTACACAAATTACTAGATTCATTTTATCACCGATGGAAGTGAATATCCGGTGTTTACAAAGAAATTTTATCTTGTTTAATTGCAGGAGAAGAAAGAAGGCACTAGCTTTGATACTTAGTTCTGATCATTTCCATCCATCTAGTATCTTTTTCGGCTGCGATCTTTTTGCTTCTTTTTTTATCTAACTGTTATCCGTATTGTTATATATATACTTGTAGCAGACTAATATCTCATTTTTTTTTTTAAATGGCAGGTCTTGCTTGATATTCTAACCATTGTAGCTTCAAAGATCATATTCAGTGTTTAATCAACCTATTGTGAGTATATCTAGTAATTATAATAGAACTCTAGGATTGGCTTGCAATTATTTTGAGCATGCATTTGTTGAGTCTTAGGTGCCAAAGAGTCAAATCTATTGTTTTGCCTTTATGTAAGTAGGTGTAATATAACTCTATGCTGGTATAGGTTGAGCCTTGCTCTGGTCAACTGGTATTTTATATATATATATATATATTTTTTTTTTTGAAATACTGGTTACGAGTTATAAAGTCTACTGCTCCTGATTTAATCTGGAGATAATGTGCATATCAGTCTAAAGTTCTAAAACAAATGTTTATAAGCAATAGAAGGAAAATCTTACACTGACCTCTCCAATGATTATATACCAAAACATGATTTAAATTATATGGTAAATAGGAAATTTTCACACAAAAAAAGGGCCACTAGCTAAGATAAATTAACCAACTAGAATTTTAAGCTATCAACAGACAAGCCACATGAACTAATGGCCAACTCCCGGGCTCGGCACAGACTCCAATCTTCGTGCACTTACTTTTGTAACACTGCCGCGGCGGATTATGTTTTCTGAGATGAAACTTAGCACCTCATTATTGCTCCCATTTCCCTCACTAACATAACCTTGATGAATACTAACTGGGAACCTTATTGCATATATGGAAGGAGGGAGAAAGAGGAAGAGAATTACAACAACTTTTGCTCTGTTTGAAAATTGGGCCATTAGATTGTTGTATTTTTATAAGAGAGAGAGAAGAGATTTTGGGGATTGGAGGGAACCGGGAAATTTAAAGCTTGGTTTATGGTTTGTTTATAAAGAGGTTTAGTGGAGGCAAAGGGAACTAAAGACAAAAGGAGATGTATTGACAAAATTGAAGTCATTTTCAGAAATTAAAATTTTTTAAATTAAGGTTAATTTAGAGTGTAAACAAAGGACCTATGCCTATGCGCAGGAGGCGTGCTTAGTTGCTTATTAGTATTTGTGTAGTTTGCCACGTAATTCTTACTTCAAGTTAAATTGACCCATGGATAGATTTGAGGGACCGCAAATAAATAATATTATCATTCTAGATAAAAATAGAATTAAGTCATTTAATTTAAAATATTTATAAGAAATCTCATTCAAATTTCAAATTTGTTTTTTACAGAGATAGTATTATTTTAGTCATTAGATCAAAAGGTTGATTCTTTATAATAACATTAAATGGTACAATGTGAGTTGTACGGTATCTAGTCAAATTATTATTATTTTTTTCAATATCATAGATGTACCAAGTTTTTCATAGATGCACACTTGGTATCATCCAACTTAGATATCATACCGTTTAAGCTGAAACATCAAAAAATTTAATAACTTAACTCTCCAAATATAAACACATAACTATACATACACAATTCAAGTTTAAATATTGGATAGTTGATATATAAACACCGGACTATAACACATAATAGGTATACATGCCGTAAAGTCATCGTGCATTCAGTCCGGCGTCTGAGGCGTGACATAAACGCTCACATTTTATAGTGCAGTTTGGATCCGATGTCTATCAAAAACAAATTTGGGTCCGATAATCATTGGAATCGTCTAATCTGCTTTAAAATTAATTTGTACGTACAAATCATAGCGTATGCACAAATCTTAAAGCGAATCACACGGTTCCGATACCCATCGGACCCAAACTCAGTGGAATTTCATCACGAATCGTAATGCAGCACCAAATCATTCAGATTTATGTTGTTGCTGCTGGAGGTGATTATAAATACAAAAAAAAGGAAGTTCACAGAAAAGGTATATATATATGGGTCCCATATGTCAGCTACCCACAACATTGTATGGCATTGTATTCGCCATAGATAACTTTAACTTGCTCCGAGTCAATTGACAACTACAAGTGATATTTTCTGAAAAGATTATAATTTTTTTTTTTGCTGACTGTGATAAAATAAAAAACATTATCCAAACTATTAAAAATTGCAAAATTACATGGCAGTAAATATCAATCGCAGCTCACCGTTGATACAAGTGACGTGTCAATTGAGCAACAAGCGTGCAATAAGTGATGTGAAGTCCATCAACCCCTTTGCACGCTTGTGAACAATAAATAAGTATAAAACTAATGCTGATACTCTGATAGTATGTGATTCTTTGTGCCAATGACATAAGTTACCATTTGTGTTGCTGAAGGAAAATGTAGAAGAAGTTAAAAGATTTGTTGAATTTAAAGTATGCCACATAGCTTAGGTATTTTGACATGTTCACTATTGAGTGGGTTATGATGTGGAAAATGTCACAATTTTTTTTTAATGCATAGCTAGAAATTAGGAGCGGATCCAAGGTTTTTGTGGGTGGGGGGTGCAAAAAAATATTGAACCGGGTTTAAATATTTAATTGGGTTTAAATTCATTAACCAATTAGGTACTCGATAAAAAATAATGTTTTAACTTATACTTTCCAATTCCTTGACTTGTAATTTCTGATGTTCTGACTTATAATTCTTATTACTAATCAAAATTCAACAAATTTATTTCAATTTTAACCTTAAATTTAATCTGAATTACAAATCAAACGTCCAGAGGGGAGTAAAACAAATTTCAAAGGGGGCAAAGTCGATCGGGACCGATAAATCTCTACTAAAACTCAAAATCTGGGGGAGGGGGGGGGGGCTAGCTGCCCCCTAGAACCATCTGGATCCGCCCCTGGCTAGAATGTTAAACTTATAATGATATGGTATAGGATTGAATGTAGCGTTGTAGTTGCCCCCCCTTTTTTTCCTTTTGTTATCTCATTTTTCTTTCAAAATTGCATGTTCTTTTTTATTTGAGTTAATAATATATAGTTAGTTGGCAAGAGTGGTGATTAAAACAGTTTTCCAAAACATGAAAAATAATACAAACATGATAGTTTTCTAGGTGAAGAACATTTTTTTTTTTGTGACATCCTTATTATAGATAAACAGAAATTATTATACTACAAGTATAGGATCAAAATTACACCAAGTAAAAATTTAATCATGGACAATATATATTTTAGTTTCAATCAATCCACACATTTCAATAAAAAAAATAATTTATTTGATATTGAACATGGTAATGAAATTATTAATGATGAAAACATTTATCTTACATGGATTTCCATTTTTCATATAATTAATGATGTGTACAAAAAAACATTTCAACAATATAAATCTAACTATATTTCACTTCTGATATTATGAATTATTTTATATTAGTACCATATTTGTATAAAACTGTCATAAATTTAGACCCACATAATAGGATTTTTTTATAAACCATAATTAAAAAATTGATTTTTAGGAAACCAACATAATTACTTTTTTATAAATCATTTTTTACTTGATATCTTAGATATGAATACTTGTTCGATGAGATATGAATACTTGCTCGACGTGGTATGAATACTTGCACGACGAGATATAAATAATTTTACGAGGTATGAATACTTGCGCGACGGATAACTCAAAAGTACTTTATCATGGATCTCATTTTAAATATAAAATTGCGTAGAAGACGTTTGTGATTTTAGATTCGCAAAATTCTTCACATATTGTCAGAAATATTGGTTAGAGTGAACGGAGAAAAAAAAAACCACCTTTAAAAACGTGTAAAAGATGGGTGAGTGATGTGTCCAGTTTTTTTTTAAATATTTGATATCTTAGATATGAATACTTAATGTATTATATATAAATACTTGATGTATTATATGTGAATACTTGTGCGCGTCAGTTGTAAAAAATTTCAAATATAAGTGGCCCCCCAGTTAATTAGCGGTCCTCCACGTAATTAATGATTGATACGCATATTCTTTTGTCTTTTGTGCTTGAAGTTGTGGTCCCCTAGATAATTAATGATTGGAGGATGAATGGGGGATAGGAGCCGGGGAAACAAATCTTTATCCTAATATAAATCATATGCGATCATAAACATAATTAAGTATTATTTAGCTTTATTATCCAGAATCGTTCTAATTAGTGACAAGAAATTTTCTCCTTTGAGATGGTGTACATGAGTTTCCATAATTGTTGTTCATCCTACTTGGAGAGCATCTCTATCTTAGAAATTATTGAGATTTCTAATGTGACATGTCAATTTCTATTTCAATATCATAGATGTACAGTTATTTTCTTATTTGAAAATTATTGAAATTTTTATAATAATTAAGCAATCTTTTCTAATTACCACGTACATTGGCGAAATCATTCGCCCAAATTTGTTCTTCACGTATATGTGGATCCAAATCTGCTAAAATTCGAGATCATCAACAGTAACTCTGGAATTCCGAATCCAGCCATTGAATTGTTTCTTGATGCGTACACAGAAAAACCAGCTGTTTCGAGAGACATGCACAGAAAAGAGTTAGATGGCTGGATCTCGGATTTCAGGAATTTCAGAGTTATTGTTCATGGATCTCGAATTTCAGTTGATCTGAATCCCATATACGTAGCACTCTCTCTCTCTCATTTTATTTTTCTTACAATTTGTTCACCTCCAGTCATCTTCCTTCCAGCGGATTGCTTTAATTGCTTTAATTTCTCACAAACAAGAACCTCTCATTATTCAAATTTAGATATCATACCGTTTAAGCTGAAACATCAAAAAGTTTAATAACTTAACCCTCGCAAATCCTCTTTCGTTCCGATAGCAATACCTACTTGTTACGTTTCTGTCATTCAACGAATCTTAGAGGCAACACCAACGCAACTGCCTATCACCTACCTGGGTCTGCCGTTGACCATTAAGAAGCCAAGGAAAGTACACTTCCAATCAATGCTGATGGCGGTTCAGAACAAACTGCAAAGATGGACCTCAAATTTTCTATCATATGGGGTGATCAGGCCAAAATATATAGCGAAAATCACTATTTTTTTTTTACGGAAAATGGCTAAAAACAAATGCAAAATAGTCATTTTCTCAATTTATTTACCGCAAACGTGTTTTTAAGCTATTTTGGCAGGTTTTGGAGAAGGTTACCGCAAACGTATTTTTAGGCTATTTTTGCCAGTTGAATTTGGCTATTTTTTAATCAAAAGAAGAATTCGCCATCGGTTGGTAAGAAGAACCTTGTAAATAAACCTTTTCTTATATTAATACAACTGTTGACGGCATTTCGCCGCCAACCATAGAAAAAGAAAACTCTCCAAATATAAACACATAACTATACATAGACAATTCAAGTTTATATATAAACACCGGACTATAACTGTGTAAAAATTTAGTTATGAACAATCAAGTACTTATATAACGACAAGCAATGGATATTGAAGTGTAAACATCGGACATGTTTTAGTATTTAGCCATGCACTGTCGTCGTTTGCATGAGATAATAGGTATAGGTATACATGTAAGAAAAATATGATTAAGTGGCCCAAATTAAAACAGCCCATTTAATTAAATGACTGATGCCCAAATTAAAACAGTCCATTTAATTAAAGGTGCATGCATCAAATTAAAAGGTGCTATTAAAATGTGCTATTTGATTAAAGGTGCATGCATCTCTGTTCAGAAATTATATGTGTTGATTAATTAAAGGGTGCATCTCCCCTATAAATAATTGCTTTAATGACAGGCAAAAATATACGAATTCTAATAGTAAGGTTGATCCTCTCTTCATCTATATTCAGAAAGAACAAAAGTTGTTATTGCTTAGAAAGAGAAAGAGGAGAGAAATCACTTTGCAGTTCTTCTGACGGTTTGTGAAGAACGTTTCAAGTATTGTTCTACACTTTACTATGGACAAAGGTATGAAATTAATTTGATTGATTTAACGTGGAGACTATGATTTCTAAGGTCTTTAATTTGTTTAATTAATTCTTAATTCCGCTGTCAAAAACTTTAAAAATGATTAGTTGTACTTATTTTAATAATTATGTATAAGTAGTTGATTACGATAAAAATCTACTTACAATACATGCCGTAATGTGGTCGTGCGTTCTAGTCCGGCGTTGAGGCGTGACATAAACGCTCACATTTTATAGTGCAGTTTGGATCCGATGTCTATCAGAAACAAATTTGAGTCCGATAATTATTGGAGTCGTCTGATCCGCTTTAAAATTTGTATGTACAACTCATATGCACAAATTTTAAAGCAAATTACTGTTCTGATACCCATCGAACCCAAACTTAGTGGAAGTTCATCAGGAATCGTAATGCAGTACCAAATCGTTCAGATTTGTGTTGTTGCTGCTGGAGGTGATTAGAAATACAAAAAAGGAAGTTCACAGAAAAGGTATATGGGTCCCACATGTCAGCTACCCACAACATTGTATGGCATTGTATTCGCCATAGATAACTTTAACTTGCTCCGAGTCAATTGACAAGTGACATTTTCTGAAAAGATTATAATTTTTTTTTCTGACTGGGATATATAAAATAAAAAACATTATCCAAACTATTAAAAATTGCAAAATTACATGGCAGGAAATATCAATCGCAGCTCACCATTGATACAAGTAACGTGTCAATTGAGCAACAAGCGTGCAATATGTGATGTGATGTCAATCAACCCCTTGCACGCTTGTGAACAATAAATAAATATAAAACTAATGCTGATACTCTGATAGTATGTGATTCTTTGTGCCAATGACATAAGTTAGCATTTGTGTTGCTGAAGGAAAATGTAGAAGAAGTTGAAAGATTTGTTGAATTTTTTTTTTTAATGCATAGCTAGAATGTTAAACTTATAATGATATGGTATAGGATTGAATGTAATGTTGTAGTTGCCCCTTTTTTTTTTTCTTTTGTTATCTCATTTTTCTTTCAAAATTACATGTTCTTTTTTATTTGAGTTAATAATATATAGTTAGTTGGCAAGAGTGGTGATTAAAACAGTTTTCCAAAACATGAAAAATAATACAAACATGATAGTTTTCTAGGTGAAGAACATTTTTTTTGTCACATCCTTATTATACATAAACATAAATTATTATACTACAAGTATAGGATCAAAATTACACCAAGTAATAATTTAATCATGGACAATATATATTTTAGTTTCAATCAATCCACATATTTTAAGAAAATGGTCTACAATAAAAAATTAGTTTATTTGACATTGAACATGGTAATGAAATTATTAATGATGAAAACATTTATCTTACATGGATTTGCATTTTTCATATCTCCATTCCATTATTAAGCACGTTGGTTGTCCGATCCGCCAACGGCTACGATGAAAGATGAAATTTCAGATTTAATATCAACCCTCCAATAAAATAATCTTTCTTCTTTTGATGAAGTGCATTCTTTTTACGTATATAAGTCTAAATTTAGTTAGAAACATATTCGTCACACGTACTTCCACACGATATGTTACAATTAAAATTAAATGGGGAACAAAATTGGAGAGCAAATCAATTTATCCGTTTCCTTATTTCTCCTCTCTAGCTATCTTTCATTCCTTATTTCTCTTTATTCCTTCGTTTTATATATCCTCTTAACCTCTAAATTCAAGCCAATTATAGTAAGATTTAACAGTAAATTATTCTTTAGAATTTCACATCTAACTTATTGTTTAATTAATACAGCTGATGCTATGGTGAACAATGATAAGAGGTTTTGGATTACCACTTATCATTTTTGTGTAAAATACATTATAATATTTTTTTCTTGATGCAATTTTCCATAATTTTTGCAATTATTTAAAAAATGCAGATGATTGGTGGGGAGAATATAATCGAGATTATCAAGTGCACAATCAATTTGCTTTTCTTTTTAATACAGAATTTCCTACTATCAGTATATAGCTGCTTTTTTTTTATTCAAATTTGTCAAATTAATTTACATCTTTTTTTAAGTTTTGTTGAAATGATGATTTTCTTCGTTCACTTTTTAGTAAATGTAGGGTTACCTTGTTCCCAAGAAGTCGACATTTCCTTCGGGCATGAAAGCTCTTGTCGATTATGTGCACGCAAAGGGGCTCAAGTTAGGTATCTGTAGTGATGCAGGGTAGCGGTTCGATTGGGGTACAGATTACTGGTACCGGCGCTGACAATTGAACAATCATGGGTGGATTCGTGGTAATATGCAAAATCAAGGGGAGCACAATGCTACAAAGAGTGGAGATCACTATTCCTATGTACCTGTTGGAACATATGGAAAAGAAGGAATGACAAAATTTTTTCCAAAAAATCTATAACTCCGAGATTATTGTCAGAAAGAATAGTTATAGAGGGCAGATTATAATTAAAATTTTGTAATGCAAGAACGATAAGAGCTATGGGAGTCCATATGTTGCCTAACCCAGATTAAAAATAGTACAGGAATGGTACCAGATGATACCTGACGGACTGTTGCTGATGTACCAGTATCCAATGTCAGTTTTTTTGCTTCATTGTTTTATAATCATATTCATGTCTGTCTGTAGGTGGTAAGAATTTGTGATGGATTGAGGGATGTAATTGACGTTTATTAATTTGGACTTAAATAATTAAATGTTTTTTCTTGGCAGCAACTGCCATAATCTAAAAAAAAATACCCCTTGATATTAGCAGGTAATAATAAGAAATTCAAAAATGAATATTTATATAGGGGACAAAATGATCCGGCTACTTGGGCACAGTCAACTGGAGATATCCAGGACAACTGGAACATGTTTTTTTTTCATCTTATTTTTCTTGAAAGAGGTGTTCTTATTTTTTTTTTAACTAATGATTAAAAAAATGCTAATTTGTTTTCAATTCATGTAGTATGACATCTCGGGCAGATGAGAATGATAGATGGGCATCATACGCATGACTCAGAGGTTGGAATGGTAATTTTGACTCAAATCAAATTTTACTAATTTATGGACTCTTGTACATTTTTAAAAAAAAATTGAGTAGTTTTTTTGAGTAGTTTTCATTAATTATTTTCAGATCCTGATATGCTTGAGGTGGGTAATAGTGGTATGACTACTGAAGAGTACCGGTCACATTTTAGCATGGCTAGAGGTCTAGGTACTTAAAATCCCAAATCAACAAAACCATCAACAAAAAATGTATGAAATGTTTTTTTTATATAAATATAAATTTCAACTATGTAGGCCCCACTTTTGAATGGGTGTGATCTCAATTCTATGAGCCAAGACACCAAGGATATACTCGGCAATTCAGAAGTTATTGCAGTAAATCAAGGTAACAAGATAATTACATTTTTTTTTTAATTTGGACATCGGTTCTGATACATTTTCACCCTGTAATTGCCAAAATAGATTCAGTTAGTGTTCAAGGAAAGAAGGTTCAATTGTATTTAGATGGGTCGTAATTTATTTCTATTTTTTAAATGTTATTTAAATTTTTTTGAATTGATTGATAATTATTTAATCATGTCTTCATTTCTTTCTATTTTTGAAAAATAAATGCATTAAAATTAACTTAAAAACTCACACATTTGACCGCTTGACTTGATACTAAATAAATTCAAAAAAAATTATAAATTTTCTATGTAAACGCACAACTAATGAAATAGATCGGTTTGAATGGTTTGAATTTACAAAAATATGTCATTTTATATAAGATTTTTTTTTCTCTTATAATATATTTCTGTTGCATCGCACAGGCACGATACTAGTAATTAATGATGTGTACAAAAAATCATTTCAACAATATAAATCTAACTATATATATATTTCACTCCTGATATCATGAATTATTTTATATTAGTACCATATTTGTATAAGTCTAGCTAGTCTTCATGAACTTTCTAATTAAACTGTCATAAATTTAGACCCACATAATATCACTAGTATTCATTAAGGCCATTTTATAGATATACATCTTTTTCCAAAATAGGATTAGAATGAGTGATGACTAACTTGTGACAATGTGGTGGACCCGGTGCATTGACTTGGTCTAGGTCCAGACAAGAATACCACGGTCAGTGGGGCCAATTATTTCCAACAAAAATTTATTTCTTATTCTAATCTATTGATTATTGAGTAAGTCTATGGTATTATGTACAGCACGATTTGGTTTTTAATACGGATCAATATTTTCAATTTCAAAATTTTAACGGTTGATTCAAATCGTTTAACATGATTTTCATATGAATATGTATTTGTAGACTGCATTTTATATTTTTTACTATTTTTTTACTATTTTTTAAGATAGGTAGAAAATCACTCTATAAAATATAAAATTCGATCTGCAAATACATATTCGTATGGGGATTATATTGAACGATTCGGATTGACCGTTGAGATTTTTAAAACAAAAATATTAATCTGTATTACAGACTAACCCGTGATATGCATAGTACCATAGACTCACTCTTGATTATTTGTTCCTGGTTTCTCTATAGTATTATTAAATGGGCAATATCAAAATTGTTTGTTAAGTATTTTAGGATTAATAATTTTACATAAATATAATAATAAGGTTTCCGGATATTTTTTTGTATATTTACATATAATATTTATTGTTTTTCAACACCTTTCCGAATTATTTCTGAATCAACACACATATTATTAATAAAATTATAAACTATGTATTTATTTTATAAAAGTATTAATATTTTGAATATAAAATAACAAATAATTATTTTATTATATATATTATACTTGTATCACAAAATTTAAATCTTATCAAATTATTTCTGACTTATGAATATAATTGTTGAATTATTTCTAACTGACGACCATTCCAAATCAGTATTTATTCGAACCGAACTCCGAATAAAACGTAAAAACACGTATAATATGTTTTATTTACGAATAAAACGCGAATAACGAATTATTCGCGAGAAAAACGCTAAAAAATGCGAATTTTTTTTTTTGGGTTTTTTTCTTCCTTGTTGTACCGAATCATTCCCGAATTATACCCGAATTATACTCAAATCACGATTTTTTAACTATGCCGAACCGAACCCGAACTATTCATTTGTTCTATTAAAGATCTCGGATTTCCTGCTTGGTGCTTTTTGACATGTCATATTTTTATTTCTAATCACAGGCCTAAAAGTATTGCTTTTTTTGCTCATCACAAAATTGGACCCCAATTCATGACCCATTGGATCTTTCTATTTATGGGCCACTTTGTAGTTGGTTCCTTCTTAAGCCTTATCTACTAGGATCATATAGAAATGAGAAAAATATATTTTATTCATTTATTATCCCCTTGTCAATTCATCTCACTCTATCCTTTTTTTTTTCTTTTAATATTTTTTTGGTATCAAGTTTTGTTATGTGAACCTTATCCGAGGACGGATTTAAAACTTCAGTAATCTAAATTGTTAAGTGAATTTAAATTACTTGTACAAATTTTAATGCAGATTGAACATTTTAGATTTGACTTCAGATATGCGAACGAATGCACAAGAAAAGGTTACAAAAAATAAAATATTTATTATGTTAATGGTTGAAGCTTTAAAGTAATTTTTGTCGATCTAACCTTTGAATTTTTTTTAAAATTAGAAACTTTAATGTCTACTAACAATTTGATTGAAAAAAAACATATTTTAACGAGTCAAGTGATTCTAATTTCTAGATCAACTCCTTTTTTTTCAAGCACAATTGAGAAATACATATTATTTTAAAGATTATGTTTTTTCATTGCATGCTATTCTCCCCCGAAATTTTTATTCATAAAAAAATGAAAAAAAAAATATTAAAAATAAGAAACGCTGTTCAGGAATTTTAAAAATGAGAAGGTGGTCACGAGCCGAGACACCATGGCACATGTCAACATCGGAAAAAAGAAAAAAAAAATGAGCTGCTATGGTACCAACCCAACCAAAGAAACAAAAAAAAAAAACATGCGGTGTATTCCAACCTTAGCCCATTTTTGTTTTGTTTTATTAGTTTCTTTGGTTGGGTTGGACAATAGCGGCCCACTTTGTTTTCTTTTTTCCAGTGTTGCGATGTGCTATAGTGTCCCACTTTGATTTTTTTTTTCTCGTTACTGCCTTTCCATTTTTAAATTTTCTACGCATCAATTCCTATATTTAAATTTTATTTTTATTTTCTTATGAATAAAAATTTCGGTATTCAATTCCAACCGCAATATAAAAAAAAATTAAGTTGATGATTATCTATTATCTCTTATGATATTTCATGTCTCACCGATAAATATCTTATCTCCAACCGAGTACATTTTAGTCGTCGAAAGAAAAACACACACACACACAAAAAAAAAAAAAATCTCATGTGCTCTTTGCGCAATAGCCACAAACCCGCCAAAAATATCTAACGGCCTTCTTTTGTTTAAATACAAAACACCCTCTTCTCTCACAAAAAAGAAAAGAAAAAGGGAGAGAGAGAGAGAGAGAGAGGGAGAGAAGGGTGTGAACTGTGAAGGCTGCATCAAGTTTTAGGATTCTTCCATATACGCAGGATGGAACAGCAAACAGCAACCAGGAGGATTTCTCTCATCTTGGGACACTTGGCAGCTTCTGAGGAACTCTCCTCCCTACATCTGTTTCCCATGGTGAGGCGCTCGCTTTCATCTGTTATTTCCAATTTCAATTTGCAGCAAATGATGGATTTGTTTTTAATTTGAATTTGAATTTGAATTTGAATTTGCCTCAGAACTGTAGCAGCACTTTAAATTCAATAGGAGGAAGGTGTGATAACAAACTCCTATTTGCACGCCAAGGATCTGCCTATCAAGCATATCACATGAGACAGCAATCAATGACACAGGTAGCTCAATTTCTATGCAATTATTTTATTTTGGTCTAATTTTGTTTTAGTTTTCTTTTACAAACATATCACAGTTCAATATTCTATCCTTCCATATGCTAAATAAACAATTTCGTTCATTAAATATTTATATATAAACATGCATCTACAAAGAACTTTGTATTTACCAGTAGTATCCTTTTTCTTCTTTTCAGAATGCTGAGGCAGGTTGTGCAACTCAGGAAAAAAAACCTCAAAATTCTCAGAGTTGTTCTTCTCAAAAGAATTTCAGAAAGCCTATGTTTTCAAGACAAGCACAAAATATTCCACAATTTCAAAATACAAGAAAGGATCCACCTAGATTTTCTAGAAGTTGTCAGAGGGAAATGGTATCTTTACCCAATGGTAAATACTTTTTAAGCTAATCACATGATTTAATTATATCTTTCATTTTCTTTTTTCTGGTAATCTGTTGGGAATGATGTCTATTTTTATGTGTTTAAGCAATAAATATTGATGAACAGAAACTGGTAAACTGAAATTTCTGTGGAGCTCAAACTAAAACAAAAATCAAATTTACAGCAGGACAATCTGAGTGGGCCCCACGAATGGATGCAGTGGATATGGGGCGTTTTTACGCTGTCACAGTAGAGCTTGCTGGTGTGAAAATTTCTGATTTACAAGTGGAAGTTGATGATAACAAGTATGCAATTCTTCTTTCTCATGTGATTTTTATATATATGGCTTTATTATTTTTCTTATTATTGCAACACTTCAAATAATCATATGGGTAGATCTTGATTAATCCAATAAAATGTAGTTTGACTGTCATGGGTCGCCGGTCGATGGTCAACTCGATGACTGGTACAAATACATCCGTTCAACGGCGAGAAATCGCACAAGGACCGTACCGGCTTACATGGCCATTACCAAATAATGTGAACAAAGATGCAGTCTCAGCTAAATTCATGTAAGTTTTACCTATTTAATTTTCTCTGTAAAATATCATTCATGATCTACATGATCTTGAACCTAATTTTGGATATTAATTGATTATGCTATTATCTGGTGTAATACTGTTAATTTGCTCAGTACCAGTATAAACATCTCTCTTTTGAACTTGATATTTTCTGTTTTTGACATTGAACTTTATATTTTCCTAATGTAAATATTTATTTTTTTGTTTTTATTTTTCACAGGGATGGTATTTTGCATGTTACAGTTCCCAAACTATGAGACTACTTTGTACAAGGAGCAGCTAAATTACTGTGCACCATGCAGGAATCCAAATCAGAGAGCCATGTGGTTCAATTTAGTGTCTGTTATTTCGGACAATAATTGAAAGATCTAAATCAGCTGTAAAATTATGTTCATACGTAGTTTATTACAAAGAAATTAGCTAGATACACGCCGGATACAGCGAGCAGTATTAATTATTTTTTTTTTTTTTTGAGATAAAATGAAAAACAAATCTCTTAATTTAAGTATATCATTATTATGCAATATGAGCCCAACTGCTTGTCTAATAATGGGAATAATTTGGATCGAACGCCCATCGGTCCGATCGGTTCCACGTCCGTCCGATCCATATTAGATCCGTGTGCATCTGTTGAGAAACAAAGTTATATGTATTAGGAGTATTTTGGTAAAAGAGTAATTAGAGAATAGTTTAGGGACCTCTATGTAATATGTGCACACTATTTAACCCAAGTTGGGAATCAATGAAACTAGGTTTTACAAATCAATTTGGTATTAGAGCCGTCCGCCTTTTTTTCTCTTTTGTCCGTCGCTCCGTCCGAACTCTAGCGAACGAAAAAAAAGAGGAGAGCAGTCCGCTCCGCCAAACAGAGGCGTTCTCTCTCTCCGCCAACTCACCAGAGAGTCCGCCTCTCTCCGCTCTCTGTCGCCCATGTGGGGGGCGTTTCCCCACAGACCCGTGGTGGGTTGAGATGAAGAAGAGAGACATGACCGTGATTAGAGTGGTCTAGGTCTCGTTCGAAGGAGGATCTGCTACAGTAACGGGTCGCACTACAGTACCAGTCGCGCTAGAGTAACCCGTGAATAGTGATTTCAGCAATAGGTTTTTCTGTTTGTGTTGTTTGATGTGCTTTTGTGGAATTATAAGGCTAATGTGCTGTAGTCTTGTATCTTGAAGATCTTTGATGAATTGCATTTTGTTGTGGGCTGTGAGAAGATCAAAGAGAGGAATCTTGACTTGTGTTGCCGTTGTGGGGGTAAGTGTGGTTGAATCTAGTGAAGTAGACACATGCTTCGGTGTTAGGAACACAATCACAACAACCACTGATGATGCGATTTGCCTTGGCGGCATCGAACCCGAGAATGAGACTCGCAAATGTTACAACTGTGGTGTGGTGGGTCATTTAAGCAGGGTATGTCCAAAGTATCCTAAAGAGAGAGAGGTGCTAATGGACGAGGACAGCTTGGTGATTGTGAACTTGGCCGTGGTGGCCGACGAGGTAGAGGTGGCCCGTCTGGAGGGTATCAGGCAAATTTGACAGTGGCTGAGGAGGAGGAAGAGACTGGCTTGATCTTTACAGAGGAAGTGTTAGTTTGTAATAATCTAGAAGTCAATAATACGATAAATTTGTTATATAAAGCTTTGTTCATGAATTGAATGTTTAATCATTTTGTTACCTTGAGTATTACTGAATTTATGAATCATTTCGAGTTCATGACTGGAATTGTGAAACTTCATAATATAGATGATAATACTCTTAAAAGTCTCTAACCAAGGTAATTAGCAGGAACACTAATTACCGCGATAAGGTTAGTGTGTGGATTAAATGATGGTTAAGTTTTACAAACCATAGACAAAGAGTTGTCATTTTAATCACACAGATACATGTTAGAGAACATGATATTTGACAGACCCCAAATGAAACATTAAATGGAATTGTGTTTGTGTCATTAATGTTTTCATTTTAGTGTTAAGTTCTAAAGTATGAGATATTCATTTTTCCTACATAAGAAATGTATATGTGTGATTGCTATCTAACGCTATCCGTAAAAAGTAGCTATAAGGATAGTTCTTCGGTATACATAGCTTATGCGGAGGAAAAGATGGTTTATCAAAAGTACTATTGTCCCTCGTATCTCAATACGAGCTATAGCGTCACTGGGCCCCTTGATAGAATATGATTATCTGGATCCAGTATGATTACAAGAGTAAACATATTTGATAATCTATTCAGGATCAAGAAAAGATTAAGTTTGCAAGGATGACACACACCTACCTTGAAACTAATCTGATAGCTATGAGACAAAAGAATTAACACGAAGTAAATCGTTTACTGGATCATGATATTGTACGGTACAGCATCATCTGTGTAATTGGTGTCATAATGTACTTGCCAGGTGCCACCTATGAGAAATAGAAGTTAAAATAATTTTAATTCTATTTGCCAACATAACACAGATCCTATTGGGTCACACCATATAGGAGCTAGTCGGAGAATCTTGTTGATTAATTATAATGATTATAATTAATAATAAGATGGATAAAATTAATTATATATGATATAATTAAATTATAAATGTCATTTAAATGACAAGCAGAAACATTGGTTAATTTATGAACGTGTTTGACACGTTGCATAAAAGTTACCGAACGAACGATCGAGAAAATATATATTTGATTTGGACTTAGAATATTTAATTATTGGATTTATATTTTGGGCTTGAAACCCATTAAGAATAAATCACTAATTAAAGATTAAAGGCCCAAATCAAAAGCCCAAATCAAAGCCCAAAATTAATTGAGTATTAATGGGCTAATGGCAAAATAGTAATAATTTTTGCCAATTTGATTTTGGCCGTTGATTTGCCGACTTAGTTTTGCCGACTCAATTTTTTGAGTGATTATATATATACAAAAATTGAAATGGCGGTTGGACAAAGGTTATAAATATGTAATCAAATTCAAGAGAGAAATCATTCAAATTCCTGAATACGATTCGATCCGATCGAACGATAATTCTCTCTTTTCTCAGATTCGTTCTAATCAGAGTTTACGGGTTTTAGAAATAATATTTTACGAGAGTCGTAATTATTATTTGCTTTTTCTCGTGAATAGTGTTTTTGTCAGATTCCGCGGTTTACGGTATTTCTGGTAAAAGAAATAAACCGCTCTCTCGATCAGTCCTGGTGGATAACCGATAGAGGCACTATAATTTTGGTGCTTGCTTAATCGGGTCAGACAGTCGGGTCAGACTGCATTCCAATTTGAATTTGGAAGCAAGGTAAAGAAATGTTATATTAATCTATTTAATTGTTAAATAGATTTAATCTTTTAGAAATCAATCAAAGGAGTAGATCTATAAACTGATTAAAATACAAGTAAATACGGTTTTACTACTTTGGGTCTATACAGGATTAATCTGGTATGTAACTCTCGGTTATTATCCGACATACTACTTAATCTATGATCTGAATGAGTAAAGTTTTACTTACGGTTTTTAATCTAAGAAAAGGATTGAACAGGTATGTAACTCTCGGTAGATTATCCGACATACCACTTCAATCCTTTTGGCTTGAGTTAGAAGTAAAAATTTTATTTTACGGTCTTTCCGCAGCTTAAGCCTAATGGCTTTGGGTAGCCTCAAAACCCTACAGGAAGATCATGAGCTTTTGGAGTTGTTAAGAGGAAAAAATAGGCTTGCGATAACGACAAGAAGGCCACCGCTGAGGGAGTCTTCACACTTATTTCATCCAGAGGTAACATTACCACTTATGCCCACTCGAGTACATATACTTATGCACATGCACTTGCATCCATCGCGTAATGGGTTGTGGTACTTGGATAGAGAGGGGATGGACACATCGCTAGCATCATTATGGATAAAGTAGAGGCAAGAGGACCAGGTAGGAGTGTGGAGGATGAGTTGCTTCTTTATCATCAGTGTGTGGGGCACTCTTGCCTCATCTTATTGGATCGTTTGTATCCATCAATGTATGAGAAAGCTGACAAACATAAACTTGTGTGTGATGCGTGTGAGTTTGGGAAACATACAAGAAGTTCTTATGTAAGCTCAGGTAATAGGAGTTCTCACACATTTGATTTGATACACTCGGATGTATGGGGGCCTTGCTCAACAAGTGATGAATGGTTATAGATTTTTTGTGACTTTCATTGATTGTTATACTCGTGTTACTTGGTTGTATTTGATAAAAAACAAGAGTGATGTGCTTACTTGTTTCAATGATTTTCATAAGGCAGTTCAGACCCAGTATAGTGAAGTGGTGAAGGTACTGAGGTCTGATAATGAAACTGAGTATACAAACAAGGCATTTGAGGAATATTTGTCAGCTCATGGGATACAACATCAGACCACATATACACCAGCACAAAATGGGGTGGCAAAGAGGAAGAATAGACACCTGTTAGAGGTAGCCCGATGCATGATGATCTCGATGCATGTTCTGAAGCATTTGTTAGTGGTAATTTTAACCACTAACCATAAAAAGAATATACAAAAAATAAGAAGCATCATTTACTTTTTTTTTACTTGAACTAATACAAAAAATGAGGAGCATCAAGATTATATATTGTGAGGTTGATATTCATTATTAAAAAAATTAATTGATGAACAATTTTACCCATTAATTAATCCTCCATCTATATACTATTTGTTTGAGAATTAAAAAAAAAATACATCAATTAATCCTCTATCCATGTTTTAATGCAGAAGCACTAATAATGCACCAATGTTTTATACTTTGATTAATCTCAACACAAGTGCATCTATGTTTCAATGCAAAATATCGATGTTTATGTAATAAGATATGAGCGTCACATCTTCTTAAATTAAAAATAAAAAAAACACTGTAGCACCGCCGAAATTATGGGATAAAAATTTGGCAAATTCTTCTATGGACATAAGGACCTATTTGTAAAATGAACATATTTTCATTTTCAAAGTTCAAACAGTCGATCCGACCGTTCAACATTATCTCTATATTAAAATGTACTTGGAGGTCAAATTTTACATTTTTTTTAAATTTTTTACTATTTATTAAGTATTTTACAAAATTCAATGGTCTGAATTTGACTAGTTTTGTAAAATACTTAATAAATAGTAAAAAAATTCAAAAAAAATGTAAAATTTGACCTCCAAGTACATTTTAATATGGAGATAATGTTGAACGGTCGGATCGACTGTTTGAACTTTGAAAATGAAAATATGTTCATTTTACAAATAGGTCCTTATGTCCATAGAAGCATCACTCTAAAAATTTTGGTGCCCAAGGGCTTTTATGCAAAAAAAAAAAACGCTTCTAACAGAACCAAAAATAATGTTGGTGTCCATTTAATGTTCGCTTTAAGATTCGTGTCAGATTAAACGGTTCAGATCTCATTATACCGCAGTGGATCTGAATCCTTTTGTGTTATTATTATTATTATTATTATTATAGTTTGGAGAGTTTGAACACAAAAAAATCCAAACCCCTAGAAACACAGTGTCGGTCAAACCCCTACCGCATCTCCACCGTTTTGCTCCGTCTCCATGGCCATGAGATCATTTCTCCGCTCCCGTCGATCCCTCTCCCGGTCACTTCTCCAACCCGACCTGCTGAGAAACCCGAATCCGAATCCGAACTACGTCTCACGCTCTCTAATTCCAGCTCTGCTACCACTGAGATCTTACTCCCCTGCGTCCGATCCTACAACAAAGAATCCCATCCGAGACGCCGCTACTGACGAAATAAACGGATTCAAGTCCTCTCTGAACCCAATTGAAGTCGCTAAATTCGCTGCCATCGCTGAAACATGGTAGATTATTTTTTTTAAATAGCACATCAATTAATTAGATTGCCAAGATTATATATGCGAATTATCATTTCAGGGGAAACTTTTTTCTATGGGTTAAACTGTGTGTAGATTTCACAGTAGAGCTAATTTCTGTGATGCCCCTCCAAAAGCTTGATAGTTTAGTACTGCCCCCAAAATATCATGTGACAGCATAATTTATCTGAACTGGATGGAAAGAATAATATTTTTGCAATAGGACCTGAATATCTTTTAATTTAATGACAGTCAGGTTAGTGTTAGCTTTCTTTATTACCTTTTTATAATCTTTGCTAATTTGAAGCATTGAATAGTCAGTGCAAATGGCATATATGGAACCTCTATTGACTAAAATTTAACTTGTAACCAGGTGGGATCCAGAAGGTCCATTCAAACCATTGCATTTGATGAACCCAACCCGAGTTTCTTTTATCCGCTCCACTCTGTGCAGACATTTCAGGTAGTTCTGTGACAAAGTTTGATTGTATTGTTGTAATTTTCGTCAATTCCAGTTTTACCTTTTAACACATCTTCATTTGCTTCAAGTTATATATTAGCAAGTCCAGATTATCGAGTGAACAAACTAAGTATTTCACAGCCTGAAACCTTCTGGAAATAAGCACCATGAAAACTTTAACTGAAATAGATTTGTTTTACCATTATAATACTGAATGAAAGACCTTATTCTTTGGTTTCTGATATTGCAGGAGAGACCCATATTCACCGAGACCTTTTGAAGGCCTTAAAATATTAGATGTTGGTTGTGGAGGCGGTATTCTCTCTGAGGTATTTTATTTATTTTACATTTTTATCAGAAATCTCTCTCTTGCGCTCTCTCCTTATTTTGTTTACATGTTTTTGTCTCAACAGCCTCTGGCACGGTTGGGGGCAGTTGTCACTGGCATTGATGCTGTGGAGAAGAACATTAATATTGCAAGAGTTCATGCTGTAATGTAAATTTACCTTTTTTTGCCTCCCAAAAAATCTTATAAAATGGTCAAACATCCTTATTGCTCATTAGGGGTGCAAACGGGTCGGATATTATTTGTATCCGGATCCGTATCTGAAAATTAGATACAGATATTTGATATCCAAATATCTGTGCAGATACGGATACAGATATGGTTTTAAATTTTAATTATCCGTATCCAAATAGTATATATATACCATATAGTTTAATATATATTATGAAAAAAATTTATGTAATTCACCATTATAAAAAGCGGATATCCGTATCCGTATCTGAAAAATAAAAGTGGATGCAGACATGATTTACCACTATCCGATTTGTATCCAATCCATTTGCACCCCTATTGCTCAGGGTTTTACTTACCAACCGGCTTGTAATAGTACCAGAACCAGGCATACTTTGCCTTTGCCTTGAGCCTGATTCAGATCTTGGGGGGGGGGGGGGGGTTGTGATGCTTGTACTATTTTCATGGAGGCTGTCTATCGGCTTCGCTTTCAAAACTAATTTGATTATTTCTGCTATATATATATTAATCAAGTGGGTCCTTGGTATTGGGTTATATAACTCGTTTTTTTTTCTTTTTTCTGGTATATTTTGTGCTAAAATAGGCATCTGATCCGTCGACCTCATCAATTGATTATACCTGCATGACGGCTGGTAATTTCTTTCTCTGTCTCACACATGCACAAAATGCCTTTTATTATATATTTTACTGTAAAGCAGTAAGAATTAATTGTGCCTTACCTATGTAGAGGATTTGGTCAGGGAGAACCAGAAATTTGATGCTGTCATCTCTCTCGAGGTATCTCCTCTCTTCAGGATATCCTCTTCTTTTTACCCTTTACTTTTTGTTAGTGCTTATTTGGTTCGAGCAATTACGGTTGGGTCTCTAAAGGTTAAGTATACAACCAAGTTGATCCTGGACCTTCTTTTCTTCAAATTATTTCTCAAACTTACTGAAATATGGAAGTAGTAGATATTTTGATTGGCAGAGAAGCGAAATTGAACCTGCATGTGTGATGCTTGTATCTTAGTAGACAAATACAAGGAGGGACCGTGTTTCTTATTTTTATTTTTATTTTTGATTGACAATTTGTAAGATGAAAATCAAATATCAATTTTGATCTTTAGCTTAATTGGTGGATCTGTTTGAACTTCTTTGTTGATTTGGAGGTATTTTGACAGTTTTAGATAATATTTCATGGTTTAAATTTTGGAAAGCGAGTTTTTCAAATTTAAAATATAAGCATCAGGTTAAAATTTAATCAACTAAAACAGTAATTCTAAGTTGTCTGAAAATCAATTAGAATTAATAAAATAGATTGTTTTGTTTTATATTACAGGTGATAGAGCATGTTGCAGAACCCTTAGACTTTTGCAAATCCCTTGGTGCACTTGCAGTTCCCGGGGGTGCAGTGGTAATTTCAACTATCAACCGTACCATGAGGGCATATGCTACTACAATTGTTGCTGCCGAATACATTCTCAATTGGGTTTGTTCTCAATGCCTCTACCTGTATTTTCATGTAACCCTGCTAAATTTGAAAAATGTTAAACCACCCACTGTAAAACGAGAAACAACTTTTGTAATTCCTACTCTGAGAAAACATGACTAATATACCCCGTGCTCGTGACTTCTCTGCTTGCTTTAAGAGGTGCCCTAATTCCCTCCTTGTTTCTATCTTGTATGCAAATGAGGTAGAAAATTCTAGTTTGTGTTATTCTGAATAAATGAAGAGGCAGCGTATATGCATTTTATTCCCCATTTAGCTTTAGGGATATACTTCTTGTTTTGCTTGGCTATACACGACACATTTTGAGTGTAATGAACTGAGAAAGTATCATTTCCAATGTATGATGCAAGTATCATCCTTTAGTACCAGAATCTATTTGATTCTCTCTTATAGATTAATTTATTTTGTATGTATTTTTTTAGCTCCCGAAAGGGACTCATGAGTGGTCTAAATTCGTAACTCCAGAAGAATTAACCTTAATACTTCAGAGAGCTTCAGTCTCGGTAATATTCTTGTGTCTTTTTTCAAATGTTCTAGAAGTAGTTCCTTTGTTTCCCTAAAAAACTCAAAACTTCTATTTGGAAAGAAAACAAAGAATATGCTATATGACAATACTAAATGTTGACATTATATAAGCCACATTTTTTCAAAATTGAGACTCGGTGCAATAGACCAGAAAATTTCCTTATATCTATATAATATTTGAGGCCAATCCACCTGTTTGGGTAAAGTTTTGTTCGAGGCAACTGTTACCTGACCGATCTAACCTGCTAGTGAGTCGACAAAATACACCTGGACATAAACTGCTAATTTGAGGGGTAGTTGTAACATTTTTGTTACTTCTGGGTAAAGCGTGAAGACACTTGACCCACTTGAGCTCTTGGCGTTTAAAATTTTGTAAGACTTGTTGTTAGAGACTTAAGTGTCACAAAATAACCAGAGCGGATCTAATTAAATTAGTTGATTTTAGTTTCTCAAGTCCCAATCTGCTGCCATAGTTGCGATGGCATGGCAACTATGGAACACAATGATCTGTCCAATTCAGATCTTACGCCCACATGTGATGTGGTATTTGGGGGGAGTCTTTGTGATTCGTGCGAGATATGAAACAGAGCCATAGTATGATAGGATTGCATCTATGGCTAGATGTGAATTGTAGTTTCTTAAATGTGAGTTTGTGTCACTCCAAAGAGTTCTTTGCCAGTCTACAAATCAGACTTTTACTTCTTATTCCATTAACTTTTTCTTTTGTTTTGCTTGTATGTAAAGGTGCAAGAGATGGCGGGATTTGTATACAATCCCTTGACGGGAAACTGGTCCTTGTCAGATGACATAAGTGTTAATTATATTGCTTTTGGCATCAAAGAGAGTAGCTCTGACAGTGAAAAGACGAGGTTAGTACTTCTCAAATTGTAAAATGCTAACAGACCCTGACCTTTTCAAATTGTAAAATGCAAAAAGACATGGTTAGTATTTCTGGTTCATGTATTCTCAACAATTATGGCTAAGTCTTGATGAATAACTAGGTTATTTTTTTTTGGGAAATTTAACCAAAAGTTGCCCTAATGAACACTTGTGTTATTGAATTACAATTCACCCAATTACTGCTGCATGTCCTTCGTGCAGCTGTACAGTCTCAATGAAGCCGAGAAAACTGAAAAACAATAATATGAAAAGGTGTTCATATGGGTAACTATACTATGTCTGGTAAGGTGCCTTTAAGCTTACGCATTTGTACTATGTCATAGGCACTACCATTCTATATTTACAGTTCAATTTGATTTGTGTCAGTTCATGGTAAGACATTTCTAATTGTTGTTGCAGAATTGGTACTGAACTTACAGTTTAATTTGATTTGTATCAGTTCATGATAAGACACTTGTAATCTTTGCAGGACTGTTGCTGAACAGAAGACTGATTTTGTTTCTTAACATTCCTGTGGATCTTAGGTCATGAAACTTCTTATGTGCACTAATTTCATAAAAGGTAGAAAAAAAATTTAGTAATCATGTTGTTTATTCTTTAAAGTGAAATTTGTTCTCTTTTTTTGTATGTTGATATGACAATGTGCAATAAAGAAAAATTGAAATATCAATAACATAGATGATTAGGACAAACACTTTTGGCAGTAAGTGCACTGAACTGTTTGGTTGAGGAATGAGGCTATGTACTATGCATAACGCACTTTGGTCCGTACTATGAATGCATATATCCATTTTTAAAGTCCAAACAGTTGATGAACCGCTCAACATGTTCTCCATTTGAAAATGTGCTTGGAGGCAAAAAAATTAGTTTTTTTAGAATTATTTTAGATAGGTAGAAAATCACTACTTTTGATGGTCCAGAAATTTAAGGTAAAGTGATTTTGTACTTGTATAAAAAAAATATAGTAAAAAAATTCTAAAAATTGTAAAATTTTACCTACAAGTATATTTTCATATGGAGATTATGATGAATGGTTCGCATTGACTATTTGGACTTCTAAAATGAAGATATTGATCCATAGTACGGACCAATGTGTGGTATGCATACTAGGGTAGCCTCACTCTTCGGTTAAGGATGCTAACTTTAAATATGTAAACCCTTTTTGGTATGTTCTTGAAGCATAAACGCACCTTGCTAGATTATAATATTTTTTGGATTATGCTCTTTAATTACATATAAACAAAAGTCCACTGGATTCAGTGTTATCATTGTAGTTCAAAAGGAATAGGGGTGGCAACGAGCTGGCTCGGTCTAAGATAGATCTTAGCTTAGCTTGTTAATTCTGGACTGAGTTACAACCGAGTGATTTAGATCTAGGGTATCCGAGTTAAAACCTCAGCTTGAAATTGTAACAAGTCAGCTCGAGCTAGCTTGCGAGCTGACGAGCTAGCTCGCTGGGTTTGGCTAAATCTTATTTTAAGAAGAAAATAAATTTTACAAACTTTTTTGATCAAGCTGGACCGAACTGGACAATATAAAATGCATACAAATTCACAAATTGATGTCTAGCCAAGCTAGCTCGCGAGCTGGCGAGCAAGTTAGGTTCTAGTTTGAACTCATTAATTTTGGACTGAGCTAGTGATGAGCTGGTTCGTTAACAGCTCAGTCCAGTAACGAGCGAGTTAGGTGCGAGTCACGATCGATTCACGAGCTACGAGCTTTTTTGCCAACCTAAGAAGGATGCATGTCACGCAGGCGAATTTTAGTCAACAGAAAGGTGTATTCTCTTACGGGTGTCATTATAATTTATTATTTAAGGTTTAAAGGCGCGATTGGAAGAAGGGATAAAATTAGAAGCCCATTATTGTGATTTGGCTGTCACGTCGTCCAAAATGGCAAGTTGAGAAATAAAAAAAGGGTTGATTAATATTTGTGGGCGTGCAGTGCAGTCCCACTCTTTTGAAGTTTCGCATGCAAGTCTATCAATAGCAGTGTTCGTTTAAAATGAATATAAAATGAAGAGTAAAGCTAATATACACTTAAGTGTACCGTACTCCTAAATTTAGGCCGTTAGATTTCTTTAAAAGTCGTGCTACCACGACTTTTAAAGAATCTACACGACTTTTAAAGAAATCTAACGGCCTAAATTTAGGAGTACGGTACACTTAAGTGTATATTAGCTTTACTCATAAAATGAATATAAAATGCAGTTTGACCGCATTTTATTTATAATCCCCGAAATTTTCATCCTTATATTTGAGACCTTATGTGATTTTCAAAATTCTGGCGCCCGTTTCTAGAATGATTGTTCAATATGAGATAGAAGTAGGTCCGATGGGCATCGGACCTACATTTAGGTTCAATTAGCTCTACGACCGTGCGATTAGCATCAAGATATTTGCGCACGGAAATTGGTACAGACTTACACGAGCACACGACTCTTGGTGCAGATCGAATGGTCATCACACCCATCGAACCAAGGTAGGTCCGATGGGCATCGGACCTACTCTGATTGTGTTCAATTTACAATGCAGAAGATAAATTCTGCCAAATGGTTCAAATTGACTTACCGTTACATTTTTTTCATTGTCCTTCAGGCTTCAATGATTCTAAATTCTTCCCAGGAAGATATTTTTTGCTTGCATGTAAATCATTTTACATGTTCATCAAGAAGTTTCCTTCTCGAAATGACAGTGTTATCACATTTGGAAGATTATGGCTTCTACTAGAACTAGAATGAATATTTTTGCATGGTTAATGATCAGAAATTGCATTTTGACAATTGAACACAAGAGGTTGGCAATTAGTTATTATGTGTGTTCTTTGCTGATAGAATACTGAATTTGTGCATCACCTCTTTAATGAGTCCCCATTCATTAAGCTCATGATGGTAATGATTTTATCTACAAGATTCAATCTCTGTTAATCTCTGTTTTTATTATTTGGAGAGAAAGATGTAATCTCATTTTCCATGAACAATCAAAAGATGTCAATGCTCTTCTGAAAGAAGTCTATACTGAGTTGAAATGAAGCTGTGCCTAATAGTTTACATTATTACAAAACAATCTCATAATTGTTTTTGCTTTTTGACAAATTCCTAAAACCTCTTGAGAATTATTGTAACTTTTGGAATTTTTGGTAACATTTTTCTATCAATACAAAAGGTAAGGGTTTAGACCTTACTTTTTCTCAAACAAAAAAAATGTAGATAATTCAGGTAAATGCATCAATAAATTGATTAAGAAGGAAATGAAGTACATCAATACATTGTACGAAAGTAGTACATACGCAAACCCGAAAGCAAATACTTTGCAACAAAAGGATATAACAACGTGCAAAACACAGCACTGTTTAGTTTAGAACATAAATATAAAATCAAATAACACAATTTGGGATAATTAATGACAGTTCTTGTTGTCGCTTTGCTTTTTCGCCTCTTTAGCCTCTTTCTTCTCATGTTTCTCATGGATTGCGAATCCAACGCCTCCTAATGCAACGGCAGTAGCAATCTCTTGCTTTTTTCTATGTTCATGTGCATTCTCAGGATCTTTTTTCGCCTTGTGCTTCTCATGCTATTTAGTAGAAGAAAATAATTACTTGTCAAATTAAGTTAATGTAATTCTTACAAAATATGGAAACTATAGAAGATAGAGATAATAAATACATTTTAAAAGATCAAATAATATGTATTGTTATATTGTTATTCAAATTTGAACATTTGACAAAATTTTTTTTAATGAGCATCATTTCAAGATGTTGATTGAGGTACCAAAGCATATGCGCCGGCTGCAACAGCTCCAAGCTTGCCGAGCTGCCCCATGTGCTTGTGGTGTTTCTCTTTTTTCTCGTAATCAGGTTGCGACTCATCCGACATCCTTTAAGATGAAGAAAGGATTCAAAAAGAAAAAGATTATATTTTTCTTTTCTTGATTTGCTATAAAGGAGAAGATAGTACTGTATTAGTAGGAGGAACAAGCCTCGGTGTGAGATGAGTACTTATAGGAGGAAAGGATAATGTTAAAGCACATAGATTACAGTTTTGCCCTTGGCCATTCATACAAGAGACACAGTTTGGTTGACTACTCGAGGGTACTTTGGATTTTTTATAATAAAAATGCTAGTATTTTGGATTCTTTTAAGCAGAATGTTGGGAAGCACTAAGTGTAATATTAATAATGTATGTTATGTGAACTCCATAAATATGTTGTTTTAGTATGCTTGTATCCTCTGCATTAATGGGACATGCATTAATAGATTTGGACCATCTGATTGAGGTCCGCACTAATATTAAAGGGTCCTGTGCGTTATAGGAGTGGACCGGATTGGTTCCGATCTGATAAGATGGCCGAGATTAGGGGTGTCAATGGGTACGGTACGGGTCGGGTGGAGGCATTTTCATACCCATACCCATTAAAATTGACCTTACCCATACCCTACCCATACCCATTAAAAATTGACCCTACCCTACCCTACCCTTACCCGTTAATATTATTGGGTAACGAAACGGTAGCGGATGAATAACGGATATTACTAATGTAATAATTAGTTTCATTATATTTTACAAATTAAATATAAAAAACTCATTCATTTCACACATATGTAATTATATTTCTAATAAAAAATAAAAATGAATGTGCAATCAATTCCAATTAAATTGTTTTTTATAAAGAAAGAAAATTCAACAACACAAATACATATTTAGGTGGGTTGGAAATTGAATTGAATATATATTTAGATTTTATAATTACCCAATAGGGTAACGGGTACGAAATAGTCATTACCCATACCCTTACCCATTTGGTTAACGAAATTTTTTTTTTATCCATACCCATACCCAATAAGCTAACGAAAAAAGAACCTTACCCATACCCGCCTTATCAAATACGATACGGGTCGGGTAAACGGCTAAAAAGGTACCATTGACACCCCTAGCCGAGATGCATTAAACTCAAAAATGCTCTTTTGAGTTAATGTAGAAGATGCGGACTTTGTATAAAAAAGAATAAGAAGTATGCATGCTTGGATTTTACCTAACGATCCTTTGGTAAAATATCTTTAGCTTACCTGGTGATCATATATATATATATATAGAGAGAGAGAGAGAGAGAGCTATTGGTAAAATATCTTTAGCTTACCTGGTGATCATATATATATCTCTATATTAAAACAAATAAAGAATGCCATATATGATATATGTATGAGCCTTGATTCTTACTTTGTAAGGAAGTACCATATGCACGTCTTGTTTCTTTCAAATCTTTATTGCATCATAACTTTCATATTTATTTGGTAGATCTACCTGCGTATTGAATCTATCATGGTTTTTAGATAACCTTTTCTACCACAATTTTTAAAATATTTGATAACAACATCCGATATATTTCAAAAATTTCGCATGCGTTCATAAGTTATTTTAAACTCATGCATTCTGTTAGCTGAAAAACGTTGCAAATATTTCTAAGCGAAAACAGTCTAAATGCATGACATTAAACGCATGCTGAAACAAGTAAATTTTTCGGTACCAAACTACTGGTACCTATTACAATGTTCCTAAAACAGTCCTACTTAAAAAAGCAAATGCAATCTGATCCTATACAGTCCAGCAACAAACTGCCTAAATAAAAAAAAAAATACAAATGAGCATTAGAACCAAACAAAACATATTGTCTATCAACAAAACCTTTACTATAAAAGAAAATATTAAAGATTTGCAAGCACTAGAATTAAAGCATAATCTAATTCTTTCTTACCTGTATAGTCCATAACAACACCCTCACCTTATTATTAGTTCAAATAAAACATCTTTTAATGGTACATACATGAATCTAAATACATCAATACATCATAAACACAATCCTGAAATCCAAATACTTTGCAACAAAGGGATATAACAGTGTGCCAAACACAACATTGTTTAGTTTAAAACAAAAAATAAATCAAATCAAATAACAGTGCAAATTTGGATAATTAATGGAAGTGCTTGTGGTCGCCATGCTTTTTTGCCTCTTTCGCCTCTTTCTTCTCTTGCTTTTTCGCTTCTTTCTTCTCATGTTTCTCATGGATTGCGAATCCAACGCCTCCTAATGCAATGGCAGTAGCAATCTCTTGCTTTTTTTATGATCATGTGAATTCTCCGGATCTTTTTTCGCCTTGTGCTTCTCATGCTGTTAGTAGAAGAAACAAAATTTCCTTGTCAAATGAAGGACATGTAATTCTTACTAAAATAATATGGAAACTAAAGAAGATTGAGAGATTCCATAGCATATGCGCCGGCTGCGGCTACTTCAAGCTTGCCGAGTTGCTCCATGTGCTTGTGGTGTTTCTCTTGTTTGTGGTAATCAGGTTGCGACTTATCCAACATCTTTTAAAAGGAAGAAAGGATTCAAAAAGTAAAATTTGTAATTTCTTTTCTTGATTTGCTATAGAGGAGAAGATAACTGTAGTTGGATGAAGAAGAAGCCTCTGTGTGTGATAAGTACTTATAGGAGGAAAGGATAATGTATAAAGACTGCGGAGTAGGTCTAATGTCCAACAGACTTACTTTAGGTTCAATGGGCTCCAGGACCGTCAAATCTACTTTAAGATTCTCGCATTAAAAAACGCTAGTATTAAGTATGATGTTGGGAAGCATTAAATGTAAAATATTTTAGTTTGCTTGGTAAAATACTTTTAGAATATGCCATATATATGTATGAACCTTGATTCTTACTTTGTAATTAAGAAAATATCATGATCACACTTTTTAATCTTTATTGCACGTCTTGTTTCTTTCAAATCTTTAATATATCATATTTATCACATCATAACTTTCTATTTATTTGGTAGTCTGTTTTGAATCTTTCATGCATGGTTAATAAATAATTTTGTCTATACCAATTTTTAAAATGTTTGATAACAATATCCTAATTATTATAAAAAATCTGACAACACTAGGTTTACTTTCTAAACACATATATACGCTCACAAGTTATTCTAAATTCATGCATTCAGATAGCTGAAAAATGTTTCTTTGCCAAAATAAACAATTTAAATGCAGAACACTGAATGCATGCTGAAACAAATTAAATTTGGTACCAACCAGCTGGTATACATAACATGCAATCTAACCGTACAGCTCAGCAACAAACTGCCTAACTAAGAAATACAAATGAGAGCAATAAATTTGGATAATTAATGGAAGTGCTTGTGGTTGCCATGTTTTTTTGCCTCTTTCGCCTCATGTTTCTCATGGATTGCGAATCCAACGCCTCCTAATGCAATGGCAGTAGCAATCTCTTGCTTTTTTTTTATGATCATGTGAATTCTCAGGATCTTTTTTCGCCTTGTGCTTCTCATGCTGTTAGTAGAAGAAACAAAATTTCCTTGTCAAATGAAGGACGTGTAATTCTTACTAAAATAATATGGAAACTAAAGAAGATTAAGAGATACCATAGCATATGCGCCGGCTGCGACTACTCCAAGTTTGCCGAGTTGCTCCATGTGCTTGTGGTGTTTCTCTTGTTTGTGGTAATCAGGTTGCGACTTATCCAACATCTTTTAAAAGGAAGAAAGGATTCAAAAAGTAAAATTTGTAATTTCTTTTCTTGATTTGCTATAGAGGAGAAGATAACTGTAGTTGGATGAAGAAGAAGCCTCTGTGTGTGATAAGTACTTATAGGAGGAAAGGATAATGTATAAAGACTGCGGAGTAGGTCTAATGTCCAACAGACTTACTTTAGGTTCAATGGGCTCCAGGACCGTCAAATCCACTTTAAGATTCTCGCATTAAAAAACGCTAGTATTAAGTATGATGTTGGGAAGCATTAAATGTAAAATATTTTAGTTTGCTTGGTAAAATACTTTTAGAATATGCCATATATATATGTATGAACCTTGATTCTTACTTTGTAATTAAGAAAATATCATGATCACACTTTTTAATCTTTATTACACGTCTTGTTTCTTTCAAATCTTTAATATATCATATTTATCACATCATAACTTTCTATTTATTTGGTAGAGTCTGTTTTGAATCTTTCATGGTTTATAAATAACTTTGTCTATACCAATTTTTAAAATATTTGATAACAATATCCTAATTATTATAAAAAATCTGACAACACTATGTTTACTTTCTAAACACATATATACGCTCACAAGTTATTCTAAATTCATGCATTCATGCATTCAGATAGCTGAAAAAAGTTTCTTTGCCAAAATAAACAATTTAAATGCAGAACACTGAATGTCATAAAAGCATGTCATAAAATGCATTCTCTCTCTTTGTTCTTTCTCAAAGCATGTCATAAATGCTGTAACCAAACTAAATAAATATAGGTTCACACAAATAAGTTCCAAAATGAGTAATGTTCAACCTCTCTGCCGAAATAATTTTGATTTTGAAATAAACATAATTAATATATAATAAAACCTAATGAAATAATTTTAAGAGAGAAAAAAAGAATATGCAAACAAAATGACTAAAACAGAGGACATGCAATTTTATAATCAAAAGCGCTATATAATCAGAACAATATGATAAAACAAGTCATTCAAAAAAATTCAATTACATTCATAAACACTAAATCTTCCAAGAATCCAGAATTTGCCAATCCACTTCCGCTTCATTTTCATTCTCCAAAACATCACTGACTTGATGCTGAATGTTACCAGGAGGGGCAACAATTTGTGCAGTTGGTTCCACCGGAAAAACTTTAAATACAGTAACTACACATTGAATTACGAAACAATCATCCTTGATATTACTCTCCAACACTGCTCTTTTAGCAAATGAATAATAACCCCACTCCGTATCGGTACCGAATTTTGTAATTTGTGCTGTTTTGCTCAAGGGTGAAGCACAACCACTTTGATCCAGAATAGTAAAACTATATTGTACCTTTACACATTCTAATTTGCTTTTAAGGCAAAGAAATATCGATATGTCGTCATCATCCGCCGCAAGACAACCGTTCGGATAGTACTGGATACTCCAGTCATTTCCACCTACATCAAAAATGGTTGATTCCAAATATTTACCTTTGCTGATGTTCTCATCTAGAGAGTATCCTACAATGGTAAACATATGCGTTCTCGTTAATTTTTCGGTACGCCGTATGCAACCGGTGGTTTCAAGTGTTTTAACTGAGATTGACATGGATGGATTTATATATATAGGGAATGGTTTTATTACAGTAGAAAGGAGAGAGGAATGCAAGTATATTTTTGTACTGTGAGTTTGTTCTCCTCCCTGTGTTGCTTAAATTTCATCCTTTAAAAGGATGGAAAAAGTTGGAGGTAGCAATAAATATTGTTATTCTTTAAAGATGATTCATCTCCTTTGTTCATTGGAAAAGATGGAAAGGAATTGAAAGAAGCAACACTTTGAGTCCGTTTGAATTCTCTGTAAGTATTGATTAGATATTCTATATCTGAATTCTTTCGAGGCGCGCGCTGGTTTTCGATGCACAATTTATTGGCCCGTTGAAGAGAGAGAGAGAGAGGGCGAAACGATTAAAATCAAGGACATGGAAGTAGGGGTGTTCAAATGGATGGGTTTATTCGGTTTTAAACTGAACTGGCAAATTTTGATTTAATTGGATCGGTTGTTCGGTTTAAATGGTACGGTTTGGTTTAGTTTTTGAAGAAGTTCGGTTTAAATGGTTCGGTTCGGTTTTGGGATCTCCAAACCGATTTGAACCGAACCAACCGGTTTAATAAAAAATGAATCGGTTTATTTTGCGTGGTTTATAATGGATCGGTTTATCAAAAACCGGCTTGTGTGGTTATCAAAAATGTTATCCAAATCGGTTTGAACTGAACAACCGGTTTTGAAATATTTATTTGTAACTTGAAATGTTTATATTCGGTTCAACCGAACAAACCGAAGTTTAAATCGGTTTAATCGGTTCGGTTTAAATCGGTTTGGAATTTTAATTCGGTCGGTTCGGTTGGATTTTCAAAATTCGGTTCAAACCGCGATTCGGCAAAAAAAGTTCGGTTTGACCCTAACCGACCGGTTGAACACCCCGGAAGCCCCTCTTTTTAAATTTATGCTTTATTTTATGACTTCTGATTAATTTTCCGACAGCGAAAAGATTTTTTTATTAATAGAAATTATTATTAAATAATAGAAATAATAGAAAGAGTTGTTGAGATTTTCATTGGCATACATCCAAAAAAACCGAAATTTTTATTAATACCCTCGGTAAAAAAAAAAAAACAAAAAAACTACAAAATCTCTAGAATAAAATGGGACCGCCATTTCACGTGGCCCATTTGAAAACCAAATTTCGGCCGAAACTTTGAATTTTAATATATTTGTTTTATAATTTTCAAAAGTAAAAAGAACATCAAACAAAACAGATAAAACATTTCATAATTTAGATGTACTAGAAGGACTCCGGAACATTTTTCAAGCAAGATTCTTCCCGGCTGTAAAAAAAATTAAACTATTTCTTAGTGTTACTGGGAAAAAAAATAAAAATACTTTGGATCTAAATTATTGATCCCAGTTCAAAAGTCACTTCTAGATAAATAAAAAAATTATCATGATCCTTCTAGTACATTCAAATAGTAAGATACTTCATCTATTTTTGAAAAAAATTTGATTTGACTGTTGGAAGCAATGTTTTAAAATGCGGTTTCTATGCGGTATGCAGAAGGCCACCGCATACCGCATATACGGTATGCGGACTTATATATGCAGATTTTAAAATGAGAATTAATATATATATATAAACAAGTATGCGGTAATATGTGGTAATATGCGGTAGTATGCGGTATGCGGTAATATATATGTGATAATATGCGGTAATATTCGGTATCATACAAATAAGTATGCGGTAATATGCGGTAAAAATATGCGGCCGAATATGCGACCACATATGCGGAACCGCATATTATATCGCATATTGATTTTTTATGCGGTTGTCAACCGCATACGCATATGCGGCCGCATGAACCGCATTTTGTTACACTGGTTGGAAGAAAGCATGGATATCCCTTTTTACTTTTTGAGCTGTACATCATATCCCTTTTACTTTTTATTTTTCCCGACTAGCTCCATAAAATATTTACCACCCATTTTGAAGTAAAAGTCAAGTAATGATTCATTTATATACTGAGAAATTTATATGACATTTTTTCATCAAAACTTGAAAAAAGTTATATTTCTCCATCTAAATTTATTTATTTTATTAATAACTTCATTTCTTAATTTAATTATAATATTTACTAATAAAATAAATAAGTTTAGATTGGAAAATAAAAAAATTTTAAATTTTGACGAAGTATATAGATTTCTCTTTGTTTACTTTATTTAATTTATGATGTCTGGTGATGAAGTAAAATTAAGTTAATAAAAAGATATTATTAAAAAAAGTACGAATTAGTGTAAAAGACCAAAATGTCTCCAGGAATTTCTATTAGTTTATAAAGAAGTTTTATTAACAAATTGTGGTGAATATCAGCATTTGTGAATTAAAAAGCTATTTGATATACATTTTTTAGAAATTTATTTTACTGTTTTTTTAGATGAATAGAAAATCATTGTTTTTTAGTGGTCTAGAATTTTTAGATCAAGTGATTTTCTACCCATCTAAAAAAATAATAAAAAAATCTAAAAAAAATGTAAAATTTAGCTTACAAATACATATTCATACGGAGACCATGTTGAACGGTTCAGATCGACCGTTAAGACTTTCAAACCGAAGATTTAAGTCAGGCCAATATACGGAATGCATACTACCATAGCCTCACTCTAATAACAAATAAACAATTAAATGATGGTATTTTCATTCTAATAAGGTAAGAGTAATTTTACTTCACATATTGAGGTGATTAAAATTGTTGCAAATACACCAGATATTTGATTGACAAAAATTGGTGAATTAATATCTCCATTTCTTAATTAAAATTGGTGAGCTACTCTAGTTGAGGAACCCTTATTCCATTTACCAAACGGGACAAACCCAAAATAGTGAATTAAAGTTTTTAGATAATTTTGAGATTACTTTTCTTACTCTTTAGAAGAACTAGAAAAAAAAAAAATTTGTGTTTTCATCTCTTTCAAACATTTCAATTTCTTTATTTAAGATTAGTACTGAAATAAGGTTTTATTTTTCATTCTATTAAAGTACAACATAGAAATAATTATATGCATTAGAAAAGTTTGTGATTATATATTTTTTTTCGAGTTTGAATAACTTTCTACATTAGAGTATCGGTTGATATCAATTTGCATCATCTAACCGATATCAAATCATTTAGTTCCAAACAAGAAAAAAAATTATTTGATGTACCATTTTATTTACAATTTAGTTCAAAAAAAAAAAAATTTACATCATTTGCATCATCTAAAACACAAGCACAATTTTATTTACAATTTGAAATCTCGAATCAAAATTATTTGATCCACCATTTTTTTTAAAGACTCGAATTTCGGGCTGTAGCAATTTCGCCTACCTCCTAAAAAGAAAATTTGATTTGCATAGTTAAAAAAAGCAGTAAAAACAGATATTCTATTGAGAACACATCTAGTTAAGTACACATTTAATATTGCTATGTACAAAGCACTATGGAAACTGGCATTCAATACATACTCAGTAAAAGCAAATTTGTTCTGGTATTATCTGGTACACAAATCCTTGATGTGAACCAAATACTACTACAAGTTAATACTAAAAAGCCGCAAATCTCACATCTAATAGTTGCCAAACCTCATCCTTCAAGAAATTACGAACTTAAAATCGCCATCATCGTAACTAACCTATAAGAAATATGAGGAAAAAAATAAGAATGAATCAAAAATTCTCCATATATCTGTTCAAAAGAAAGATTTGGGGAAAACTTTCCATAGCAAAAAATTCAGACAAATACATTACCAAGTGCCTCTTCTCAGAATGGTAGTACTTTCTGAATCATTGTAGTACCTAGCAAAGAACATCATACAACTCATCAACAACAAACTTAACCAAACCCAACAAATACTTGCAACCCAAAAAAGAAAAGTGAATATATAGCTTCATAATTTGAAACTTACGATTTGTCAATAGGCCACCATACTTTGATTCTTTTACTGACCATCTGCTCAGGACACCAGTTCCCTTTTGATCCACTTGCAGGGCCCACATTTGCTGCCTGTTAAGGAAGTGACTACACAGTCAGCTTTTTAGAAACAATATACTATTTACCAATACACCAATAAAGAGGAAAAACAAATAGGCACTCATGTACCACTAAAATACCTAATTCGGTTAAGTGCATTTCCCTTCTCCGTGTTTTTTCACAGCTTGGTAGGGGCCGCCTTCCTCTTGTTTGACCCGACAGGCAGTGTTACAATCTTCTCAGCTTCCTTTGCCCTGCAAGTCTTTGCACCCCAGTTTATAAATATATCAGGCTTTTTCAATGAGTAGTAACAATAAAAAAAATTCTGAAAAATGGAAAAATTATATATAAAATCTGAAAGTATGTATTTAAAGGTGTTGTTTAAACGAAACCATTTAAACTGGAGACGCCCGTGGTTCATGTATATGATAATGTGAAGGCTAAAAAAATTGTTTTAAATTGTAAAGTCTAGACTAATGATTAATGAAATTTTCATACATTAATTTTGATACCGTGAAAGAAAACATTCAGTTTAAAATTAATTTAATGCTATATCTTTTACTCCATTAATAAATTTATATGAACAAAGCAAACCATATATAAATTGGATTGCTAGCATTTATGCTCATTTATGTATGTTGAGAAGTTACTTAAAAAAATTAAAAATCTAAACAAAAGCCCCAAGAAATATGCCAACCAAGTAACCTCTGTAAAAATGGTATAATTCAAATTAGAATAACATCAATAGGTGGATCAAAAGAATATGTTCTGGGGTGACTTGATGATGCCAACATCAGAGATCAAATCATTTCCCAGAAAAATTACAATATTAGGGTTTGTTCAGCTGCAGTGTGGGTTCGGGAATGGGTACGGGAAAACAAAATTTTTGAACTGAAAATCACCGTTCACGTGGGAAAAAGAAAATTCACTCTGAGTGAATTTTTTTTTTCCCACGTGAACAGTGATTTTTAAGCTACAGCCGAACAGGCCCTTACAATCTCAAAAAGAGTCCAAAATTGAGAAAAGGACACTCATTATCAACAACTGCATCTCTAGGAGCCAAAACCAGATCGGTCCGTCATTTACTGAGACAATTCTCGTATTTTGGTGATCAACCACAAACAGGAATATTGGTAATTTCTATAATAACCTCGACAAAAAATTGCTATTTTACATACAAGGAAATAAGAGGATATTATTTCTTACCTCTGGCTGGCATATGCAGTCTTCCCAATTTCCTATACCACTCATGCTGAGATTTGTTTCTCCTGCAACAAAATATGGTTCTTGAAAGCAGAACACATGAAGAAAGACCACATGGAAAATTAAATCTAAATTGAAATGTTAGATAAATTTAGTATTAACACAGATGCTGTACTTATAGGTTACTAAACCTCGGGCTTATCGCCAGGCAGTAGTACACCAAAATTGAAACGGCTATCACGTCTCTGTTTATAACAGCACCAGGAAAGCTCCAGCCTAGATTTCAACCGTGTGATCACGGTTCATCCAATTCAAAATGTAAGATCTGGATCATTGCAAACTTAAGTTTCTTGTACAAGTGTAAGGTGAGATAGTACCAGTACAGAAAAAAGAAAGTAGTACAATTACCTCTTTTAGAACCTTTCGCGTGACATACAAGTTATAACCCGTGTTGTGCTTATCTAAACGCCGAAATTTTTCTCTATAACAGGCCCTTTATTGGAAATTTAAAACCTACATCTGTTTTTGGAAGAATTCAAAAAGTACAGGCCGGGCCAGACCTGACTTGGCCCGCTGGATTATCCAGCGGGCCATTTACATACCCATTTCTCCCACAAAATGGCCCGCCTGGTGCTTATGAAATTCTTCCAAAAGCAGGTGTAGGTTTTGAATTTCCAATAACAGGCCTTTTATAGATAAAAATTTCGGATCTAAATGTAAGTTAAATGCATTGCTCATTAGGTGTTACTATTAATGAGCATTCACAAATTTTGGCATAAATTTGACCTACGATGTAAATCACATGGCC
Source organism: Carex kokanica (assembly GCA_025461125.1). Lineage (NCBI taxonomy): Eukaryota > Viridiplantae > Streptophyta > Magnoliopsida > Poales > Cyperaceae > Carex > Carex kokanica. The sequence goes on along the minus strand of JAJGRX010000711.1, from coordinate 457,157 downwards.
TAAATTTAAAGAGGGGGGTTGAAAACTTGAAATGCCTTCATTTTGATGTCTCCATTTTTAAAACTTTATAAAACTTCAAATTTAAAACTCAAATGTCAAAATCAAACCGTTAGATATGATCTATATCATTTTTCTCTATGCACATGTAAAAGATTAGGACATTTCAACTTTGTTATGATTAGTGAAAGAGCTTGCAAAAGTTAACTAATGTGGATAATCTCTAGACTAATTTTTTAAACTGATTCATATAAAAACAAAATCGAAAAATGATAATTTTTATATGCATGTAAAGAAAATGATATATATCACTTCTAACGGTTTTATTTGACAGTTACTGGCATGCTTCCAGGATACCAGACAAGAGAGATACAGTTACTGGCATGTGGTAATAAACCAAGCACTCAACATGTCATTCCTACCCTTTTTTGGATTTAACTGTTACGGGTCACTGTAAAAATACTGTTGCTATAAGTGAGCCTCTAATACTGATTTATAATGCTTGGTTGTGCCAGTACCCATATGGTACCCTGTGGAGTCAAGTTTGGTAATGTTGAAAATTGTACTCAAAAGAAAAAAAGTTGGAATAGCAACGCAATCTGCTAAAATACAGATTGAGGTGTATGGAGGAATATAAATCTGCTGTTATTCCAAAGGGATCACAGGACCCTGTTATTCCTATCCCAACCGTTCAAAGTTTTTCATGCGCGAATCTCAAGAAAAAAAGTTTTTTGTGCCCGAATCTCAACAAAGGTCAACGGCTGGGATCAGAATAACAGGGTCCTATTATCCCTTTGGAATAACAGCAGATTTATTTCCGTGCATGGAGATCCTTTGCAGTTAATGGAAAAACCAGCCATATTGCAATTCCTAACTAAATGGAAGTTAATTCCTGAAATGCATTACCTCAAATTCTAAGACCCTCATTTTTCCCTTCATGTTCAGGCAATTAGGAGCCGCTCTTGCATTAAAACTTCAATTTGCAAATTTCTCTGTATGTGTTAAAATGTATCAATGTAAACTATGAAAAAGATGGGAAATGCAAAAATATCACCGGTATTGTCTCTCAAGTGAAACTTGAAAGTTTTTTTTTCTTTTTCAATGCATGTTAGTTGATTTCTGTTTTATTCTCATAATTTTTTATTAAGAAACAAAGGATTGGAGGTAATTGGACACTTTCCAATTATACTTGGAAACGTAACAATATTTCCCAGGGAGCTCTCGTGGCCGGTGCAAAGGTTTAGTTCATGAGACGGCATGAATAAATTGCGAAGATACAAGTAGACATGAATCAATTTATGTCAATTAAAGTTGTTAACACATGATTACGAAATTTGATCAGTTAAGTAAGCTGTGTCAATTACAGTCTCCACATGACCTAGTAAGCTCATTATAATAATTTGATGACCTTGGAGATACCTGATTTTGTTTCCCATGACTCGTGTGCACTACACAACAAACAGCACCAGCTTCGATTTCCTACTTTTCTGTTTGCAAAGTGTCTGGCTTCCCATTTGACCTTGTTAATTTACAGATTAAAAGATTAAAATTAGAACACTACATTCAGATAAAAAAATGAAATATTGTATCCGAATTAAGAATTTAAAACTTCATCAAGTTATTCTTGATTCAGCTGGTTCTAGACTAGACTGAGTTCGAACCTGGGACCCAGCTGAAAACTAGACAGCTTGCTCCAACGTATATACCTCAGCTCGGCTCGTTCTCCCCCGGCCGACCCTAGTCCCCCATGGCCCCACCAACGTGGCTGTTGACGACGCTTCTCCTTCTGTGACCCCTCATCAGTCCCCTGACTCACAACTGGCAAGATCCTGGATGAGGCTGGAGAGCTAATGCTGTTAAAAATACTTCCTTGGATGATACTCCAGATCACTAGCAGTAGCAGGTGATCTGGAGTATCATCCAAGGAAGTGTTTTCAACAGTGAAAAGTGGATTTATTAATGTTTTCATCCTCAATGTGTGTGCACCGTGGGCCGTGGCTCAATAGGCCAGGAGATAGATTTATAAAATTTTAATTAGCCTTAATTAAAGACCGAATATAAGTGGTTCTAATAATAATACTGTGCCTTCGCTGTTAATTGCTGGCACCATTTCAATTTTGTAACAGATAACCTGTCTACTATTTCACATTCATGAATTACAACAGGCCTTAGATCAATTAATTTCATCATACAAAATTACAAACAATCTTATTTCTTTACAAGAACAATACAATAATATATCTATTCATCTGTGGCTAAATTACAAACAATTTATTCAACACACTTTATTTTCAAATATGAAAATGAAATAATCCATTTGACTAAATTAACTAAATTCATGGTGATCCATCATATTACTTCACAGGAGAGCTCAAATCTCCGCAATCTTTCCAAACCAAATCCACTAACCAAGGCAGTACAAACTTGTAGAAATACCGGTCCCTGAACCATCCGGTGGCACCTGACCACCACTTTTGAGCACCGCGACTGCTTTGTTGCGCCCAGACCAGATAACCATGAGCCCGCAATCAGACCTGCCACCCTCCACCTCCTCTCATCCACATACCTGTAATTAACATTTAGAAGAGATTTTTTACAATATTACATCATATTAACTGGTTAAATGATCACTATATGTTCATTTTAAGTATGTTAAACTATATATTCAAAATGAGGAGGGTTTCAATGCCTCATGTTTTTCATACCTCATCATGCCTCGTTGAAAATTAGCAAATTACGAACTAATATAATTATTAAGCATCAGCTTGGTTTACATCTATTTTAATCATATTGTCTATAATTATTTCTGTTCACATAAAACATGTATCATCATTTCCACTCATAATATATGTGAATAACAGAACAGTTGAAATTTGTACCTCTTTAACCCTTTCTCCACCCACTGTTTGTCATCGGCTGCAGTTTTATGAGCTTGACTGAGACACCGTGCAAGGACAACAGCATCCTCGAGAGCCGAGCAACCGCCCTGCCCGAGATCAGGCGTCATGGGGTGCATCGCATCACCAGCAACAGTGACGTTGCCGTCTTGAGCTCTGCCTAAGGCTACATTCCATGGTGCACGAAATCGGAGTGGGGCCCATGCCAGACTGGAGAGATCGGTGTGCTTGGCGACCGTTAGGAAATTAGAAGGGAAGTCTTTTGCTAAATTGTCTGTTAGTTCCTTCAGTATCATTTCTGGACTCCTTGGTACATCTTGTTCTGAAATATTTTGTGTATAATTTGTCAGAATAAACTGGTATATGTTTAAATTACTTCATCATTCATGAAAAGTTGTATGAAAGAATAAAAAAAGAACAAATGAAATGATATATTCTCACCTAAGGAAGATGAATCATGCACAAAGAACCAGTTAACTTCCCTGGAGTTGAGAGGGATGAATCCAGCCCTAATGCCGATACCTAAATACTGCCACACCATCATTTCAAATCCATGGTCTTCTGGAAATACCGATAGCCCGTATATTGCTGATCGACCCGAATTCAACGGCTGAGATAGGCCCAACCACTGGGCCACTGCAGAGTGGACCCCATCACATCCTATCACCACCTAGTACAACATAAAGGGTTCAAATAAAATGCGAAATATCTTACTTGAGATTCAATATATAAATCAGAAAAACAATATTAAAGAATACTATACATTTTTCCTTCTTTTTTTTTAAGAGAATTACATACACATTAATTTAGGTGTTGTACAGGGTCCAAGGATTCTTTTTGTTTTTATGTTTTAGCCTAATAGTACACAATAACTGAACATTAATCAGGATAATCAAATGCAGGAATTGAGTTCGATCAGAAGTTCTGAATTATACCTTGGCTTTTATAATGGTGCCATCATCTAAATGCAAGGCAGTAATTTGGGAAGAATCTTCTAGAATTTCGCTCTTAATGGAGATTAGCTTAGATGAAAACCTAAATGCATCTGGTGGCAACTCTTCTGCCAGAGCCTTGAGCAAAGCCTCTCTCTTAACACATCTCACACCAATATCATCTCCCCTTTTGCATCAAATAAACACAAAATTGGTAAAGTACCAGACAAATTCAGCACATTATATTAAAATATAACGTATATTTTGCCACAATTACCTATCCTTCTTCATTGGCAAGACCATCTCTTGAGTAGCTCCTGTTCCCAAGTTTGTAATCAATGATCTGATACAGAAACAATCAAACATCATTTTCTGAACTGAAAAATAATTGAAAGTATACTAATTTTATACGCAAATTGAAAGATTGAGGTACTTTGTAAAGATTTGATAAGTAGATGTGAGTTTATGATCCACTCCAAGTGCTCTTAGTGCAAACCAAGCATTGGGAGATAGATTGAGAGCTGTGCCGCCAGCTCGGAGCTCCTGGTGTCGTTCCAAAACCCGTGCTTGTAATCCGACCCGTTTAAGAGCCACGGCCGTCGCCGCACCAGCGATTCCTCCGCCTACAATGACAATTTCTTCGTTTTCTACCATCTCAGCTTCTCTGTTTCTTTTCTCTGAACAAATGATAACTGATGTTATTTTCTAGTTACTGTATTCTTTAGTTTTGGTCTTTACAAATGCATTTCTTCACTTCTTATATATATAGTGAAGGAAAGATCGACAGTTCGAAATGTCAAGGGGGAAATGACGTGTCAATGATGTCAATGGAGAAATATGAGGTGTCAATGATGTCAAGGGAAGAATATGACGTGTCAATGATGTCACACGGAGAAAAGTGAGGTTTCAATGAGGTCGCGGACAAGAATCAATTGACTAGTCACGGTTACATTAAAAAAATAATTGACTAGTCACGGTGCACCAGACAGAAATGCATGAATGAATTAATTGAAGGGAGAAAGGTTATGAATTCTATCCGACTACTAAGTATGGTTGAGGAATCAACGGTGAAGTGTTAGTTAATATGTTTTTTTAAGTAAAAAGTTGAATTACAATTTATAAGCCAGTCAAATATTTAATATTCTCAAAAAAAAAATATTCAAATTTCAAATCTGCGACATCTTATACAAATTACATTATATTTATCATTATATAAATATAAAAATGGCTCGTTTGCAGTAAAATATATACCTCATTATGTTGTTTGTTTCTGTATAAGATTTATTGAAAAAAATGTTGATATATTCATTAGAATTTTTTAATTTTCTTGCTCCGTCAAAATATCATATATAATATCTCACTTGTCCGTCAATAACATAAAGTTTTTTATTTAAATTTCTTAATTTCCGCTCTCCTTTCCTTTCCTTATTTACTCAAGTTCTTCCCTATATATACCTACCGTTCTTCTTTCTTAAGTTCTCCTTCTTCAAATCAACAAACAAAAAAAACAAAATTCTCCCTTCTATACATAGTTCTTTCTTTTATAAGGCAATACAATTTGATAACAGACATTGCTAAATACTCTCTCTACTCATGGCGGCAATGACCTCTTACCCTCTTAGCCTCCCGGTGATTTTCAGCAAGTTTATTGAAGTGCTTCCTTCCCAAGGGTTCTCCGATCTCGTTCGAGCGCTGTCTGACATGGCCGGAACTAGAGAAGATGATATTACTGTTTTTGGTTTAGGGTTGTCAGTGGCAATTGTAGTAGGTATAGCTGTTATTTTGTTTTTGGTATGGAGTCAGGGTTTTTCTTCTTTGTTAGTTTGTTTTTGGTGTGGAATCAGAATTTTTCTTTTTTGTTTAGAGAACTGATATGAAATAAAATTCTTACTAAATTTTGTTGCCAAGCATTTTATATGATTCACTGTTTTTTTCTTTACGAAAACTTTTCGACGTCAATAACCGGTGCAATTTGAGGCAATTCAAACAAAGGTTGAGCATGCATTAAGATTTGAGTTATGCTGATCAATTTTATTCAGCTTGTGTTGTTTGTTTTTTATTTTTGGCAAATGTTTTTGATGGATTTTGATGTATATATAGTAGTAATATTGGATTTGTAGTTGTTATAAGATTCAAGATTTTGGATATCGTCATTAAACAATTTTAATTTTAGCTTTGATTTTTCTTTCAGGTACATTGTATTGGAACTAACTTGATAGTTGCAGTTTTTTTTTTTTAATATTTGATTTTGATTCCAGTTGCAATTATTGGAACTAACTTAAAATCTTATGTTACATTCCTTGAGAAATTTTTTTACCAGTTATAGTAAATATAAATGTCTTTAACTATATACTAACTGCAATTAATAATCTATGCACACTACATCATATATTGATTTGTATATATATTTTTTAAATTTAATTTGTCCAAGTCATTTACAAGGACATACAAAATTTTACACATAATTAAATGGAACAATTGATTTAATACAAACAAATAATACAGCTCTCACATGTGAATTAAGATGCAGCCAAGTGCCTCCTATTGCTAGTTGAAATTAAATGCAATACTTGAACATAGATGTTTTGCATGTGATTGAGAAAATATTGCTAAACTCTTGATGAGACAAAAAAAAAGTTTTTAAATATATATATATATATATAGGTTGGCTAATATCAAAACGTTTGGTCCTAGGTCATGGAACAAACGTTTCGGTTTTTACATTTTCAAAGTCCAAACAATCGATCCAAACCATTCAATCTATAATAAAATGTACTTGAAAACCAAATTTTACATTTTTTGGTATTTTTTATTATTTATTAAGCCAGTTTTAAAATCGCTATTTTTAATGATTCAGAAATTTTTCATTATTTATTGAAATCAGTGATTTTAAAACTGGCTTAATAAATAGTAAAAAAATATCAAAAAATGTAAAATTTGGTCTCCAAGCACATTGAATATAGAGATCACATCTAACGGTTCGGATCAACAAACGTTTTGATATTAGCCAACCTCTCTATATAAGGATCGATCGAGATCTTATAGGTAAGTAGTTTGATCAATTAAAATTTAAAAATAATTTGACTAGTTATCAAACGTTTGAAAATAATATGAATGATCAAATAAATTTAGAATTAGAACAAAATACACATTATTGGGAACGAGTGATCCCTAGTTTCAGGTACACTGTTATTACTGCACAGTATACACTGTCTGTGAGGGGTCCGACTCTGCTGCTTTTTTGATAGAAAAGCAGCAGCCAGCTTTTCCAGATCCAACTATTCAAATTCGTCGAGATTTGTGCATGAAAAAGTTTCTGTATCGAGATGCGTGAAATGAAAAATTTTGAATGGTGGGATAGAAAAGCAGCAGAGTCCATTCCGTCTATGAGTGCCTGGCCATTCTCTCCTACTCGAATATTCTTTAGTGATGATTTGTTAAGTCATTTAGTTCCAAACAAGATAAAAAAAATAATAACATCCAGAATGTGTGAACACAAGTTCGTTCAATAAAACACAAGCAAAATTTATTTAATTTGCAAGTACATATTCATATGTAGACCATATTGAATGGTTCATATTAATTCTTATGACTTTCAAACTGAAAATTTAAATCCATAACACGGACTAATATTTACTTTGCATAGTACCATATTCTCACTCATTAAACAATTCAAAAGCCAGATTATAGTTACAACTAGAGTGCTTAAAAGGATTAATATGTCATATGATACGAGTATAGTAAGATGATTTGGGATATATTTGTGTTTTATTTGTTTTTTTACGTTTCCGAACCGAACACCGAATAAAATGCAAAAAAATCATGTAATACGTTTTATTTGCAAATCACGAATTATTCAGAAAAAAAAAATTAATCTTTTTTTTGGGTGGGAGGGGTTTTTTTTTTTTTTTTACTTTCTTGTGATACTGAATCATTCCAGAATTATACTCGAATTATTTTCAAATCACAAACTTTTTATCCCACTTACCGAACCAGAACTATTCGTTTGTCACTGTGGATATGAGTCCACGATTTTGAGCTGTCCATCAGAAATTATAATTGAGTGAGGCTATGGTGCTATGCATAGCACGGATGGCTAATGTACTACGGCTCAATATGGTACTTTTTAAAATCCTAACAGTCGATCCGACCGTTCAATGTGATAATTATATGAATATGTACTTGCAAACTAAATTTTACATTTTTTCGAATTATTTTACTATTTTTTTAGATAGATAGAATTTTGATGGTCCAGAATTTTCAAAAAACACTGATTTTTCTACCTATCTAAAAAAATAGTAAAAAAATTCGAAAAAATGTAAAATTTAGTTTGCAAGTACATATTCATATGATTATCACATTGAACGGTCGGATCGACCATTAGAATTTTAAAAAGTACCATATTGAGCCGTAGTACACTAGGCATGTGTGCTATGCATAGCACCATAGCCTCACTCATTATAATTTCTATATCCACATTGCATCCAATATTTATTTGTTGGATGTTTTGTGGATAACACTTTAGCCCGTAACAATATAGGCTCTCTAGAGGTCTAGCCCATAATGGCCCATCTCTCTTTATCAACACTTTGATATTTCTCATCCGAAACGTCTCAAAATAGAAAGTCTGTCGGAGGCCGAATCCGTATCCTCTGCATTAACTCAAAAGAGAATTAATGAATTTTGACTGTTCAATCTGTTTCAAGATTCGTGCGAACTAGATCTGCACTAATTTTAAAGGGCTCCTATGTTATAGACTTGAGCTGGATTTGCTCCGTTTAAAATCAGATAGTTGAAATTCATTAACTCAAAAGATTCTCTTTTGAGTTGATGCAATGGATACGGATCCGTCGGAGGCCTTATCCGACTAGAATATTTTATTTATAGAAATTATAAAATATGATAGAGAGAACTGGTAGTTATGCTAACTTGACTCAGTTATTAACTTAATGAGCTGAGCACAAATTGAAAGTAACTCATTCAAATTCAACTCATTTGTAGTCCTAATCAGATAGTATTCGTGTGTTTTGTATAAAATTGAGTGCAAGTTTTTGGGAGGACCGATATGAAAACTGACGCCTTATGTGTTGTGACTTGGGGCCCTTAAATTAAAGGAAAAAAGGCAACTCCAAATGGAGATGCGGTAAGCTATGTGATTTTTATAATAAACTTGTAGAATACTAATTTTTATTATTTTTAAATTTTTTTTACTATTTTTTATGATTTATAAAAAAATAGCACAAAATCAGTTCTATTCATATGTAATTTAACGTAATTTACCGTATTTTAGCATAATTTAACATAATTATTGTAATTTAGCGTAATTTCACATAATTTCAAATAATTTAGCGTATTTTAGTATAAATATGATAATATATATTCAAAAAAAAAAATCTAACAAATATTTAAAAAAAAAATCAATTTTTTAGTGTTAGATTTCAACATTTTTGCTATTTCCTATTTGTCTCTAAATCGATTCTGCCGGTATGGGTAGTTTTATTAATGAGTGATGCTTCTATGGACATAAGGACTTATTTGTAAAATGAACATATTTTCATTTTCAAAGTTCAAACAGTCGATCCGACCGATCAACATTATCTCCATATTAAAATGTACTTGGAGGTCAAATTTTACATTTTTTTTGAATTCTTTTACTATTTATTAAGTATTTTACAAAATTCAATGGTCTGAATTTGACTAGTTTTGTAAAATACTTAATAAATAGTAAAAGAATTCAAAAAAATGTAAAATTTGACCTCCAAGTACATTTTAATATGGAGATAATGTTGAACGGTCGGATCGACTGTTTGAACTTTGGAAATGAAAATATATTCATTTTACAAATAGGTCCTTATGTCTATAGAAGAATTTGTCTTTATTATTCCCAAAAGACTTGAGCATTTTTATTAATTTCTAATTAACTTTGGTTATTAATAAAATAGCGGCTGTAAGCTATACAACCAGTACTTGAAGTGCCATTTAAATTTTGTTAAGTGAAAGAATGCCATTTAAATTGATTTATATTATCTCTGTATTTACAAATACTGCGGAAGCGATTTGTACAGCTAGGAAATTCTCGGGTTCCATCGTGCACACAAGTCACAAAACCACATAACGGAATTCATTTCCAGCGTACTCAACTATTTTACAACGGAATTCAATTCCAGTACTTTAGCTGTTTAGCAGTTTGTTTTCTCGTCGTTTTGTTAAATTTGATATTACCAGAATTCAAGTCGGGTATTAGGTGAGTCCACATCCTCTAAGGTAACAGAATATTGGAGTTTAGATCCGGACACAGGGTATCTTTAATAATCGTGCGAAAGAAGATCGGACGGTCGGATCTAAACTCAAAGTTTCTATTACCTCAGGCTATATGAATTCGTATTAGGTAAGAGTAGACACATTTCAGGCTTTCAGCGAAAAGTTCCCACGTGCAGTGCTATTAAATTTGGTGGAGACTACCTGCTATACTTTACTTATACTGGCTCCTTTGTCTTTTTGCACTAAGAGATAATTAATTAATTATTAAACCTAAATATTTCCCATAATAGCTGATCCTAAAATGTAATTAACCAATTATTCTCTCTCCTCACTTCCTGATTTCCCTGAATCCGTATCCTCTGCATTAACTCAAAAGAGAATCTTTAGAGTTAATGAATCTCGACTGTCTAATTTGCTTCAAGATTCGTGCGAACTAGATTTAGCAGTAATATTAAAGGTTCCCTATGTTATAGACACGAGCCGGATTGGCTCCGTTTAAAATCAGACGGTTGAAATTCATTAACTTAAAAGATTCCCTTTTGAGTTAATGCAGAGGATACGGATCCGAGTTCCCTTCCCTCTCCCGCGACAGCAACACCCAAACCAAAAAGAAAAAATTTATACGAACTTCAGAACCAACAAACAAACCAACCGTACAAGATTACAAATCACGCAATCTCTCCATTTCAAAATCCCAATCCGCGTACCATGGCAAATGAATCAACCTCTATTGACCCGTCGTCACCTCCGAGTCCGACCGCTGATTTAACGGTGGAGATCGCATCTTCTTCGACAATGAACGGAGATGCGTCGCCTAGATCTCGGAGCTTCAGACAGAGGAGCATGACGCATTCGAATGGAGAAGTCTCCGTCTCTCCGTTTGATGTCGAGAATGGAGGGATGCGAACCAGTCAATCCATGACGAAGCTGGAGATGCTGGAGCAATCTGTACATGGATCTGTTGATCCAGTGGTGGTGTTTAAAACGGTCTTTTATATTTTGGTTTGGTACACGTTTAGCACTTGTTTGACACTGTGAGTGAGCATCTCTCTGTCTCTAGTGTTTTGGTGGATATCTCTTGATTAGTTAGTAATGGTACAATGTATTGTTGTGTTGGTACTTATTCCAATTAAATGGTAATTTGGTTAGTATAAAAGTTACCTGTGGAAGATCTGTTCAAATAGAAGCAAATGTCCTGAAAAAACCCAGATAATTTCGAGTACAGGTACTGTCCAGTATGAACTGGTACTTGCCTAGTGAAAATACTACATTTATCTTCTATCATATTTCGAGCATGTATAAATTGATTATGATAATTTGTTTTTCAAGTTGAAACACCCTAATTCTTCCCACTAATTGATCCGGTGTTGAATTTTTTTCTTTATTTTCATGGTGTAGGTATAATAAAACACTTTTAGGGGACAAATTGGGAAAATTTCCAGCGCCATTGCTCATGAACACATTTCATTTCACACTGCAAGCCGTTTTGTCCAAGATTATAGTCTTCATTCAATCCAGAAAGGATGATTCAAATTTAATCATGTCATGGAAAGATTATTTCATCAGAGGTACACATCTTATATATTTCATCAACCATATGCATTAATGCTTTCAGGTTTGGATGTCAGATCTATGAGAGTCATAAGGTTCACATCCGATACTGATTGCATATTTCTTTTGAGTTAGTAGGCAAAACACCTACCATCTATTTGTATCAAAGAAATAATACCTGTACAAGCAAGGAATAAAAAACAGAAAAGAAAATTGAAAGTACAAGCACACTTGAAAAGAAAAAAGAAAAAAAAAACTTTTTTAAGTGCAGCTCGTGTCCAATTGGAGAAAAATCTCTTGCTGGAAACATTCCTTGTTGCATTGGATGACACATATCACTAAACTTAGCCAGAAATTCAGCCTGTTACTTGCACCCTTTAACCCTCCACAGAAGCAGTGGCTATAGATTCTGGCAATTGACCTGGCAAACCCCATGACTTACCACAAAATTCACAAACCGTGTGCTATATGACCTCTTACATCTTGTGACCTGCTACATGTTGTTGCCGTAGAAACACTATGACCCGATATACAAAAATGAACCACCACACACAAGGTCAGATATGTGGAGAAAGAGGAGGAAAGAGGAAAGGAGGCCAGCTGGTGCTGCAAAGAAACTGTGGCCCTCGAATGTCAATTTTTAGTACAATCATACTAACTTATCGGCCACCTTTGTGGTTCTGCTCAAGAGTGTGAAAATTACAGATAGAAAGCCAAGTGCCAACCATCTTATTAAATTTGTGTTAGCCTCTGCCAAATTTGAGATTGCATATTTTTTTTGTGTTTTCGTTTGGTCTTTTTATGTTAGCACTAAATTACCTATTAGTGTTCGCACCATAACAAAAAAAATTTGAGGTAGTAGTATGTTTCAATTATTTTCTGTTATTTTGGAATACCTAATTATCAAATTGGTTAATGTATTCTTTGTTTGTCTTTATTCTGTTTTGTTTGTAGTTGTGCCGACAGCTCTAGGAACAGCATTGGATATAAATCTTAGCAATGCATCTCTTGTTTTTATTTCTGTTACTTTCGCAACCATGGTTTGTTCTATTATTTTTTTATTATATATTAAAAGAAATCATATTTACCCTTGCAAAATCTTCTCCAGAAAAATGAGGTTGACTAGTTCCTTTTTAAAGACAACATAAGAAAAAGAATCTGATATATGTTCTGGAGGGTCAATTATAATATGTCACATGTTATCCTTTTTTATTACGTTTTCAAGTATATACCTATAATATTTTGTTATTTATCTTATTTTGTATATTTATCTTCGTTTCTTCCCTCTTGTTTCAGTGTAAATCTGCTTCGCCAATTTTTCTACTACTATTTGCTTTTGCATTCAGGCAAGTATCAGAGAACTTTGAATAATAAAAGACTTATGTTATAGCATCTTACATTTAGGTTACTTATACCATGTATCTATCTATCTTATCTTCAACTATTATCTTTTTTCCTTTTGCTAAAGATTGGAAAGCCCAAGTGCCAAGCTACTGGGGATTATAGTAATAATTTCTTTGGGAGTGTTATTAACAGGTAATTTTATTCTTTAATTTTGTGTACTGACTCAAAAGATTGATCTCAAGAATCCCAAAAAGCTAATAGGAACACCTTATATACTCACATGTCTTCTTCTGTTGCTTTCTGTTCAGTTGTTAAAGAGACGGAATTTGAATTTTGGGGTTTCGTTTTTGTTATGATGGCTGCTGTCATGTCAGGCTTTAGATGGTCTATGACTCAGATTCTATTGCAAGTATGCTTTTAAATTGAATTTCCTTCTATTTATTTTTGCATAGAGACAATTATAAGCACCCAGCATTTCTATACTGCAGTACAATGATGAAAAAATAACAGATTAAAGAAACTTTAATACAAATGTATTTATATTTGAGTGAGGCTATGGTACTATGCATAGCGCGGATTGGTCCGTACTACGGATCAATATTTTTGTTTTCAAAATCCTAACGGTTGATCCGAACTATTCAACATGGTCTCCATATGAATATGTACTTGTAAACTATATTTTACATTTTTTAGAATTTTTTTACTATACTTTTAGATGGGTAGAAAATCACTGTTTTTGGATGGTCCATAATTTTCAAATCAAGTGATTTTCTACCCATCTAAAAAATAGTAAAAAAATTGTAAAAAATGTAAAATTTAATTTACAAGTACATATTCATATGGAGACCATGTTGAACGGTTTGGATCGACCGTTAGGACTTTCAAACCGAAGATTTGAGTTCATAGCGCGGGGCAATATGTGCTATGCATAGTACCATAGCCTCACTCTTTATATTTCCTTAGCATATGTTTTTAGAGAATTTGTATACAAAAAGTAAAGAAAGATGCTTAACTAAAAGTTGTTTTCTGTTTCCTAATTTATATCTTTTTCCTTTGTTCTTTTGTTAAACTTCGCATTGTTGTGTTTGGTGTCAAACTTGGCTTGAAGAAAGAAGCATATGGTAAGTACATGCAATGTCTATCTTATCCTTTAAACTGCCAATTACAGTATCAATGTAACAAGATAGATCCATTCAGTCTGTTGCTGCACCAAGCAACTTCATTTTCTTTCTGCTCTTACTAATTTCTGTCTAGTCTCTTCTGCTAAATAAGCATGGAAAAACAACAATTTTGCGAATTTAATTGTGTTTACTCCATAACATTCTTCATATTCATACCTAACACCTTATGTTTGTGTGCTATTTGTGAATTCAAACCCACCATTAAAAGAAATATTGTTGCAGCCAATTATAACTTAACTTCCCTACATTACCTCTGAACTTTTGATCTGACTTGGTTTTCTTTCAGTTTGGGAGTAGGAATTGTTAGGGGTAAAATTGTTAATAATTCATCAAAAAATTATTCTCGATTATTCAAATCATAAGGTGAACGAACGTCAATAGCAAAAGTAAGCTTGCAAATATGTGAAACACTAAGTGCAACTATGTCAAACTTTGCTTGTATTTGCAAGCTGATCATTCTAATTTAAGAAGGTCAAATAATTTTTATTTATTAACTCCTTTTTTATATTGTAGGTTTAAAGGATCCAATCACACTAATGAGCTATGTTACACCGATAATGGCAGTGGCGACATTTATAGGGTCTCTTTTAATGGATCCATGGCACAAATTCGATACGAATATGTATTTTGATAATCCCTGGCATGTTGCAAGGAGCTGTTTATTGATGCTCATAGGCGGCACATTAGCCTTTTTCATGGTAGATACTAAGTCTTTATTTTTTTATACTAATCATTAAAGATATAAAATAAACCCAACACGGAAAGAAAATTATATGCCAACTTAATTCTGTTCTTAAACATGCGCCCATAAAAACATTTTTTTGTAAATTTAAATGAAAATAAAGATGCATGTGATCTAAATTAAATTTACAAAAAGGGAAGCTAAAATGAACATTAATGCAAAATAAAGAGCAATTTGTATACTTAAATTTCCCCTACTTATTTTTTGTAAATCAGTTTTTCTTCATCTTTATTTGTTTAATTTCATTAGCTATTTCCTATTTTTTCTTTTTTTCTCGATCAGGTATTGATAGAGTATGTTCTGGTTTCAGTAACAAGTGCTATAACTGTCACAATAGCTGGAGTTGTAAAGGAAGCTGTCACCATTGTGGTAACTTTTGTTTTCTTATTTATAAGTATGTCGAGTTGAGTGGGTTTTTTTATTATTATTTTTTTTTCTTGCTTCATGAGTACTAAAGTGAAAGCATAGTTTAGTTGTATATTATGAAGGTGTTTCAACTTCTGACCTGACCAGACCTATAAAGATTGAACAATTGGTTAATCAGGTCCGGGTCTAGCATGTGCTCCTCTGTGTTTTGTGACAAGTAAAATTAAATTTCAATAAAGTATATACTGTTGCAATCTAATGCAGTTGGACTGGGTACATCTGTGATCTGTACCAGTAATTCCTGGTTGAGAACAATTTGGCCATGGGGGTTCGGTCGGGTCTGATCTGAATAATAGAAAAAATAAAATAATGCCACCCATTGACATTCTGAATCTCATGTATTTGTCTGCTTTGTTATATCAGGTCGCAGTGCTTTACTTCCATGATAAGTTCACGCCTCTAAAAGGAGTGGGTCTTGTTACTATTATGGTTGGTGTCGGTTTATTCAACTGGTACAAGTATGTGACCAATATACCATTTTGTAGTTACTTCTATTTATTTTATTTTCTTTTATTGCAAAAGGAAACCCAATATTTTAAGTTGCAAGAAATGTGAGCATTTTTCATATTAATTATGCACTTTCTAATTAACATTTGCTTTGTAAAATTTCAAATTACATCCAAATAGGTACACCAAACATTTATACTTGACTTGATTTAAGTTCATTTAGGACTGAAGGGAAAAAATAGGCTAAATTAAGTTTGGGCAAAATTGTAAACTAGTTATAGTATTCTCATCCCATGGATATGATGTTTCGTTCTTATGTAAACTGTGTTTTAGTTGCTATATGAGGAAAAGAACATAATTCACGATGAGCAGTGCTTTCTGTGATTCTGTATGCTTAACCTAATTCTGTGTTCTATTTTTATCAAGGTATGAGAAATATAAAAAGGGTCAAACATCAGAAAACGAAGAAAGGATTCCACTATCTTCAAATGGAGACCCAAAATATGTAATTATTGATGAATTTGAGTCCCTAGACAATGAATTGGAATCATGATCATAATTGCCAATCGGGGGGCGTGTACCAATTAAAAGGTCAGTTCACTATCTTTCCTGGATACTTGGTTTTCTGATTAAGTAACCTCAAAGAGGATACCAGCTTTCATTTCTTTTCGAAAGCGGTATCTTACAAAATATAAAAAAAACGTCAAAAACTTTCATGAATATAACACTATCATGTTAATTTTATTATTAGATCCTTGCAACAATCACATAGGGACTCTTCTTGAATTATACCTACTGTGACTTCTTGTACTGAATTTGCCCAGTTACTGTTATTAAACCCAGTGTGATGATTTTTGGTTTACGCAAACACTTGAGGTGCCCTAACTATTGAAAGATCAGCAGGATAAATCTTGTTTCATGCTGCATCCTAAACATTGTAATGTATCAGCTAACAATGCTTTAATTTTATACTTTTGACAGGATTTGTAAATCCCTATTCCTTGGCAAACAGGTTAATTCGATTATTAGCGCAAAAAGAGAAAACAGCACACCATTGTTAAATCCAATTTTGGACACAAGATTCTTTGTTTTTGTTTACACAAAAGCATTAAAATCGACACTCAGCTCTTTCTTCTATTCTTTTGGTAATGTCATTTTTTTTTGGCATTATTTGTATAGCCTCCTCTAAATTTTTGTCAGTCAATTGTATGTGATGTATAGATTGAGGAGTGCTCCAAGTTCATTGTATCTTTTTGCAATTTGAGTTTTTTTTAACATGTAAAATTTCATCCTTCTTTAATTCTACACAACGAAGTAGATATTCGTTTTTTATTCCATACAATGAAGTTTTTACACAAAAGTATCAAGACAGGAAAATGAAGTTTCGGAGTTATCAATTTCATACAATGATCCTTTTTATTCCATATTATACTGCCAAACGGAAGAACAGTGGAGTAACAAACCCACCTCTGCAAAATCACCTTGCCATCGGGCGAGCAAAATGGCACGGTCAATGTGCTTATTTTGATAATTTTGCAATGTTTTATTTCGAGCAGTGTTATTGCATGCTCGAATGGATTGCAAATTTCAAAGATGACATGTTGCGCCTGAACTTGGTCCGGAAAAGATGGTATCAAGACCACTTTCCAGTCAGAAAGATCGCCAGCTCGAATAAGTAAAGCGGGGTGCAGAGGGCTGCCTGCCAATTCTCGCATGCGATCCATAGCAAATTCATATGATTAGAGAGGTTTAGGGACTAACAGGATGAATGGTTAGGAAATTGAAGAGAAATAGGGTATATACATATACTTGAAACATCCAGCATTTATAGCCAAAGCTACTCAAGTACTGAGACTTAGCTAAAATAGAAAATTACATGTTATTTTAATAAAAAATATATATATGCTACCAAAAATCTTCATCTTATTTTGGAAAATATTCAATTGGCCAATCAACATACACCACCCAAAAGGCCAATCAACATAAAGTGAAGAAAGGATTCCACTCTCCTCAAATGGAGACCCAAAAATATGTAGCCGTAATTGCCAATTGGGGTTTGTACCAATTAAAAGGTTAATTAATTAATTATGTTTCATGAATATTTTTTCTTTCTGAAAAAGTGACCTCAAATTAAGAGGACACCGCATTTCAATTTTTTTTCTCAAAATGTCTTACAAAATAACAAAAGGAAATCAAACTTTCCTGGATATTAAGATTAATTAGCATCTATCATGCTGAGTTTATTATAATTTCCTGCCAAGAATCACATAGTGACTGTTGTTGAATTATGCACTTTTGTACTCAATTTTATTGTACCAGTGTGCTGATTTGGATTTTGTAATGATTTTAATCAGACCGAATTTATGCTAAATGAACCCTATATTATGCAACTGGGACTGTGTTAACCCTAATCATCCTTAATTAATGAAACAACTATGGTGCCATGAATACACACAGATCAGGAGGATAATCCTTGTTTGATGTTGCATCCTGCAAATGTTTTAATTTTTACATTTGACATG
Source organism: Carex kokanica (assembly GCA_025461125.1). Lineage (NCBI taxonomy): Eukaryota > Viridiplantae > Streptophyta > Magnoliopsida > Poales > Cyperaceae > Carex > Carex kokanica. Next base: position 438,857 of record JAJGRX010000711.1, on the reverse strand, counting down.
ACATTGAAATCATTATTTTTGGGAAACAGGTAAATTTGATTATTACTGAAAAAAGATAAAACAGCACAAGATTGTTAAATCCAATTTTGAAATGGATATATGCAAGAAATAGGAGCAATACAATGCCAGATGAAATGAGGGGAAAAAAGAAGGAAAAATGTAATTTTACATAAAAAGAAACTTAGTTTCAACCCTACACCATAGCTTTCACTTCCAGTAGTGGAAGCTCTGCTACACAAATAATCCTTAAATAGTTCGAAGTTCGAACTAATCACTTCAATCAAATGAACCCATGCGAGTAGTTTTGATGTGTCATATTCAGGTGCAGCCGTCGAAAATTCCAAACGGATTGGCAGGAAGTAGTTTAGCCATTTCATGTTCAGGTGCAGCCTTCATTGCTTTTGGTTCTGGCATCTCACCATGTGGAAGTTCTTCTTCAAACATATTCACCGAATGTTTTGCTGTTTTGCTGCTTGAAAGTGCATGTTCTGATTCTGGCACCGTGTCATTGCAGGAAAGATCAGGATGTTTTATCAGATTGTTGGTTTTCTCCCCATGGCAGAAATAAAGTTTCAGAGGAAAATAATGTTTTAGAGGTATCAATGTCAGATGATAATCCTTTTGATTCCATTGTACCGAACCAACGGAACAAACAGCAGAGAAACAAATCCACCTCTGCAAAATCGTCTTGCCATCCGGCAAACAAAATGGCGCATACAACGTGCTCCTTTTCACCTTGTAATGGGTTACTTCCAGCAATGTTGTTGCACGATTGAGTTGATTGCTAATTTCGAAGACTGCATATTTCGTCGGATTATCCGGACAATGCGATATCAAGACAAACTTTAGTTCAGAATAATCACCATCACCATCACCATTAGGATCTTGTATGAGTAAAGCAGGGTGCACAGAGCTGACCAGAACTCTTCCCATGCAATCCATAGAGAATTCAAGATTATGGTTAGAGAGATTGAGGAATGTATGGTTAATTAGGAAATTGAAGAGAAGTAGGGTATGTATATATATATACTTGAAACTTCCAATATTTATAGCCAAAGCTAATCAAGGGTGGCTCAGCTAAAAATGATAAAGCACATGTAATTTTAGAAGAACAATAATATGCTACCAAAATATTCATCTTACTTTGGAAAGTATCGATTTGGTGGTGCTGTTTTAAAATGGATCCTTTCTATTTTAAGAGCAAGATTTTGATTATTGAGGGTTATAGATACTTTTATCTTTTTATATCCAATTTGTCCTTTAATTTTTTTCCTTTTATATCTTGTGTAATGCGCAACACAAAAGGAAACAACAAAATACATTATGGTGAGATAAAAAATACTCCTAAAAGAAAAAAAACAACAAAATATATTACAATGAGTTGAAAAATACTCCTAAAAAAACAACGAATTAGAGCATCTCCAACCCACCAATCCGTAAAAAATAAAAAACAGCTGTAAAACATTGTTTAAAAATTAAATTCCTTTTAATTTCTTAACCCCTCCATCTTAGAAATTGGGTCAGAGCTAATAGGAAAGAAAACGAAGGGGTCAGAGCCAATAGGAAAGAGAGAGAGTACCAGCATGTCCAAAAGAAATCATTTGTTTTATAAGCAAATTTGTTTTTTTAGAAATCGGCCTACAACCCAGCAATTATATTAGCAATTAACACATCAGATTAACAATTTAAAAGAAATTACCATTGTAGATGCTCTTACAGTGAGATAGAAAATACACCTCAAAAGAAAACAACGAAATACATTACATTGAAATTAAAAAAACACTCCTCAAAAGAAAACAACTTTATGAAAATATTTTACAATGTAAAAATAAAATACACAATTATAATATAAACAATATTTATTTTTTGTGTTTGTATATTTATATTAATCTATTTTAGAAATTCTCTCATCTCTTAATTATAAAAAATTTGCTATCAAAATAGCACCACCCATTAAAAATAAAAAAAATAAAAAATCCAATCAACATAAAGTGAAGAAAGGATTTCACTCTTCAAACGGAGACCCAAAAATATGAAACCATTGATGAATTGAAATCATAAGATTCATAACCGTAATTGTCAATTGGGGTTTGTATCCTGAACACTTTTTCTTATCTGAAAAGTGACCTCAAATCCAATTTTGGTGGATTTAAGATTTCCATAAAGTTGATTGCTAATTGTCAAATCCAATTTTGGAAACAAGATTTTTTGTTTTTGTGTACAAATAAAAAAATCACGCGTACCGTAATTCCTTTTTGGGATTGGGTTTTTGTTGAAATGGCTTTGGACAAAGTCTTATTCAAAATCAAATCTAAACCGTCCGATTTGCATCAAAATTCGTTTTTAGGAATATTGCTGCATGTTTCTTTTTTTCTTTTCTAATAAAGAGATCGAACTTACACATCAAGAGTCATGAATCCCTTGCTATCTTAGGAAGAATGCAAAATATATATATATGGTTGAGGTACTCTAGCAAGGTTTTGCTTTTTTTTTATTCTTTTAAATTTAATGGGCTGAATAATCTGGATTAAAAAATTACTTTACTTTGATTTGAGTTCATTTTAGACTCAATGGAAAAGGAGGAAAAAAAAAAAGGCTCAATTAAGGTTGAACAAAATTGTCAATTAGTTGCATTATTCCCATCCCGTGGAAATGGTTTTTGGATCTTATGTCAAAAAAACAAAAAATAATAATAATAATGGGTTTAGGTGCTATTTGAGAAAAAGGGCATAATTTGTGATTATATGTTTTTTTTGTTTTTGTCTTTTTGAATCATTTTGTGATTAACAGTAATTTGTGATTGGGCATAATCTAATTCATTCTTCTATTGTTTGTTTGAGTTAAGGTTGAAGGTCGAGTCACCCAACTAATTTAATATTCATAAGAGATTTATTTATCTGGGTTTTGAATTTTTGACTTTCTATACAAAGAATATTATTTTTGTTACTGGACTAAAAACTGATTATTTTCTTTTATTGTTTCTAAATTTATGTATGAGAAATTGAAAAAAAAAAAAATGGGCCAATCATCAGAAATTGGAGAAATGATTCCATTCTCCTCAAATGGAGATCCATAATTGCCAATTGGGGTGTGTACATATCGAGGAGGGTTCATATATTTTCATTTTTTGTCTTTCATTATGCTTCTATTTTAGAACTACAATAATAATTTACATGTCAAAATAAAACTGTCAGATATGATCTATATCATTTTCTCTATGAACACATAAAAGATCACGATATTTCGATTTTGTTTTCATTATCATCAAGATGTTGTAAAAATACACCTATGTGAATAAATTATGGACACTGATTTTTCAACTTATTAATTCATGTAAAATCTATATATAAATGTGATAATTTTTACGTACATATAAAGAAAAATAATACAAATCACATTTAACGGTTTTATTTTGATATATAAAGTTTAAAATTTATTTTATTAGAAAATTTGGAAACATAAAAAATAAAAGCATTTGAACTGTCCTTCTACATATTAGAAGGTTAGTTAAATACATTTTTTTCCTTTAAAAAAAGACTTCAAAGAGGATGAGTCTGTATCTTCTAAGATATCTCAAATTTTCAATTTATTCAATCATTTGTTGTAATAAGAGAAATATTAAATAGTTAGATAGCTTGATCTCCAATCTTTAAAAAAAAAATGTAAAATGACAGTATTTTTTTTTAAGGTCTTAAGCAGTCTGGATCTTCCTCGTATCAACTCAAAATTTGAGATATATCAGGGGTGCGAATTCAAAGAGGATATCAGCTCATTTTTTTTCTTCCAAGAATAGTTATTGTTTGGTTGTAAAACAAGAATAGCTAGAATAGTCAAATCAAGAATAGTTATTGTTTGTCTTATTATAATAGTCAAATCACAAAACTCTTAGGAATAGTCTATTATAATAAAACAAAAAGTTTGAATTCACTATTCTAGCTATTTTAACCCAACCAATCAGCATTAATATTTGTGTAAATAATTTCAAACTTACTAAATTTAAACAGCTCATGAATCTAAATTATCTGTACAAATTTTAACGTAGTTTAGATTGTTTAAGTCCGATTTTAAATAAGACTTTGTCCCAAGTCCTTTGTTTCAAACCCATAGATAATAAATTTTAAATGAAACATACATTGTGCAACAGGGACTGCTGAATTTTTTTTATCTACCATCTTTCTAAAAAAATATAAACCATTGAATTACTTTTTTTTAAATCTATTTTTATCAGATTCGTAAGTTTAAACTGCGGAACTAGTTGAGCAGTTCCGCAGTTTAAACTTACGGAACCGTCTTTATTGATTTCGTAAATTTAAACTTAAATTCAACAAATCTAACTATTTTACATGTACATACTCTTTACTTTTCTATTATTATTAAAATAATATTTTATTTAGAGATCATTTGGTTTAAACTGCGGAATTAATTTGGTTTCACAAATTTAAATTGCGTAACCTCCTTTGTGGTTCCGCAGTTTAAAGTTGCAAACTTTGTAAAAATTAAATTCTAAAAAATAGTGATTAAACAGTTTTTTTTTTAAATGGTAAAAGTAAAAAAAAATTAATATATTAATTTTAAAGTTTTTATTATTAAAATATGATGAAGAAACTAAAAGTAAAAATAAAAAGTTTCCATCCCTCGTCATCTTTTTTAAAAGAATCGCATTAAGAATCGTGTGTGCCCACTGTAATATCCGTATCCTCTCAGATATCTGACTCAACACAATTGAAACGGACGGCCCAGATTTACTCTCAGCCGGTGCTTGCTCTGGATGGCAGAGGGGCAGTATTATTTGTGCTTTGAGATTCGTGCCAAGTTAAAAATAACAATTTTGATTGTCCGATTCAATTGTACTCAGTCCGGTAACCTGAGGGGATGTGAATTCGTCAATTTGGCTCGCACGGATTCAAAGGGATCTGTATCCTCTGCATTAACTCAAAAGGGAATCTTCTTTTGAGTTAATGAATTTCAACCGTCTGATTTTAAACGGAGCCAATCTGGCTCGTGTCTATAACATAGGGGGCCTTTAATATTAGTGCAGATCTAGTTTGCACGAATCTTAAAACAGATCGGAAAGTCGAGATTGATTAACAACCGAAACAACCAGAAACTTCCGGATTATTTGTTCCGACTTCCGACACTTTAAAACAGAATCTCTTGCAATAAGCTGTCGGATGGACCCCAAAATGTATATCTGACTCATGCGACTTTCCATGGGTATGTTGGTCCCACACTTCAGTGACTTGTGACACGAAAGAGAGTTTGGATTTAATCCGACCTCAACTCATCCGGAGTCCGATACTCTGAAGTATCTCAAACATTAATTTTAGATCCAGTCCGTCCGATCAGAATCCGAGACAATCCGGCCCGAGGTGGAATGCATAGTTCCCTTTAATATTCGTGCTCGAGCAGATCGGACGGTCCATATACAAACTCAAAATTTGAGTTAACTCAGGTGTATTAACTTACTCAGCTCTCAGGACTTGAAAATGTTCATATTACCGCCAATCCGCCATTACTCTCTCTCGCTGCAACTCTCGAGGAAGCTGTTCAAACAATTTCAAGAAGTGCGAGGCGCACTGTTTGTTTTGCCTGACCTCCGGGATTTAGGGTTTTAAGCGCTGAATTCTCCGTTGAATTTCGAACTCTCTTCAATTCCGTTCTTCACAAGGTAAATGCTCTCCGCTTTGATTGGGATTTCTTGTTTATTTCCCGGTTATTAGGTTCAATTTTTCTCTAATTTCCGTGAACAATAAACTTTTTCCTCAGTTCTTTGGGTTCTTTTTGTCTTTCTTGCTTCGGGATGGCGAATTCAGCTTTTTGGCTTAATTTTATGTTTACTAATACCACTAAATTTCTTGTTTTAATTAGGGTTTTGAAATTATAGTATTCTTGAAAGTTCTGTGAATTGGGCAATTTACTACTGTTCTTGGTTCTTTGAACTCGCTAATTCAAGCTCCTCTCATTCTAAAGGATCTCTTTAATTGAAATAACTTAACATGACAGTTTAGAAAAATATGAATCTGCACTTAAGTTCATTGTTTTATTAGATTCATGTTTGCTAATGGAACACAAATAGCCCAATTGACATTTCAGGTAACTTCACGACCCAATTTCTTGTACTTGTGCTGCAAGAATCCCCTTTTTTATAATCAAGTATTGGCCCAATTTCTTTGTAGTAATACACTGTACCATTTGAAAGGGAATTAAATTAGATAATTGACTATGGTGCCCTTGACTTTTCATACTGATTCTTTACTTGGAATCAAACATATAAACTCTTTGTTCCACCTTAGCTTAATCAAAATCTTCGGAAAATTAGTTTATTGAAACTTGTTAAGAAAATTGTCACATTTAACAGAATCTTTCTTTATATCCATCTAAGGTTGACCATGCTTGCAAATTTGTCGAGAAATTTGTCTCTGGGTTCAAAGTATCATAAATGTTGAGGGCAATGTACAAAAGGCTTTTCCTTTCATTAGTTAGCATTCCTACAGGTTATGAAAGTCTTGGGCATGTATTGACAAAGCATTACTAACTTGCATTTTTACAGAGTTATTGAATGCCATGGAAGTGGAACCATTGAGGTGAAATGAGGTGCAATGTATGCTGGAGGGAGCTTGAAGGCCAAGCTATTTCCACTACTTGCGGCCATTTATTCTGTATGCTAACTCATTTATATCAGATTTGCTTCTTTTTTTTACCTACAGCTCCTTTTAACAATGATCGTCCTTTTGTCATTTGGAGTAGTCACAATACGAAGGAGCATGTAGGTGCTTCCTTTTTCTTTGGAAATTGTAAATATCATGATTTAAAAAATTTCTAAACTAATCCAATTTTATCCATTTTTTTTTTGTGGGATGAAACATAAGGCAAGGATGATGCTACTAATATACTTAGGACTGATGCTGTATGCCCAATTTGCGATCAGGTTCTTTCTAAAAGGTTCGTATATGCCACTTTTCCATTAAAATATATCTCCTATTAGCTTATTTATGGGCTATTTCATTGTATCCTCACAAAACCTTGAATTATCATGTATGCCTTTGATCGTAAGATAGCACCTGGTATCGTTGATGTAAGACTGCATGTGAAAACCATGCATATGTCTACAAGATAAAACCTCTTATATCTACAAGAACATTGTAAGTATCACATATGCCCCTAGAAAAAAAAAAACTAATGAGGAAGGGAGGGACAAGTTGAGTATATTGAGTGCACTGCGAGAGAGGAGGGCTACAGGTGACAGTCTGATTTTCTACATATCATATTTTTAAGGTTCTATTGTGGCACAAGCATATCTTGAAAATTTATTTCCTTTTTCCTGAACTCTTTTCAAACTCATTTTCTGTTTGCAGCCTTATGAAACCTGTGCATACTAACCCTGATGATGAGTCGATGAATGTAAGCTTAAATTTTGTTATTTTATAACAACTGTGTATGTTATTTTTTTCCTTTTACCTGCTTCTATTGGGCTTTCTTGTGTTGCAGATGGCGATGGTTGGGATATCTCCACAGATATGTATCCTGAGAAATATCGATTTTTTTTTTTTCATTGCTGCAATTAAATCATTTTTTAATCCCTTGATAAAGTAGACCCTCATCAATAGACATCGTAAGTGCATTACTGTCTGGAGACCCATATGTTCTTTTTCATTTTTGTCCAATTTACTTTCCTCTTTTAGTCCTTTTAAGCAAATATGCCTGAATTACAGCCCCGTGACAATATATCTACCAATATCTTTCAACGACAAGAAAAAACGAAATGATTTGCAACATAAACTAATAAATAAATGAACTTTTTAGATCTAATTGCATATTTCTACCTAAAGCTAAATTTTAAATACAGTTCATGGTTATTTTTCTTGACTTAACTAAAAAATAACCTAAAGTGATGAAAAGCATGTACAAGAGTGTTATGTTCTACATGGGGCAAAAGGAGCTGGAGATGAAGCACAAGATGAACATGGTGGTGGCCCAGTATCGTCAGAGATGTGAGGCAATGCAAGAGAAATTTACTGAGAAATTGGAACAGGTACATACTGCATATCAAAAGATGGGAAAGAGATGTCAGATGATGCAACAAGAGGTTGATGCACTTACAAAGGATAAGCAAGAGCTTCAGGAGAAATATGCCGAGAAATCTAGGTGATCATTTTTTCGTTCTTTTGCAATAATATCACTATTTTAAATCTTCTAATTCGTAAATGATATTGTTATTTTCGTTCTTTCATTATATTCTCGTTTCAAGTTTGCCCTAAACATATTTTTTCCTCTCTTTTTTTAGACTTCTAATTGAATTTAAATCAAGCCTAAGACACTGTTTGTTAATTTCAAATTATGTGAACTATTTTGGAGGAATTTTCTTAGTTAAATTTAAAGAACCTTTAGGTAATGTTAGGAGATAAGCAAATTTAGTATTAATGGTGTAGTTGCCCTTTTTTAGGAAAGTTTGCATTAAAACCCTGAAATATGAAGGAAAATGATAAAAGTCTTTCCTTCCTATTGCTTTGCGAATGGAATCTCTCACAAATATCCCTCACTCTTTTTTCCAAGGAGAACTGAGAATCGCCTATGTTTTCTATACTTAAGGTATTAGTTTTGAGTAATTTTGGGATTGGGTCTCAGTTAATACTCAAATTGTACAATGAATCCCAACTAGTGCACAGCTTTGCAATTAAAGAGTACAATGTTCAAGAAAAGGTATGAAAAATCTTACACAGGACAAAAAAGAGCTTCAGTAAAATGTGCATGATTTATCATGTTCTTTCCTTGTCTTATTATATTATCTTGTACAACTGTTTTGTGGATTACACCTGATAATTGTACAACTGTTAGGTTTTGCTTAACTTACAGCTCTTATTGCATAGGTTAAGGCAAGAATAAAGGTATGTCTATGGGTAGAATGAACAAATTAAAAACCTATGGTCAGGAATTTCTGATAAAGTATCCTTCGTCATTTATTTTCTGCAAATATGAACTTTAGAATTTTTGTGGTCTTCTTTTTAAATTTTGTGAGTTCATAATGCTGTATCTTCTTTACAAATTCAGTAAAATGTTTGGTATTGTTTGCAAATTCAGTACAATATAGGGTATTGTTTTGAATTCAGTAAAATGCAGGGCATAAATTACAAAAAAAACCTTTTGTATTTTTTTGTTAGATACTTAGCTTCAGAGTAATTACTTTTTTTCCCTAACGGAAACAATTGTTGCATTTTTGTATGTCTGAATAATTAAATAGGCAAAAGAGGAAGCTAGAAGAAATGTATGACCAACTAAGAAATGAATACGAATCTATCAAACGCTCAGCAACTCTTTCTACTAAGTCGTATGCACGATCTAAACCTGATTTGTTCTCTGGTATCGACATCGTGGATTCACGGGACATGCTGAGACAAGGTATACTCTCTCACTAGCATAATATTTGAATCTGACTACCTGACATTTAGCCACACTACTGAACCTGAGATCTGGTTAGTTCTTTATATTATGCCCAATTAAAGTGTCTTTTTTTATATGCCAAAAAAATTTGTGCAACATGTATTTATGAGAGATTCACTCATTCTAGCGATATTTTTTATCAATAGCATAAAGAAAATTCAAAATTTCACCCATACCATCAATTTCATCAGATTTCGGTAAGTACCCGGACCGCTAACTTTCCCAGCGGGTCGGCCCAATTTGGCCCGCTGGCAAAGTTAGCAGGCCAAAGCCAGCAGCAGATTTGGCCCGCTAACTTTACCAGCGGATTGGGCCCAATCTTGCCCTCTAGCAAAGTTAGCGGCCCGGGTATTTTTCAAAATTTGACAAAATTGATGGTACGGGGGAAATTTCGAAAAAAAATTATTTTATTGATGAAAAATTTGGCTCATTCTACAACTTACCATCACACCTGACTTGTAGCATAATGTGTAATCTTTAATTTATTAACTTCAACAGGAAAGAGGGAGAGAGAAGAGGAGATATGGCCACAGGTTTCAAGGAAAACGAATTCTAGGCCATTTGAGCTGGACACTGATTCGGTTGTCAACATGGGCCCACCAGCAGGTGAGACCAGCAGCCGAAGAGGCCCTACCTTTGGGTCCAGACAGATGCCACGCAGCCACAAGAACCTTTTTACGTAACTGCCTTCTCTCTTCTTTTACTAAAGTATTTTGTATTTCTCTTAATTTTTGTGGGATAACTCTTAACATAGGAAACCTGTAAATCACCTAATTTGGTAGATAAAATGAAGAGAGGAAAGGAGTTATTTTTTTATTTCAAGAAAATAGGGAGTAAAGGGGATTGTTTTATTTTTTGTTTTGGTGTTTATGTTTTGTGGTGCAGGTAGAGGGATAATTTCGATATATATATATATATATATATAGAATGAGGAGGGATCCAATTACACCTTTTTTGGTGACACATCATGACACCGTTTTTTATATAGGTCAATTTTGCGATTTCAAAATCCAAACAGTCGATCCGAACCGTTCAACATGATCACCATATTAAAATGTGCTTGGAGATCAAATTTTACATTTTTTTGAATTTTTTTACTATTTATTAAGATGGTTACAAAATCGCTGTTTTTCAATGGTCCGAAAACAACGATTTTTGTAACCATCTTAATAAATAGCAAAAAAATTCAAAAAAATGTAAATTTTGATCTCCAAGCACATTTTAATATATCCATCATGTTGAACGGTTTGGATCGACTATTTGGACTTTGAAAATGGTAGGTGTCAAAGTGTGTCACCAAAAAAGGTGTAATTGGATCCCTCCTCGTATAAAATAGTTGTTTCAAATTTTAGTGGACTGGACTGGGAATCTATTCAACTTAATAAAAGTGTGTTATTGGTTAGCACACATGTGATATGTGGTCTCAATTGAAAACTAATCCCAGGCCCAATGTTGCTTTGTATTGAAAAGTATATTAATACGGAAAACTAGTTGAACTGTATCTCTTATATGGACCAGTGCCTGAGTTTGTACTATTGTCAGATAACGTACCTTGGAAATTTCCCTGCCATCACTTCTAGTAAAACATAACGCATGATAATAGCATTATATATTGAGTAAAGCTAAGGTGCTCTTAAGTGTACCGTACTCCTAAATGTAGGCCGTTGGATTTCTTTAAAAGTCGTGTAGATTCTTTAAAAGGCGTGGTAGCACGACTTTTAAAGAAATCCAACGGCCTACATTTAGGAGTACGGTACACTTAAGAGCACCTTAGCTTTACTTATATATTTACTGACTTTTGGCATGCCTAATACTATATTGTAGGTTGTAAATTTGCCACGAGAATCTGGTACAGAATCGGACTTCTGTTTTTATGGAAAACCATTCTCAGTTCAATGGTACAAGGATTGTACAGTGGGGAGATGGTTTGATAATATTTCCCAGCCATTTTGTGTTAGTTGATAAAATTGAACGGTGAATTTGATTTGGCATAGCTGTTAGGTGTTGTATTATAATAGCTTTGTAATTGCTGTCAAATGGATCAATTTTCACCAGTGCTGTAATTTGGCCGCAGTGTTCCTTAAATATTAGGATTTTTTTTCTTTTCTAAATCCAGCGTTCTCCTCTACTCAATTGAAGCATTTAAGTATTCGTTAGTCTCGTTTAACATGACTTGTATAACCATTATTCATAACACGCTTGAGATGCCTAGCAGAACAGAAGTATATATTTTTTTAGCAAATTTATCACTGATAAATACTTTCAGCCCAAGCTTCATAGTCTACAATTCAACCAGATAAATACTTTCAGCCTACCAGAAATTACTTATAGATAGTTGTTATTGGCAAACAGAAATTACCAACACAGCCCCAACAAAATTCAAAATTACAAACAAGTCCTTGGGATGCTCAGCAGCCCAACTGCTATGTTTCTTTTTTTTTCCAAAACATCACAACGGACACAAGCTAATAAATTATTTAGACTGGCAAATGCAAGGAATAAGCTTCGGTTGAGGACATCTTTCAGAAAGACCCAAATATATATTTAGATTACTCAATAGCCCTGTTCAATCAGATAGTCACCGAGCCTCTCTACGATCATATTGCACTGGCCAGGAGTCATCGGTTCATCATAAATACCCACTATTATAGCCATGTTGGTTTTCTTCACAGTTATGCCTCCAGGACCCTAAACATTAGACAAATGAAATATTTTAGATACCCAATTAACCATAGGTTGAAGGAAAGGAATATAAATCAGGAAAATTGCAAACAACATAATTTGCAACATGTTTGCCAATTGTGCCAATGTTTTATTGAACACAGTTTAACAAATGCAAAAAATTTCATGATTCGTAACTATGCGCTCAGAATCCAACTGTTCACTTAAATTACCTTCTACTGTTTAGTTCACCTCCAAGAAAAAAGGTTCAAAAGATACGAACTTGCACTGAGATCAAAAGCGTTCAGTAGTGTATAAGAAGATGCCCATCAATTCTAGAAATGGTAGCACTAGAACTACTAACAGTATGAGCTAAAATAGGCTGCCATTTCCAAATTTTCCATAATAGCGATGCCATGACATCAATAAAGAGCAAATCTATATCGGAGCCAACAGTTGGATCAGCCCAAAATGCCACATCATTATGCGCTCCAACCAAAATGTCACTCCAGTCATTTTTTTTATGATAATAGCCATGACTAAGCAAGCTACCATAATCAAAGCAACAACCCTTAGCAGCATAGTAAGCAACTCCAGCATGCGTGTTTGTGTGAGAGAGAGAGAGAGTTTTGGAAGAGAGAGAGAGAGAGAGAGAGAACCTTCTTGCCACGAATGACAGCACCAGGTTCACCTTGAATAACCATGTATTTGGTACCTCCCAGGTATAAACCAGTTGGTGCGAGAGAACCAGGCTCATCAAAATCCTTCATTATCGCTGCTATCTCCTCTGGCTTGAACTAGAAGCATACACAGTAAAACGGAAACATTGTTAAATGTTATTACATTAAACAGTTCTTTTTTCAACAATGAAAAGTTTCCAGAAAGTAGTACCACAGCCAAGTAAATGAGATTATTATTAAACAACCTGAGAACTATGTACATGTACACAATTCTAATTTTGACAAACTCACTAATATCTTGCCTGTAATCAAGTAAAGCTTGCTATAATCGACTAAATGTAAAACGACAATAAAGGATATACCCACACTGCTGTGCCACAGTTAGATTCTTGTATTCACTAATATGTCTTTATGATTTAGTTAACAGTCCCAGGAAAGAATAGCTGAAATTTTATAGTTTATTGGTAATAAGCATTTTTACTGAGATTTTTAATATAATGGAGCGTTAGGCAATGATTGGATCAGCAAAGAATAAATGAAGCCAACAGGACCATCACTAGTTCACTACCCTTGACTCCAACCTTGACCTTGCAAATTGAGTAAGGGGCCATAGTGCCCTGAACTGCTCTATTTCAAACATGAACACTGAAATTAGTCAATTCAAGTGAGATCTAGATTTTCACAAAATAAAATCATTTCCAGCCTTCTAAGGATCTCTTCTTAAAAGTTAAAAAAAAAAACTTTTTAATATCTCGGACATTCAAGCAAAGAAATTGACGAACAATCAGATCCGGATCTACACAAGAACAACAGCACAATCTATAGACAGCAGCAAGATTACTACACTCTGAAAGTGTTGTAAAAATCGGTAGAAAAATGAAACAAAATAGTAAAACTCCGATACCTGAGGGAAGTTGGGGCTCTGAGCCCAGGGGTTGCCATCGTGGCCGAAGATGGCGGCGGAGGTCAGAACTTGACCGTCGATCTCGCACATCAGGTGATCGTCGACGTACGCTTGCCACGACATCTCTCTCTCTCTCTCTTTTTCTCTCTCTCTCTCTCTAAACTCTGCTTCGATTCTACGCGGCCTCTCTCTCTCTTTGATTCTTTCTGCTTATCTCCTATTTTGCTGTCTATAAGCCACGGGATTATATATCACTTGAAAACGGGAATTTATTCTACGGCAGTGAATTAAAAACGGGCCGGTCCAGCAGTTTTTTTTTTTTTTCTTAAAGACTGCTGCACATAATTTAGAAGTTTTTAAGGAGTATACATGAAATTACTTCAAATTTATAAGTTTTTGAGTGATATGCATGAAAAACCACCAATTTTTTTTTTTTGTCCGGTCCAGTCTGGGTTTGGTCCGGTACGGTCCGGGACGGGTCCACGGACAGGAAAAAAAAAACGGACCAGATCCGTGCCAGGACCATCCCTAGCCTTGGTCCGATCCAGTCTGGATTTGGAGCACGGTCCGGACCTGTATGGGTCGGAACCCCGGGTTGTCTGATTCGATCCTGGACCGGCCGGTCCATTTCAAAACACTAGCGCATGGTCTATATCCGTACATATATAATATTTCCAAAATTTTATAAAAGAATTATTTTATTGGTTTATATTTTTGCATATGATAATGTTATTCACAAAAAATATTTTAAATTATATTATAATGAATAAATATAATATAATATAATAATTTGATGTGTGGCTTGTGATATATCATATGAACTTTTATATACGTCCGACAACTTGATTATTCTCGTTTTACTTAATAATTTGGATCGATTTAGAATAGCAAAGTTCATTATTAATTCAACTAAAAGTTAAAACTTTTGATTTAGTCATGGAGGATAATAGTATCTCACAAAAAAGGATGCTTGTCACACCTCAGATCTGGAGGTGCAACAATCTACTGTGTTTATTTACCATTCAATATATGTAACACAAGGCACAGATTTTTTATATGCATTGCCAATATCATTCATTATTTTAGTTACATCCCAATTTATTTACAAGAATTATCTGATATTTTACAATGGATGATGCTAGAGATATACGCTCTGCCCCATGTCAGATATAATAAATCCAAACCCCATAAGTGTTTCTTTGTCTTCGTCTAACAAACCTGTAAATCTCACAAGGGAGAAATGGGTGAGAAATAATAAATTATTCCTCAATGATGATTGCCACTCAGATTATTGGATTCGAAGGACATCCATATTCAGAATGAAATCTCCGCACGAGAAACTAACAGTTCATTTTATAATGACGAGTGCAAATGCTCAATAACAGTATCCAATTGAACAACAAAAATTTCATAAATAAATCAGAACTCTGAGGATCTTATCAGAATAAATGGTTTAGGTCTAAATCTTTTAAACCATAAAAGTCTAGTAACGTTTGGTTTTCTAACTTTACAAAATCTAATCTGGTAACACGAACATATACCATCCGACTTACCGTTGCAGATGCCATCCAACAACCCAGTTTGTCTTTTCACATAATATATTTTTGTCGTGTCAGGCTTATACTATTCTAACTATCCTGACAATTTGTTAACAGAAACAATACGAAAACAATATTACAATATTGTCATTATCGGAAGGAAAATCAATGATAAGACAGTTACCACGGTTCATTAGTCTTACAGTCATAATTCACATTTATTCAATCAATTTAATCAGTTGGGACCATTCACCATATGCGCATAAGGGTCATAGAGTAAAGTATAGTAGCTAGCTAGACTTTACGATATATTAATCATTTTTCTCCACTATATGGAGGTTCAAAGATTACAATATTCAATATTCAATCAATTTAATCACTGTGGTCTCAATCAATCATTTGCAATAAGAATCAACCAATCGATAAACAATATCAACATGACAGTCAATAGACTTACATGTAATTCAGTTTCAATTGTATTGGGCTATGCATATGATGCAACAGTTCAATCAATGCAGTCAATCAAATATTCAAAATGCACAGCGAGTTACGATTTAATTCCTAGTCATAAATCTCAGACTAATCCAATAACCCCGCACCTGATATCGTAGAGCAATAGATGAGGTCACCGTCAGTCTTTTTTATAATTATGCCTACGTTAACAATAATATACACATTCTAATTAATATTTATGTTTAGTTTCGATGTCATATGGTACCCTGTGATATCGATTAAATTCTTATACATATAATTAGACACTTTTATAAGACACTCCAACCATACCCATTTCAACTAATGACATCTTTTGATCAATTATTAAATTATTTTGTTAATCTTTTTATTTCATTTCCATTTCAGTCCAATAAACAAAGGTCCAAATTCAAATTCAAATCCAGTCTAATTCCTTTTTAATTCATTTATTTTCTCTATACCCGAAAGCACAATTCAAATCTCATATTAAATTTCCAATTTAATTTATGAACCAAGCTCAAAAGGGTCTCCATCCAATTTTCATCTCCATTCTAAATTTTCATCTGAATTTTAACTTTTTCACTTATTTCAATTTAACCCCTCTGACAAGGGAAATTACCAAAGCATTGATATTTAACATATCCACCCTAATTCCTTTAAGTTTATATGAATCAACCCCTAGAAACCAAAACAGTGGGTAAGACCTACTGGTACCAAAACAATTGGTTTGAATTCTTAATTTTAAGCTCAAACTTAAAATAGTTTTCTTAAAGATAACTCTTCTATAAGTCATAGATAACAATTAACCGATATATTAAGAGCAATAAAAAAGTATTTGATGGTCAAGCATTGTTATAGGGTTCGGATCCAATAAAGAAAATAAATAGAAACCAATAAAAACGCTAGGTGCGCTGTGAGAGCGAGTAAACTCACAACAAAGCAACCCAAACGATTAGCAGAGCAAACCCTATTGGATGAGAGTAGAAAACAAAACTATCAAAGAAAGAGATGGTACGGTAAAGAAAAGAAATGGTACGGTAAAGAAAAGAAATTATACCAAGTAGCACACTTATCATATTTCTGGAGGGAGGAAAAATTGCCACGTGTAAAAGGAAAAAGAAAAGTTCACTAAAGGAAAAATTGTCTGAATTGTGAGCCCCACTCTTTTAATATATTTTTATTGGTAATTTGATATGTGAATATTATTCGTGATACATGATTTCGGAAGGATTTCATGATGCGTTAAGGCGGTAAAATTAAATTTTTAACCCTTTTACAAGTATTTATGGACCTTCTTTATTAGAGGAGGGATCCAATTACATTTTTTTTTGTGACACATCATGACACCGTTTTTTATATAGGTTAATTTTGCGATTTCAAAATCCAAACAGTCGATCTGAACCATTCAACATGATCACCATATTAAAATGTGCTTGGAGATCAAATTTTACATTTTTTTTTGAATTTTTTTACTATTTATTAAGATGATTACAAAATTGTTATTTTTCAATGGTCTGAAAACAACGATTTTTGTTACCATCTTAATAAATAGCAAAAAAATTCAAAAAAAAATGTAAAATTTGATCTCCAAGCACATTTTAATATATCCATCATGTTGAACGGTTTGAATCGACTATTTGGACTTTGAAAATGGTAGGTGTCAAAGTGTGTCACCAAAAAAGGTGTAATTGGATCCCTCCTCTCTTTATTATGCTAATTCTATTCAAGTAATTCATATGTACGAATAATTATCTACTCATTCACGCATTACAAATATATTTACTAAAGAAGATTTGGATATACCTTTATCAAATGTCAATTTGGTAAATAAAGAGAAGTATTTTCTTCTAGGTCTCTTGGATACATTTGTTTGTCGAACTGGCCTCCTAGTGTTCACCTTGAACTAAACAAGTGATAAGTCATTTTTATATGCATCTTAGGATAGGGTTTGACCTCCAAAACTGTGACAAATTTCTTGTATTTTAGTTTAGTTTAGTATAGAATACATCTAAAAGCCAAGTTATTGCCTTCACCGTGTTTAAATTGCAGAAATCGAGCAAAAAAAACAGAGCCTAATCGTTGGTAATGATTAGTTACTGACTACTTGTTTCAAACTGCCACTATAAATTCGATGTTGAAACAGAGAGCAATCGTTGGTAACGATTAACTAGTCACACAGAATCACAGCTGCGACACACAGTTTGTATTTTGGTCATACGAACTCTGATTTGGGTGAATCAAAGTTTGACAGAACCAGGACAAAAAGATCTACAACTTTCATGAAGGAAACAAATCCAAATTCGAAATGTAAAATTTTGTGCAGCCTCACGAATGGCCGCACCAGCCTGAAAAACTGCTAAATATGAAAGTTTGTGGACTTAGTGGGCGTTGAAAATAGAACAACTTGATCCCCAAGTTTAGAAAATGCTATATAAGATTAAGGAGACCATAGGAAAAATTATCACTGCTCATCAAGGAAGATTCTAGGCCATTACTCTCTGCGGTGATCAAAGTTGCGAATTTCAAAGAAAGAGAAGGAAGAAATCAAGGTTTTGCTTGAGCGACAAGGGAATAACTTGGGCAGGAACTAGGAGATTGGCTATATTCTTTTCTCTTATGTATTTTCTCAGTTTTTACCATGTTTATTTTGTATTTCTTGTGGATGTTAAAGCACCCATGAGAGGCTAGATTTCCTTTCAAGGGGCTTAGGCGTTAAACATGAAGTTGCGTTAATTTCTAGTTTGTTTGATTCTCTCTTTATGATGATTGTTTTGCTTGCATGATTTATTCTTGTTGATTGATAAGTTCTCGCTAATTGCATAATCTGTGTACTTGATAGTATCCCGTTTAGGTTTTTACAACTTGAATTGTTAAGGATCAATTGCTTGACGGTACCTTACTATGTGCTTAAATTATTTTAGGGTTTAAGATTAGCAACACACCATTCTAATCTTTATCCGGAACCATAGGAATTAATGGTTAGGTTAGGGTGAAAGATTTAATTGTGAAGCCTAAAACCTAATTGGGAATCCTAGATTAAATTAGATATTGATATATTAGAATCGTGACAGCCCTAAAACTAGAGGAACGTTAACTTATCGCACCTAAATAGTTGTATCAATACTTAGTTGAAATAGGCTAACACGCGCTTAAATCTAGGTAGTTAGGGTGAAGTACTTAATCGTGAAATCCGAATTATCTAGGCACATCATAAGGTTAGAAACCCCATTAAAGTAAACATGAATTTAGAGACCAAACAAATGAGAAATTAACCATGGAATTGTGAGCCAAAAGCCCCTAGACTTCTCCAGTTCGAATCACATCCGAATTTTAATTGCTTTGCTACAAACCTTTAATTTTCATAAAAAACAAAATTACACAAAACCCCCCTTTTTACTTTTATTGTTTAGTTTTAAAAGTAATTTACTTTAGTAAAAATTAGTATTTTCCTACCTCCATTTGGATCGACACCTACATACTACAATCGATAGGTTGTGCGCTTGCAACTAAACTATTTATTGTGTACGAAGGTTTATAAATTTTAAAAGTTAAAAGTGTATGCAACATCGAAATATCCTATACCTAAAATACACAACAACAAGGATTAAAAAGACCTTGCTACAATTCTGAGACACAATGAAAACATTAATAACATTAACATAATTCATATAATGTTTTCATTCGTTAGGTCTGTTCAATATATGAAACATATCGTATACTCATGTTATTAAACAATAAGCCTTTATCAACATTTATAGAACTACAATGTACTTTAATCAATATGACAAACTTATAATGGTATATTAGCGTTCCATGCTAATAACCAAGTTTGTAAACATTTTAAAGATTTATGTTTGTTATCATAGAGAGTTCTATGGTTCAAGACCAAGAGCATCTTCTTGAACACTTCTAAAGATAAACATAAAAATCATGGAACAAAATGCATATAACATCCAATTCATAAACATAATATGTAAAAGTAATCAACATAAGAAAACACAAAACTAACAATTTCATAGTTTGTAACATTCAAAATTTAATTACTAACTTTGACTTTTTTATATATTATATCTCATAAAACGACTAACTTTTGTATACTCAATTTCGAATACTTTAAAATTTTCGGATTATTGGCCTACTTTTTATATCAGTACAATTGAATTGAATTCATCATAACTAAAGTATCTTGTTAATATGCATAAAAAAAAGAATAATATTTCAATTTATATGTTACCAATTTCACTATAAAAAAAACACATCTAGACATTTCGTATTTTATTTTCAGTTATTAATTCCATGTACACATTTTGCATAATGTTATAATGCTAATAATTATGGAAGCTGATATGAGTACTCACGCTACAGTACCCGCATTGTACCCACACATAAACTGCCATACCTGCTTGTGGGGACCGCAACTATTTCAAAACTGTAATTTTGTTTTACAAATTTAATAGTAATACTGTGAAGTATATAGCTCAAACAGGGCAAGTATTTATACCTATACAATGAACTACATCTGATATATGAATTTTCCTAAAATAACTGTACTCGCACCTTTTTTTGAAAAATTCTCATGTTGTACCCGCATTAGGGGACTGCTCAAACGGCATGTGGGGACCGCAACTATTCAAGTAATTTTGTTTTACAAATTTTAATAGTAACACTGTGAAGTATATAGCTCAAACAGAGCAAGTATTTATACATATACAATGAACTACATATGATATATGAATTTTCCTAAAATAACTGTACCCGCACCTTTTCTTGAAAAATTCTCGTGTTGTACCCGCATTAGGGGACCACTCAAACGGCATGTGGGGACCGCAACTGTTCCAGTAATTTTGTTTTACAAATTTTAATAGTAACACTGTGAAGTATATAGCTCAAACAGAGCAAGTATTTATACCTATACAATGAACTACATATGATATATGAATTTTCCTAAAATAACTGTACCCGCACCTTTTCTTGAAAAATTCTCGTGTTGTACCCGCATTAGGGGACCACTCAAACGGCATGTGGGGACTGCAACTGTTCCAAAACTGTAATTTTGTTTTACAAATTTTAATAGTAACACTGTGAAGTATATAGCTCAAATAGGGCAAGTATTTATACCTATACAATGAACTACATATGATATATGAATTCTCCTAAAATAACAGTGTGGGTACTGTAGCGTGTACAGTGCGGGTACTGTAGCGTGTACAGTGCGGGTACTGTAGCGTGGGTACTGAAATAATTATTCAATAATTATTGAGTATATACTACATTTGAAATTAAATTTCCTATATGAATAAGACTTAACACAAGGTTGATATTTACAAGTATATGACGCACACTCTTTGATGAAAAGCTTGAACAAATTAACAAAAATATTACCCATTCAAAAAAATCCTAAATTTTATAATCCACGCAACCTTAAATGTGATGTTTACACAAAGAGAATATTCCATTTCAGAAAAGAAAAAGAATATCAAAACCAAGTGGCCTTAAATATGCAAATCAAATATCCCAAGCTTGTGGATGTTGTCATCAAGCTAAAAAGATAAAATATTGTGCCCATAATAAAAACATGTTACGAAAATTGCCCATGAGCAGCAGAATTTTTATTTATAGAAACTAATTAAAAATAATATCTGTAAGCACTATTGAAGAAACTTAATTAATGATTTGTCCATTTTATTTCTAAAGGAATCGAATTATTAAATCAGTTCCTTCTATGAAATTGAAATTTTCTAACAATTCATCCATTTTCTTATATTATTTTTAATGGATTTTTATAACTAATAAATCCTGCATGAGCAGAGTTACACAATCAAAAGGACAGTGATAGGAGTGGAATAACAAAGACAGTGCAATATGTTTAATTTTGCATTGTGCAATGATTAATTTCATCCGAAAACATATTATCTTTTTAAATAATTGATGATAAAACCATGTTTTTTTTTTCCAAAAAAATTTGCATTTGGTATTTTGCAAACAATGAAATTGAAATTAATTAATTCCAAGCAAGCAGAGCTTGGTGTAATTGTACACAGTACTTGTTATATCTAAACAGGAATGCATGAGTAAATATCCTAGCAATAAAATCATATCATAGTATCACGATACATAAATATAATATTGTAGAGACTAATGAAATATTTGTTTACAATTTTTTTTGTTTCAGGCTTGAACAAAATTTTCAAGGCTCAATCATGTATGAGGTTTGCCATGTGTGTAATATTCTACAAAATATTCAAAAAAATATGAGCGAGCTGTAGGGGTGAAAACAGTATAGATAATATCCAATCCGTATTTGAAAAATTAGATGTGGATATCTGATATCCGAATATCCGTGTGAATATGGATACTGATATGATTTTACGTTTCAATTATCCGTATCCTAATAGTAGATATATATCATATATTTTAATATATAATATGAAAAAATATTATTATTCACCATTAAAATTAGATAAATATTATGAACTTTGGTATTTTTTTAATATTATTTTAATAAATATCCGATCCGATCCGTATCCGTATCTGTATCCGGAAAATTAAAAAGAAATATGGATATGGTTTTACCAGTATCTGCTCCGAATTCGCTCCGTTTTCACTCCTAGCTAGCTGACATTTTTTTGTATATAATTTACACTTTTTTTGCATATATATATAGTTCACATACGTGACATGCCATTTGTGATTTTGCCCCGGACGTATTAGCAAGCCTCTTATAATTTATCCTCTTGATCTAGTTTAAAATGCGTGAGAGCTCTATGTTTACAAATTGTACTTAAAGTTACTCTCTTTTATGAGAGATTTGATTCAAAATAATTTTAAAAAAAATGTGAGTTTAGACTATTTGTATCTCTATTTTTATATTAAGCACGTAGATGTCCTGATCCGTCAATGATTTTGTTTAAAAGTTTAAATTTTGGATTGAATATCAGTCCTCCAATCGAATAGTTTGTATTTTTTGGTTTTATGCATTTTTCTTATGTTTTTTTACATGTAGAAGTCTAAATTTATTTAGATACGTACTCGCTACATGTGAATGTCATGATTTCCATATTTTTTTAGAAAACTTTCCTAAAGGTACCCCTTATTTGATTGTTAGTTACTCAGTTTTTTTATAGGTATTTCTTTCCATTTTTAAAATACCATTTAAGGATACACATAATCGTTGCAATTCTTGATTTTGATTTTGTTATATGTTAATGTGTTATACGCTAATATTTACTAATATAGTTATAAATTTTCTAATATTTATCACTTAATTAGTATGCGGTTCAATTGAATATTTACTTTCTCTCACTTGGCAGTTGTTGCCAGGCTTTAAAAAAATAATATTTGTTTTCTCTTTGACGGATACAAGGTGTATAATATAGCTACTATTATGACATGTTTAATCTGCACTAAGTCGACGTTATTTTTCAATGAACTTTATTATACTAATTGACTTTTATTTATAATTTAGATTTAGAACTAATCTATTTTAATATTATTTATGGATATTGTTGAATAATTATTCTTTTCACTGGTCTAATTTTTTATGAAAATGTATCATTTTGTATGAGAATTATTTTGTTCTATCGTAATATGTTCCAGTTGCAATGTACGGGGATGATACTTAATGACGAATATGTTTCAGTTTTTAATTATAGCATTTCCCAAACTAGCTTGTTTTTTAGATTCAATCTAGGAAAAAAGAAAATTTAATGAAAAACTATTTAATATTTTAAGTAAGATAATTTAAAAAAAAAATCTTATATTCAGAATTTTTTTAACAATTTTTTTTTTTAAGCGTGAAGCACATGTAAAACAGAAAATAATATAATAAGCCGTGCCGGAATCCTACAAGATATGTTTGATTGCAAAACAAAAATAGCTAAAATAGCCAAATCAATCATAGTTATTGTTTGTCTTATTAGAATAGCCAAATCTCAAAACCCTTATGAATAGTATATTCTAATAAGACAAAAAGTTTAGATTCACTATTCTAGCTATTCTAACCCAATCAAACACCGAATAAGCTATTCCGAATAGCCTAATTTCAAAAATAGTCTATTCTCAATCCAACTAAACATACTCACAGAGAATTACCAAATAGCTGTATTTTGTTTAAAAAATAATAATTTCATAATGCATTCTCTTTAAATAAGGAAAAAAAGAACATGAGAATAAAAAGTGGTCCAATCAAGATAAAAGATGAGAGAAATAGGATAAAGTGTTTGAATTTTTTTTTATTAGTTTGCTCAAAGGCATGCTTTTATCTTTCTAAATGCGCTGTTAAGATACGAATCATGTTATTGCAATGATCCATGGCATGATGTAAGGGAATGGTTCATAGTTCATAGCAACAACAACACATTCTTTGCCATCATATTTATAGCAGCGATTGTGGGGTCATATGGGCATAGCGTTAATTAATTAATTATTCAATACAAGTTGTCAAACATGATGTTGATAACTTAATCATTCACACTTATCTCTGCTACAGCCTGTGATGTCACAATTGCCATTTAAAGCAACCAATACGCTGGATAATATTGATACTAGTATCATACCGTGCGTTGCAACGGAACATATTATAAGTTTTAATATAGAGAGACAAATAATAAAAAATAATAAAAGAAACAACAACAAATGACTGTTTTAATACAACAACATTCTTTGCATGTCAGTGCATACACAAGTTTTGCGTTATAATTAAATTAAATTAAATGTGGAAAGCTGCTAGAGAATAAATCAATAATATGCCTTTTTTGTTCTCTTCCAAAAATGAATAAGAGGTAGGAAATTCGGAATGAGATATGCTATATGTATAAATTGGAAATTAATCTTTTTATGCACCAATTAAAGCTGGAGAGAGATATGGTAATAAATATTTAATGTTAATTCTATTTGCTCAATTCTTGGTATTACTTGTAACGTATCGTGTGATAGTATGTGTGGTGAGTATGTTTTTAACTAAATTTAGACTTCTACACATAAAACATATGTATTTAATCAAAAGAAGACAGATTATGTGATTGGAGGGCTGAGATTAAATCTGAAATTTTATCTTTCAATCGTAACCGTTGGCGGATCGGACACCCAACGTGCTTAATAATGGAATGGAGATATGAAAAAAAAATTACAAACTTTTAATTTGTAAGATGACTTTAATTCTGTTTTCTCCCTTTGCTTCGCCACTCAACCAACTTTCAGCACATGACCTTAGTCATGATTTACACTTATCTCTGCTTTAACTTATATGCTCTGACTTGTAATTTTTCATGTTTTAACTTATAATTCTAATTACTAATCATAATTCAATAAATTTATTTTAATTTTAACCCTAAATTTAACTCGAATTACAGATTAAACATTCAGAGGGGGATAAAAAAAATTTCAGGGAGGGACAAAGTCGATCGGAACGTTTTGATCTCTACTAAAACTCAAAATTTAGGAGGGGCAGCTGCCCCCTGGAACCATATGGATCCGCCCTTGCTCATGCAGTGCATTAACTGATTTTCTCAACAGAGAGAATCACGATGAAAGAAAAGGGTTTGGATCCGAAAAGATAAACTAGAGATGAAAGAAAAGGGTTTGGATCCGAGAAGAGAAACTAGAGAGGAGAGGAGAAAATATAAGAGCAAAGCTAGCATGTCATGTGTATATTAAGAGAGTTAGGTGAGAATAACTTCAAAAATCTATTGAATTGGATTTAAATAATGAATCCAAATTATTGAAACCAATATACTTCACGAATGTTGCGTGTACATGCAAAATTTTGAAATTTTCCAATTTGTACAGTACAAAGTCAAGCAAGCGGTCAAATAAATAATGAAAAATGAATGCATTAAAATAGCTTCAAAAATAACTTATAAAACTTATCTTTTTATATTAATAATGCTATAAAACTTATCTTTTTATATTAGAATAATTATTTCAGTACCCACGCTACAGTACCCACACTGTACCCACACTGTACGTGCTACAGTACCCGCACTGTTATTTTAAGAAAATTCATATATCATATGTAGTTCATTATATAGGTATAAATACTTGTCCTATTTGAGCTATATACTTCACAGTGTTACTATTAAAATTTGTAAAATAAAATTACAGTTTTGAACAGTTGCGGTCCCCACATGCCGTTTGAGTGGTCCCCTAATGCGGGTACAACACGAGAATTTTTCAAGAAAAGGTGCGGGTACAGTTATTTTAGGAAAATTCATATATCATATGTAGTTCATTGTATAGGTATAAATACTTGCTCTGTTTGAGCTATATACTTCACAGTGTTACTATTAAAATTTGTAAAACAAAATTACTGGAACAGTTGCGGTCCCCACATGCCGTTTGAGTGGTCCCCTAATGCGGATACAACACGAGAATTATTCAAGAAAAGGTGCGAGTACACTTATTTTAGGAAAATTCATATATCATATGTAGTTCATTGAATAGGTATAAATACTTGCTCTGTTTGAGCTATATACTTCACAATATCAAAATTTGTAAAACAAAATTACAATTTTAAAACAGTTGCAGTCCCCACATGCCGTTTGAGTGGTCCCCTAATGCGGGTACAACATGAGAATTTTTCAAAAAAATGTGCAGGTACACTTATTTTAGGAAAATTCATATATCAGATGTAGTTCATTGTATATGTATAAATACTTGTCCTGTTTGAGCTATATACTTCACAGTATTACTATTAAATTTGTAAAACAAAATTACAGTTTTGGAATAGTTGCGGTCCCCACAAGCAGTTATGGCAGTTTAAGTGTGGGTACAGTGCGGGTACTGTAGTGTGGGTACTCATATCAGCTTCCTTTATATTAACAACGTTAGAACTAAATTTTTAATTTTTTTATTTTTTTTAGATTGCGTCCATTTTGATATCAACTGAAAAGATCATTAAATCTGTAAATCATCAATCGGATATCAATAAACTAATTCTTAATTTTTCAAATCACTAAATTAGACACCAAATTTTATTACATAATACAACCAAATCATAGAATAATTCGTATTACCTTTTTTTAATTTTTAGTAAGCATTGTTTCGGTCGTATAAATCCAAAGTTTGTTGTCTAATATAATTTATTTCATAATCCGATAAAAGCTAACCAAATTTACACCAGTATAAATGATTTTGCTCTTTTCAAATAAATAGAGAACAAATTCAATCCCTCTGTAGCTAGTTATAATAAAATATTTTAAGGTTTATGTGTAAAATATAAGTAATGCAAATTGTACAATATTGCAAAAATATATATATATATATATATTTTTTAAATATTTTTGAAAAAGAAAAGGTAGCACAATTGACTAGAAAAAAAAAAAATTAAGACTGTTAATTACTCAAAGGTCGAGAGTTCAATTCCGCTCGCGACTTCGCAACCTATCTGCGAAGGTCTTTTTTGAAAAAAAAAAATATATATTTTCAACAAACAAGAATAGTAGTTTTTTGTCCTGGAAGAATTTAATGTCAAAACCACATTGCGTCCAATTACATCAACCTTAAATAATTGTTTTGTAAACAAGAGGCGTCCCATAGTTCCCATTACATCACTCTTAATAATTGTTTTGTAAACAAGACTTCTTAGTTCTAGTTAAAAGTTAATACTATAAATTATTTAATTCTATAAAGAAACAATAAATAATGCTACAATACAAGGCATCTAGAATAGGAAAAGGAAAAAGAGTAAGTCATGTAATGGAAAGGTCAGGACAGTAGATTATATAACTGTCAGAATTTGGATAAATTTAAGACTGTACAAAATAACATTTCAGCTTAACATTCATGCTTTTATTCTCACTTTATCTACACGAGCCGCAGTAGGAAAATAGAAAGGAATTTTGCATAATATTTTCCAACTTCACAAATGCACAATAGCCTCCAAAAGTATATACACCCCAAAAACAGGTTATATATGTGCATGACAGTAATGCAAGGTTTTGGAGGCCACTTGGCAGATTATAAAAGAAACAAAGGAACTATTGATACTTGCATGAACAATGCTAGAAATGCACTTATTTTTGCTCCATGCCACCACTATTTTACATAAACAAGCTCAACTTGAGCACTCGCAAGCCAAAAGCAATATCATTTGCCAGAGGGTATATATTATAACTACTAAATATGAAACTTCGAGAGCATATAGGTAGAAACAGCTACCATATTAGTCCACCTAGCATGCTGGTACTTCAGGCAACGGGTCTCTGACAAGGTGTGGCCCGGTACTAGAGACCCTGAAAGAGGTGAATAGACATGCCAACATAGCAATCATTGGCCTTCTATGGCTGTCAGATAGGTCACGATAGCCCTCTAGATCTTCTTTCGTTACCAAAACAGCATCGTCAGATAAAGAATCACCGGCTTGAGATGGAAGAAGTTCGATTTGCTTGCTAAAATCTTGTACCAGTACAGCATTGTCAGTTAAGGAATCAACAGCTTGAGATGGAAGTTGGATTTGCTTGCTAAAATCTCGTACTGCCTAGATATAATGAGAAACAGGCAAAATGTATTTAGCAGTAATAATTGTTATGATAAATAATAATAACAGCTAATCAGGCAAGTGTACACCCTCACCACAACTAAAATGGACCTTCCAAAACAACAGCAGATATCAAATACTGTACAATAATTGCAACCAGCAACCAGTTCTCATATTTGCAACAGGCAAAAGAATTTCTTGGGTTGCTTCAAATCACATAAGCCAGGACAACTACAGTGCCATCAAAATATAAGTCACAAAAAATGGCACTGTACTTGTGTATTAACTTCACAAAGAGTTCATACAATGTTGGAACTCAAAATGTAAATCTGCTTAGCTTCATTACAGTTCATTATGTATTTAGCAATACAAGTTTCATTACAGATACAGGCTAACTGTTAATGATCATTATGTTTCCTATAACCAGTGATTGCATATATCAGCCACTGATAATTGGCAAGTATGAGAAACTATTGGCTATTTGAGGAGTACACTAAATATATTGATCCCGATATGCAAAAGAACCCAATATTACCAACATGCAACCCTAGTTAGAAAAGGATAGTTATTATGCACCTTCCACTGAGACCGAGCCAATAGTACACGCGGGCGTATTAATCTGACATGCTCAAATGCTTCTTCTGGTGTCATGTTCTTGTACTTTACCTGAAGTAATTTTAAAATATCAGTATAATTCAGATAGGTTCATTTTTTTTTAAAACAGCAGCATAACACATATAATCAAAAGTAGCATCAGAGTTATTATTGTATTCCTTTTCTTTTTCTTCGCTTTTTTACAATCTTCCCAATTCTAATCGCAGGGTCAATCCAAAATTACGCAAAAACCATCAGATTAAGCAAATATGTAAATTTCCAGTCAGATCCGCTCAAAGTTTAGAAATTTACCAAATAACACAACACAATAGTGGTGCTGCGCCCCCTCCCCGCCTTACAGTGCACATAAGTCTTCTTACCAGAAATTGCATTCCCTGAAAACAAAGTACAATGTCATATTAATATGGAGCATGTATAATATCAGATTAAAAAATATGACTTCCACTTATAAGTCATGTACTTACTATAGATAAAATCAACAGCACGGCAAATGTTCCCAAATGAAGGTGCAAATAAGTAATCTCTTGTGGGGAGGACTAGGTGATCCATGCCATGTGCCTAGAATAAAAACAGCCATTTCAAAATAAGATAAAGTTGGAAACTACAGTAAAGAAAAGATGTCTACTTATGGTATGTACCAATCGAGAAAAAAATTCTTCTATATTCTCTAGACCAGAGTTCTTAGCATCTGTTTAGCATGTCCTTTTAGATTTTTCTTGCATGTCTATTTAATTAAAACCGGTACAGGGTTGCATGTATTGGCACAGGTACACATAACAACAACAAGCAGGAAAAAAATAGCTCACCTGGTACAATTGAGAAGGCACTAAAACCGGTACAGGGTTGCATGTATTGGTACAGGTACACATAACAACAACAAGCAGGGAATAAATAGCTTGCCTGGTACAATTGAGAAGGCACTAAAACCGGTACAGGGTTACATGTGGTACAGGTACACATAACAACAACAAGCGGGGAATAAATAGCTTGCCTGGTACAATTGAGAAGGCACTAAAACCGGTACAGGGTTGCATGTATTGATACAGGTACACATAACAACAACAAGCAGGAAATAAATAGCTTGCCTGGTACAATTGAGAAGGCACTAAAACCGGTAAGGGTTGCATGTATTGGTACAGGTACACATAACAACAACAAGCAGGAAATAAATAGCTTGCCTGGTACAATTGAGAAGGCACTAAAGTCTCATAAGGCTCATTTAGGGTCACAACACCTTGCACTCCTAGCATTTTCAGCCGTGCCACATCACTTGGAAATGGAACCGCCCCAAGCAAAATATTCTATGAAATAGCACAAATTGAATATATAAATAATAGACACCATATGTATATGGCATCAGCCAGTGAAAATGAGAGTCCATATTAGGGTATGCCATATATGCTTGGAATTGGAAATATTAAAAAGTATATGCAAATTGAAGACTGGAGAATCTAGATTGTGATGTTGATTTAAAATTAAAATAACTCCAATTGAGGAAAAGGGCCATGATTACACAAATTGTAACTGGTTCCAAGGAAAATTTGGAGCGACTGCATTAGAGGAATGTATATGCCCTTATCTCCACACAATTTGGTGCTATGCACGATTAAGGCTTATAAATATCGAACTTCTTTCCAATAAACTTGAATTTGATTGTGGTTCCAATAGAACCAAGAATTGAAATTGAGAAATAAGAATTTTACCGGGTCAACTTCATCCCACCATCTAAACTCAGCTTGCGCCTTGTTTCTCACCACATTGTAGAGTAAAGTAGGGTAAAACAAAAGCCTAGCCCCAGCCAACACAAATACTTTCTTTGCTTTTCCGGATACCATTTCACCACCACTCGGTTCAATTTCGCAACCGTCTTCCCCTAATTCAACTATCTTCATATTACAATCGGTAAATTTTCCAAGTCAAAACGATCAAGAGAATAGAACCCTAACCCTAATCAACGCCCCCCCTAACTCCAATCCAACAACAAAGAATCCAAATTCGCGAGAAACCCCTTCTGATTGATAGAGCTGATTGGGATTTAGATCGATTCAAGCAAATCTGCATGGGGATTGCAAACTAATTCTAAAATTCGAAAGCTTCAAGTAGCGAAGCTCAAACGAAGTCAAATCAGCGCGATTAAGAGCTCTATTGGAAATTAATAGAGAGAAAGGTTGATTAAACCAACACTGAAATCGAAGAAAATTCAGGAGGAATTTTGAATGAAGCGCTCCCCAATTTGTGTGTGTGGGTATCTCTCTTTCTAAAGGCACCAGTGTATCTTTCGGGAAGGTAACAACAACCATTCCCTTCTATAAAAGAAACTAAATTACTAAACTACCCTTCCGCAATTAATCAGTGTTTAGTAATCATGATCAGTGAGTTTTGAATTTCGGTATTTTTCGGAAATGTTCGTACGAGGGCATAATAGTAATCTGAATTAAATTTAGAAAAGGAGGTTGGACCAGGTCTGTTTCTTTGCGGTGCACCTGAAAATCCCTGAATGTGGGACCTGATATTGAAAAGAATTAGTGGGACCCAGTGTTAAGTGATTGTTTCCGTTGTAGTTCCAATCTCGCTTTAGGATAAAGAAGGCGGTTCTGGTACGGAAAAGGAAAGGTTACCAAAATAATGATTTTAAAGTTAGGTATTGATTTCCTTTTATAAACAACAAGGCATCCTTTATATCGACCATCAATTTTGTGTCGATTTGTCTCATCAACATTCCAAATTTTAGCAAAAATAAATTTATGCACTTGTAGCCGATTTTTTTATTAATATTTTCAGAAAAAAGAAAAATATCAAATATAATTTCTGTTTTTTTTTTTTAATATAACTTAACATGGGGCGATTCACTATGCCTATCAAACCCCTCCCCCATGGGGCGGTCCACCCTGCCCATCAAACCTCCCCACAGGAGGGCGGTCCACTATAAAACTTATAAAATCTGAATTTTTCTCTCTTTCTCCCTCACATTCACACTCAGCCCCAGCACTCAACATCGCTCTTTATTGTGACGAATAAGGTATTTTTTTATTTTAATTATATTATTATTATTATTATTATTTTTATTATTTTATTATTTTATTTTTATTATTTTTATTATTACTGTTTATTATTATTTTATTCATTTTTTATTTTTTATTTTTTATTATTATTTTTTATTAATTATTTTTTTTATTTTTTATTTTTTATTATTATTGTTTATTAATAATTTAATTTTGTATTATTATTTTGTAACTGATAAAAGTTTGTTTATTAATGTAGTTATCAAAATGTTGGTTACACTGCATGTGGGGGGAAGTTCATGTAGGGTGCGGAGGGAGTACATTACACGAGAGATCCAACCCACGGCTTGGAGGTTAATGAAAACACCTCATTTCTGGAACTTAAGCAAAAGGTATTTGAAAAGATTGGTGTAAACTCCAACCGGTATGACATAGATTAGGTTACTCGAGTTGACACAGGAATGGGGGTGGTAGACCTTGATATGTAAAGTATCCAATAACAGATGAGGATTGTTGGAGATGTGTTTACAATACTTTTCAATCTATGGGTACCCCGATAATGGAGTTATATTCCAGAAAGGTTCTGCGTCAGTCCGGGGTTGGACCTTTTAGGGACAATACAGGTTATGATAGCCCAGTACAGCAGCACTCGGGTTTTGATCTCTCGGGTTATGACAACTCGGGTAACCGAAACTTGGGTCGTGTATCACCGTCTGAACCGTACATACCACCCGTTCATACTGATTACACCACTGATTATACCACCGACCTACCACCACCACCACCACCTCCTCTTGAACCCGTAATCCAAGCCAGATTTCCATCAGACGGTGATGCTATGCTGGTACCTGTTATTGTTCCCCGGAGAGATGCTATGCTGGAGGCTGAAAGGATTGATGCCATACCGGAACATGAAATGGACTCGGGTGATAGTTGGGACGGGAATTGGGATTCTGATGACTTATCAGACGGTGATGAAGATTATTCACCCAGGCATGACAGATTTCCGATTAGAGGTCGGACAGACAGACATCCGGTAGTCACATTCAACGATACCACTGCTTTTGAAGAAGCAGACATCAGCTATTTTGGAAAGCGTGTTGTTTACAATTCAGAGCTTGCTCCGAATCAGGTTTATACCACCCTAGATGAACTTGTGAAGAAAATCTATGAAGTTCACGTTTGCAGTAACTGGGAGTGCAAAATACAAAAAAGAGAGCGAACAAGGTTAGTTGTTGTTTGCAAAGACTCACTGCGATGCGACTTCCGACTGTATGCAACCACTATGGGTAAGGGGGCGGCATGGATCATTAAGAAATGTGAACCCCCTCATACATGCAAGTCTGCGTCATTAAGGACAGACCATGCACAACTTACGGCATCACTTATTACCGATGTAATTGAGCGGGAGGTTAAGGATGACCCATCGATCAGCCTTAAGGAGGTTAGTAGACATGTGAGACGCGCTTACGACCATGTAACCCCAAAATACAACAGGTTGTGGAGAGGGCGTGAACTTGCGATCTGCAGATTGTTCGGTAGTTGGAAGGGTTCATACAACTTGCTTGCACCACTGCTCCAAGCCATAGCAAGTACAAATCCCGTCACAAAGTATGAATGTTGGAATGTCACTGATCCTGATGAGGACGACGTGATGCAATTCAAGGCCATAGCATGGGCGTTTGGTCCGTGCATTCGACCAATGGGTTGCAGATACATTTAAAATTGGTTGCAAAAGGAAGAAGCCGAGAAGGCCGGAAGAGATGTTCAAAGAGTTTGCCAAGGTATGTTTATTTTAGATGAAATTTTAGTAAACTATTTACTTATATTTTTCTAATATAAAAAATTATTTCTGTGGAGTATTATCCGAAGGCAAATGCGTACTTAATCAAGGTGGGAAAAATAATCCTAAAGATCTGCAAGAACCACCCGCATATCAGAAAATATTTTAAGCCAGTGATGGAGGTTGGAGATGGGGAATAATGACCACAAATGGGTCCGAGTCCTTGAATGTTGTTTTCAAGCAGAGCCGAATGTTGCCCGTGGCGGCAATTGTAGATGACACTTTCTACAAGTTTGATAGTTTTGATGCTTAGATAGCAAAGAATAAAACAAAAAATTTATTCAACTCAAAACAAACGATCTAGTTATTGTAAATGCAAGAAACAATCTTCATTAGCCTAATCAATAAGGGAATAACATAATACCTTGGATTTGATCTCCAAATCAAATCAAGAAGAGTAGCAACTTCTTATTCCCTTTCTCTTTCAGTGGTGGTTGTGCTTAGCCCTTCAAATGACGAGCCTCCTTAGGTATCCACCGAAAGATTAAAGAAATACTTGTATCTCTAAGGCTAGTAAGAGATTAACAAGTAGAACCTTAATCCTAGTTTAACCCTCTTGTTAATTCCTGAAAATTTCTTAGAGGATTTCTAGATCTCAACTCATGAGAGAAAAATAGGAGAGAGGAGAAAAGAGCAAATTTCGGCCAAGATATAATTCACGGAATTTTGACCTTTCGGTACTAAAACCCTTATATCTTTTTCTAGGTAACTCCAAACGACTTGAAATCTTCACCATTGGATTCTAGACTCCAAGGGCTATAGATTACATAGGTCATACGTCCAGAATGGTTAAGATTTGTCCTTTCAAATTTCAGTTCAAATTTACCTAAAAAATCTGTCCAGAAATTTCTTTCCTCTTTAATGAGATTGATTAGATTTAATGACATATTTAAATATTCCTTAAATCATGCCATTACTAATCAATTCTCCCCAGCATATATTTGGGCTTTGGGCTTAAACATACTAATCATATTAATATTTAATTAAGTCCACAATCCCATACATTAAAATGCCAACATATAAATTTATATGCATCTCTCATGTATCAAAAGTCATTTAAAATATGTCACACATACTTTAAATATTACTAGGATTATTTTACAACATCTCCATGTTATAAAAATTATTCATATATTAATAACATATAATTTGTACAAATTAATTATAACTCCTTATAATTAACATAGCACATATTATATACATATCACATATGCTTTATTAATATATTTTCTTTTAATCTTTCATATGGTGTGACCCTATGGGATCCCATCATTATGGCAATGAAATTAAACATTTTAATTCCATAAATCAATGATACAACTAGCCATGGTATATTGATTACCCAAATGATGTGGATGAAAAAGCACAATGCAAAATCACGATCCCAGTAACATTAAAAATGTTGTTGTGTCAATTCCTTGCCACATGATATCCAAATAATCGTAAGGTAGGAATGTGTTATCCTTACTAATTATTCTTTCTTGATTTCCTGAAGTTTAATTATGATATGATTATCATATAATCATATTGCATGCACATAATACAAACTTTATCAAGGGGCCCAGAGATATCATGGCTTATATTAACATATAAGGGACAATGGTTTCTTGATACGTATCGTTCTTCCGCATAAGTTATATGCACTGCAGTAACTGCCTATATAACTCCTGGTTAAAGAGAGCGTTGGACAGTACCAACAATACACATCCCTTATGTAAGAAAAATAAATATCTCAACCAAAGAATTCTAGACACAATGAAATATCAATGACACAGAACACAATCCATATGATATTTCATTCTTAGGTCTGTCCAGTGCCATACATCTCCATGTATGCACATGTGTGATTAGATTGATAACCCCTTATCTATAACCTGTAGAACATGGCCATCATCTAATCACTACACTTATCTTATATGGTCAACCAGTGTACCTTGCTGATTGCCAAGATAAGGGACATTTAAGAGTAAACAAATTTATTCGTTGTGAAGTTCTACAATTTGAGTCATCAACTCAAATGATCCACTAATATGAATACTCAAGGTACAAAATGATAAAATCATTCACTAATAAACTAAACATATCATACATATGATCTGGGTCTAGGACACCAACACTAACAAAGTTAAATGCATGGTTCGTTGAACGACGTGTTAAAGCACAAGAATTACTCGACAGAAATCAAATGTTTTCAACAAGGGTGGAGGGCAAACTACGTAAACATAGGGAGAAAGGTTCAGTTATGAACGTTGTCCCGTATGGGGATCGCACTTTGGAATTCGAAGTGCACTCTCCGAATGAGTATGTTCCAACCAGCCGTAGAGCAGATGGAACTATGGAGTTTGTGAAAAGACCTTACAAGTATGTTGTCATTATCGGAGATAGCAATACTGTAACATGTACATGCCAAGGAATCCAACTAACTCACCTACCTTGTTCTCATGTTATAACGGTGTGCCGAGTGAGAAACTTTCGTGAGGATGATTTTGTCGCCGACATGTACCGTACCGATTACTTTGCGAGTACTTGGGGTGCATCCTTCCATCCTTATCCCAACCAGCATGCGTGGCCGGCCTATGTTGGGGATAAAATCATCCCCGCAAAAAAGTGGATCAGGTTTGGGAGAATACTTTGTATATGCACTGAACTTCTTTTTAATATAGTTATTTAACTTCTTTTTATATCTGGTTAAGGAGAAGGCCCCACAAGCGTGCTGTAATAACAATGGACCAGATGCAGGGTAGGCGAATGGGACATCAGGCTCACCGTTCAACTTGTGACAGGCAATGAGCAGGTACATTTTATTTTATATTTTATAATTTATTTTATATTTTACAATTTCAATAACATACCATTTTTGGTGAACTGGAATGCAGATGCCATGAACGAAGCCAACGAAAGAGAAAATGCTAGAGTTGTTGTTGAGGTAACCGGTAGCTGTAGTAGTCATGTAGAGACATCCGGTAGCGGTAGTAGTGTCGCAAAAGCTTCTGGAAGCAGATCCAGAACTCGTCGAATTCTAAGTTTGTTCAGTCGTCGTCGCTAAGTTTTGTTATTTTCGTAATGTTATTACATATACACAAATTGACAACATAAAATATAAATAAACAATAACTTAATGGAATAAATACTACATGGAATAAAGTCTACAACATAAATTCTTAATAATTAGTACTACTTCTTACAACGAGCCTTGAAAGTACATGGAACAAAGTCATCGTCGGAATCTGCCGGATCTGGACCAGTCACATCAGACGTGGTGGAAACCTTACCAGTATAAGTACACAGAACGAACTCATCGTCCGATGCTGGAGGCTCTGGATCAACCTTCTTCTTTTTTGAAAAATAGCCGTACGGGTTTTCCACAAAATCATCATCCAAAATTTCATAACATCCCGGCTTTATGAACCAGCATCTTGGACATCCTGGACACCTGTACTTTTTTCTCTCATTTTTACCTCGATCACTAGTTGACTCTACCTCGATTTTTACCTCAATCACTGGGCCGTCACAATTTGACGACCTACCTCAGTTGCTCTCTTTCTCTTTACCTCGGTTGCTCTCTTTCTCTTTACCTCGGTTGCTCTCTTTCTCTTTACCTTGATTGTCACTGTCCATTCTTCTCATCTAAAAAGTATGAACAATAATAATACAAAATTAAATAATATAATAAAAATAAAAATAATAAAATAATAATAAACAATAATAATAAAAATAATAAAATATAATAAACAATAATAATAATAAAAAAATATAATAATAAACAATAATAAAAAATATAATAAAAAAATAATCATATAATAAAAAAAATTACCTTATTCAGCACAGTAAAGAGTGAGACGGATTTCCGTTGTATTGGAGTGAAATGTGAGGGAGAAAGAGAGAGAAACCGGGTTTTACAATCTTTTATAGTGGACCGCCCCCTTGTGGGGCGGTTTGCTTGGCCGGGTGGACCGCCCCATTGAGGAGCGGTTAGGTCATATTTTAAAAAAAAAACAGAGGTTATATTTGATATTTTTCTTTTTTCTGGGTATTAATATAAAGATCGGCACTTGTAGACATATTTTAGAATAATAGTATGTGCGATATCTATTCTATATATCTTAATCCTTGATCTGAAGACTACAGTAATATGAATAGTACCGCTGATAAATGGGCTCCATTTTTCATCGAAACGATATATATTTTTTGCCTTCTTTCCTTTCCGTCATTCTCACCGACACTGCTACGACTCTACTCTGTCTCGAACCTTCTCGCAACTGCTTCCCTTTCCGTTCCTCCTCCGCTCCATGGCTCAAACCTCATTGTCACCACTCCTCCTTTTCTCCTCCGACTCCTCCCTTTGTCCCTCTGCTCAGTTCGTGAAAGATCTAGCTTCATCCAATGCATCCATGGATGGTCGCTGCCGACGCCTCTGATCGCGTCTCTTTTTGGGACTGAGAGCGCCGCCAGGTTTCTATTGAACTTCATTTTTGTATGAAATCTGAATCATTACATGCAATTTGGTGTTTCTTGCTCAGTCTTTCTGCAAAGTTTCAAGATGCAAGGCGCTCAGAATGTTTTTTCATGTTTAAAATTCTTATCTTTGTTTGTTTTAATTCTCGCATTACTTGAGAATTATGTTGTTAATTGTATGAATTTATTAGGTTCATATAACACTTGGTAGCCTCTACCAATATTCTTGAATAAAAAGTGTGATCGAGACAAATTAATATGTATGTTCCTCTTTTGAATAAAAAGTGTGATCGAGACACTGTAAACGTCTTATGAATACATTAGTATTTTATGTATAATATTTGATCTATCTTCTTGATTATTATGCAAATAAATTTATGCATATGTTATAGGTTTGATACGCCCTATCTCCTGGGGAGAGTAGGTCGTATGTGGTGAAAAATCGGGGTGGACTCTGTCCTACCGCAGGATAGTAGGCCGAGGTGTGAGTGAGTTGGAAACTCGGGTAGTTGTAGAGAGATTCTGACTCTGATCTATGCAATATCTCTCTGAATGTAAAGTTGCGACCCCTGTTCAATGGGACTTTTTGTCTTATATAGGCTGTTTCATAACCGCTATCTCGGTGGTTATCCCGCATTAAGGCAGTGGAGCGGTTATTTTGACAATGTTCGGTGGTTATCCCGCATTAAGGCGGTGGAGGCCCATTCGGGTCAAGCGTAGTTTTTACGGGGCCTTCAGTTCGGCCTGTTTTATTCCCGGATCCTTAGTCAAGTATCTCGGACTTTGGGCCTCTTCACCTTGGCTCCGGCTGGCTCCTAGAAGGAGGTCCGAATCCAGGGCTTTCATTGGCCCAAAGTTTATAAATTAAGAGCCTTGGAACATGGCCTGTCAAGGTTATTCGCCAAATTGATTAAAAAAATATCAATAAACACGCACAACGTACTGTAATAAATTTTAGGAGAATATTATGCATAATATTTGAATGACATGCTTGATTTTTGTGCAACTAAATTTATACACTCTTACATAACTTGCACTATGAGATTATCAATTATGTTGGTCATGTAATATTGGTATTTTATGACTAGATTTATACACATAAAATAATAATATGCAATTGAAATCCGATATGTAATTTATACTCAATACATACCATGAACATGAAAATGTTTTTTGTTCGTTCATAAAAAGACATTAAATTTGCAACGGTCTCTCTTTAACAACTTGGTTATCAAACATCAAATGATAATCAAATTTTTATGAAAATTAGCATGCAATTATCTATAGAAATGTCGGTAATATGGTTTTATTTTTAAAATAGCGTTGACATAATTTGATGATTTGGTTGTCAACATTTTCAAATAAGATTTGCAAATAATTTGCAAATAATTCGGATTTGAGTATTTGAATAATTAATCCGCATATTATTCGGTATATGTGAATTATTTCCAAATTATTCTCTGAACAAAAAAATATTTCTTAATGTATATTTTTCAGTGTTCTAAATAGCGCGCTATAGCTATACCGCCGCTATAGCGTTTTTGGACCCTAAACGCTACGCTATGACATCAAAATGCGCTATTGCGCTACAGCCGCTATAGCGACCGCTACAGCGCTATAGCGGTCCGCTATTTGCGCTATACAATATGGATTTTTTTTATTTTTTATTTTTAAGCAATTTATATGGGTTTTAAATAAAGATAAAAAAAATCTCAAACCGAAATTGAATTTGTTGCTACTTGCTACAGATAAATCAATTTGAAATTGGGATAGAAATTGAAATTTGAAATAGAAAAAAAAGTCCAAATCGAAATTAAAATTTGAATAGAAAAAAAAAATTATGTCATGAATCATGATGCTTAAGATATTTTTAATAGAAAATCGATAGTTTATGATATTACTATGGATATTTGAACTGCAATTGTGACTTTGTAGCGGTTCATATGAATATTATAATTTCTTAATTGACTTTGGTGTTATTTATTGTTCTATGAGACTTTAGATAATGTTGATATTTAGTACAAATATTGATATATGAAATGTAAAAAAAAATGTATTGGAATAGCTTCCGCTATAGCGACGCTATTCGCTATAGCTTTTTTTTTAAGCCTTTCCGCTACGTCGCTATAACAGCTATGTAGAACCTTGAATATTTTTTTTTTGCTCTCTTGTGAGACGAAGATCTCCGTTTCAGACCTCATGTATAATTTCAAATATTTTCAAATTATATATGAATTATTTTCGAATCACAAATTTGTTTTGACCCCGCCGAACTTATTTTGAATCGTTAAGTTGTCGCTATGTTACTACTTCTGCTATTATTAAATATTATTAGGACATGATTGGTACATTGGATAAGACACAGGAAATCCGGAGCTCTTCATATCCTACAACGTGGACAACACAAAATTACTTGCATCATTTACGCCGCATTAGCGTGAACTACACAAGGAGTAAACTATCCATCATCTAGGAGCGGAAAAATGGCACGGCAGAGCCAGTTCTATCACAGAATGACACGGTTACGGCACGGAACGACACATTACGCATGTCGGTTATTGTCATGACTCGCGTATTCCTGTGTCGTGACTACTCGCGTAACGTGACCATCTTTAGAAAATTTGGTACGGCAGCGGCAACTCACGCGAAATATCTAGTCACAGGATGGCACGGCAAGGCACGTAGTCACGCAAGTCATGTGTAATTAGAATTGTTAGATCTTGAATTTTGAAATAAACTAATACCTAAATTATGATCAAATTGTCACGTTTGGTCACGACACGTTTGGACACGGCGTGAACATTCGCGTGCCGTGACCACTCCTTGACATTTTGGTCACGGCACAACACAACACGTGAAAAATTAAATTAATTACGGCATCGGCACAATACGAGACCAAAATCACAGCATACTAGCCAAAGCACGGCACAATGGTCTGAATTTGACTAATTTTTGTAAAATACTTAATAAATAGTAAAAAAAATTCAAAAAAAATGTAAAATTTGACCTCCAAGTACATTTTAATATGAAGATAATGTTGAACGGTCGGATCGACGGTTTGAACTTTGAAAATAAAAATAGTACTTATTTTACAAATAGATCCTTATGTCCACCGAAACAAATGTCTTAATTTAGATCTGTTTTAGCTGAACTAAATTTAAATCACATTTTTTTCCACTTTTAAGTCCATCGATGAAAAGAGGGATGCGTTGTCATCATTACTCTTTAGCTTATTTTGCTCTGTCAAATTCAGAGCACTAATTTCAAGGGCTGAATAGTAAAAAACCGCGGTACAATTTGCGGTTTCGGTAGTAGACCGGTTTGGGTTTTAAAAATTCGAATATTGGAATCTGGATGAGGGCCGCTTTGCGATTCGGTCCTTGGAATTGTTCTCTTTGGGCTTTGGATCCATTTTACAAAACAAAATTCTGATTATTTGATCCAGACCTAAAAAAAACAGTAGAGTACAAGCCTCGCTTTGCTTCGGCAATGATTTACAAAGTTGATTTATTATAAAAGAAGAGGGATCAAATTACACATTTTTTGGTGACACATCATGACACTGTTTTTTATATAGGTCAATTTTGTGATTTCAAAATCCAAACCGTTCAACATGATCACCATATTAAAATGTACTTGGAGATCAAATTTTACATTTTTTTGAATTTTCTTACTATTTATTAAGATGGTTACAAAATCGCTGTTTTTCAATGGTATGAAAACAACGATTTTTGTAACCATCTTAATAAATAGCAAAAAAATTCAAAAAAATGTAAAATTTGATCTCCAAGCACATTTTAATATATCCATCATGTTGAACAGTTTGGATCGACTATTTGGACTTTGAAAATGGTAAGTGTCAAAGTGTGTCACCAAAAAAGATGTAATCGGATCCCTCCTCGTTATAAAATTAATCTCAAATAAAAACTGTGGCACTCTATTTTCTCATTGGATTGGGAAAAAGAATATTCTAAAATAGTAAAATTTCAACAAAGAGAATCTTTTCTAGGAATATTCTATCTGATGATACTTTTTAATCCTGATTCCTGATGCATGTATTGACTAATTCTAGGCAAGCTTTTTTTTTATTATTCATATTAGGTCATCCTAATATTTTTTTTACTTTTTTTTTGTATGTTTTTACACTCTTCATTTAATAATTAATAATTAAGTAAATGACTTAAGTAAAGAACACAATTCAAAAATATTATTCTTTTATAATTTTTGTATGTTTTTAATATTAATCTCATAAATAAATGAGCACTCTTCATTTAATAATTAAATAATTAAGAGTGAGTCTATGCTACTATGCATTAGCACGGATTAGTCCATACTATGGAGCTATAATTTCATTTTGAAAATCCCAATGGTTGATCAGAACCGTTCAACGTGATCCTCACATGAATATGTACTTGCGGACTAAATTTTATATTTTTTCGAATTTTTTACTATATTTTAAGATAGGTAGAAAATCACTTGATCTGAAAATTCTGGACCATCCAAAAACAGTGATTTTCTATCTATCTAAAAAATAAAAAGTTTAGCCCACAAGTATATTCTCATATAGGAAATCATGTTAAACTGTTCGGATCGACCATTAGAATTTTGAAAACGAAAATATTGATCCGTAGTACGGACCAATCCGTGCTATGCATAGTACCATAGACTCACTCAATAATTAATATGATGTAATAATATAATAATAAAGAAAGTCAAGCTATCAAAATGTGATGTTGAGATGGAAATTTTCTTTGTAATTCAAAATTAAATATACCTTTAATTAGCTGTTCTAATAATTCTTATTATTATTCTAAGAGTTATTAGTTGTGGGCCCTGAGTTAAAGTTTACATAAGGATAATATATTTTGGAACTTGTGATTCTTTTTTTATCATTCCAAAAATATTTTGTTGACGTTTAATCAAAGATGGAACTAAAAACATAGCATAAAAGGGATTGGATAGTATAATTTTATTTTATAAAGAAATTGAAAAGTATTAATATATATCAAAATTATAAAGTTTAATAGATAACATTATGAACTCTAAACTGACAAAACATGATAAGAGCGACCGAAGATAAAACATAGTACCCTCTTTACTTCCTGCTCATATTTTCATTTTCAAAATTCAAAAAGTCAATCCGAACGTCTTAACATGATATTCATATTGATCTTCTGCGAAGGTTAAAAAAAAACAAGAAGCTTAAATCATTACAAGGGATGGAGTTGTCACTATCACATTTCCTCAATTAATTGGGTCCGACTCTGCTGCTTTTCTGATAGAAAAGTAGCAGTCAGTTTTTTCAGATCCAACTATTCAAATTCGTTGAGATTTGTGCATAAAAAAATTTCTGTATTGAAATACGTGAAATAGAAAATTTTGAATAGTGGAATGCAAAAAGCAGAACCCTGCTTTTCTAGCAGAGTCCATTCCCAATTAATTCAGAGGAACTCCTACCTAATTTGACATGTCAATTATTTGTTTATTCAATGCTTGAATTATGAAATCCAATGCGTCATCAAGTATTTTATTTTCATAAAATTATTCCTGTCCACAGAAATAAACAATCAGCAGATACTTCCTTGAAAAAAGTAAAATTAGTAAAGAAATTGTCATTATCAATTTTTTTTTTCAGGATTTTAAATAGCGCACTGTAACGGCGCTATAGCGTTTTTGAACCATAAAAGCTATGACGCTATTAGCGCTATAACGTGCTATAGCGGCGCAATATGATAATAGAGTCGTTTTTTCAACCGTTCCGCTATGACACGATAAACGCTATTTAAACTTTTGATTTGTTTTTATACAACTGTGAAAACCACGCTTGTACTCTAAATCTGAACCGCTTTAACGGTTCGGCAATTCTTGCTTATCAAAATAAAAATATTCTGAAATAAAATTAGTTGATTTATTATAAAATTAATCTCAAATAAAAACCGTTGCACTCTATTTTCTCAATTGGAATGAAAATTTTTTTTTCTGAAATTTCAACAAAGAGAATCTTTTTTTAGGAACATTCTATCTCATGAGTATATACTTAATTAGGTGCATGCATTAACTAATTCTTGGCAAATATATTATGTTTATTAGTATTTAATATTTGGTTTAATCCTAATATTTTTTTAACAATAATTTGTATATTTTTAATTGTATCTCCTGTATAAATGAACACTATTCGTGTCACAATTAATTATTAAATATAAAATAGGCAAAATTGACTCAATACCAATAAATAACACCAATTTTCTTTAAAACATTATTTTAAAATAAAATGTTCCTGGAGATGTTCTTATAAATAACACTATAGTATGATTAGCAAAGCATATTATGTTTATTAGTTTTTTATATTCGGTAGTCCTAATGCAGTGTATTTTTATAATTTTTTAATTTTTTAATATAATCTCCTGTATAGATGAACACTCTTCATATAATAATTAAATAATTAAATAAAAATTAATAAAAATTGACTCAAATATCAGTAAAGAACACCAAGTTTCTTAAAAAAATATTCTCAAAAATAATTTTTAAATAAAAATTGTATAATCGGCAAGCGGTTTCCTTAAAAACCAAACACCTGTTCCTCAATACATTTTGAGGAAAAGGAATAAATTTTGGGAACTATGATTGTAGAGGGGTTGAAATGTTTTATTTTTTGTGTCTATGTCATATCTCTATTTTTTAATTTTTTAATAATTTAAATTAGAATTTAAAAGTTAAAATAAAACTGTTGAATATGATGTACATCATTTTATTTATGCACGCGTAAAAATTTATGACATTTTCACTTTGTTTTGGTTATCATTAAAAACTTGTAAAAATGTACAAATGTAAATAATTTATAGACGTTAATTTTTCAACTTATTGATTCACATAAATTTGAACTTATTAATTCACATTAAAAC
This sequence comes from Carex kokanica, assembly GCA_025461125.1. Taxonomy (NCBI): domain Eukaryota; kingdom Viridiplantae; phylum Streptophyta; class Magnoliopsida; order Poales; family Cyperaceae; genus Carex; species Carex kokanica. The sequence continues at coordinate 393,873 of JAJGRX010000711.1, read as the reverse complement.
AAAATCGAAATGTGATATTTTTTTACAAGTACATAGAGAAAATAACATAGATCGCATCTAACGGTTTTATTTTGATATTTATGTTTAAAATTTTGACTTATTAAAATTTAAAAATGGAGGCATGGAAATGTGGTGTTTAAACAGAAAAGATTTATTTTAAGTATGAAATTAAATTTATTATAAAAAATTACAAAATTTAATAAATAATTACGAATTTTTAATTTATAAAAAGAACTTAGCGCCTTATAAATAATCTATAAGAAGGTTGAAATAATACTATAATCCCAAAAAATAATTTAAAAAATTGCAAGGCACAAGAAAAAGGCTTGTTTAAACATAGTCGAATCAAATGCCAATTTTAATTTTGATAGAAACTTAGTCAACCTATACATTTTATTAGAGCAATAATGCTAAGCTGAAGTATGTCATGATAAATGGAATAAATTATTGCCATTTGAAGTATTATAATGGAGTTGGCTACGGTGCTACGCGTAGCATAGATGGCCTCCGTACTACGGCTCAATATTTGAGTTTTCAAAATTCTAACGGTCGATCCAAACTGTTCAACATGATCTCCATATGAATATGTACTTGCAAATCAAATTTTACATTTTTTTTACTATTTTTTTAGATAGGTAGAAAATCACTTGATCTGAATGGTACATATTTTTTGCAAGTACATATTCATATGGAGATCGTGTTGAACGGTTCAGATCGACCGTTATAATTTTGAAAACTCAAATATTGAGCTATAGCACGAAGACTCTCTATGCTACGCGTAGCATATTACCATTTTCCGTATTATAATAGTATACATTAGGATGATAATAATATTTTAACTAGACATTATTTCAAACTTTGCTTTATGCGTACGTGGCGATTGGGGGAGATAAAAATAAAGAAAAAAAAATTAATTTTTAGTGCAAGAGGGGATTATTTAATATTATTAAAGCAAAAGCTTTATTTGACAACGACTTTATTAATTATTAGCAGCCGTGGAGGCGCAGAAGACAAAATTTGAAACATTTTTTGTAAGAAAGTTGATAAAAAAAAAATTCAAAATGATAAAAATTTGTATTTTCGTACTTCGAAATTTTAATTAAAGATTTTTGTTATCTCCGACATTTTAATTTTAAGAATATTTAAGAACTCACTTGTTTTAAAAAATAAAATATCAACATTAAATTGGTGAGTCTTTACTCTCTCTTTTTTGTTTAATAATATTTAAGCGGTTCATTGAATTATAAATAATAAACAATTAAGATTTGTGATAATTCTACAAATCCGACGAAATAATTATTTAAAATTAAAAAAAATACAGTCTTTGGTCTAGTGCAAAGTCACATGTTACCTGATGTAGAAGTTTTAAAAATTATTAACAAAGAGAAATTGATTTCAACAATTAAAATAGTCAATAAGAACAGGAAATGTTTTCTTAATACAAAGAGAAATTTATTTCAATAATTATAAATCCTAAATAAAAGACACAAACAACAACAAGAGCAAATTTTTAAAAACAAAAATTATGCAAATTATTTTAAAAAAAATCGGAAATCTTTTCTTAATACGAAAATTTCCTAATGAAGTGCAAAAATTGAAAGATTGGAAAATATGAAAAAAGTAAAATATTTTAGTTAACTGAACTAATTCAATAATTTCATTTTCATTTTTTACAAATGATAGAGATAAGTCTTTTTTTGGTATATATAGAAAAGTTAAGGACTAATGTGATGTTTTAAAATTTTAAAGACCAACAATATGAAACAAGAGATACTTTAAAGAAATTTTTTTTTTTATAAACCATAATTAATTTTTTTTTTTTTTACGAAACCAACATGATTTTTTTTACAAAAACTATAAGAACTGAAATGACATTTCGGTCCGTTGTTTTTTTATTCCGTACCAAAATGCCATTTCGGTCCGGTTCCCTTTTTGAATTTTCTGTGGCAGCTCATATGAAAATTTGTGAAACCAGTACCACAGAAAATCCAAAAAGGGGACCGGACTGAAATTTCATTTCGGTCTGGAATAAAAAAAAATAACGGACCGAAATGACATTTCAGTTCTTATGGTTTTTGTAAAAAAAAAAGAAGTAATCATGTTGGTTTCGTAAAAAAAACAATTTAATTATGGTTTATAAAAAAAAACTTCTCTTCAAAAGATTCAAAGTCATATATGGTTCCTATATAATAATTATGATTGTCATAATCTCTCTTTCTGATTGATGTCAGAAAGAACAAAGTTTAGATAATAGATTTACACTATTGTTTTTGTTTTTCTTCCAAAAATTCAGCATGCAGTTAACATTTACAATTTTTAAAATTATTTTAGTAGAATATGAATAGATTAAAAAAATAAACACATAATTATTTTCTATTACAGTTAAGGTTGAACCAAAGAACTAGCAAACTTATTATATATGGTATGTTGGTTGGAATGAGAATAGACTATCCTTGAGGTTAAGCTATTCAGAATAGCCTATTCGGTGTTTGGTTGGATTAGAATAGCTAGAATATTGAATCTAAGCTTTTTGTCTTATTAGAATAAGCTATTCTTAAGAGTTCTAAAATTTGGCTATTATAATAAGACAAACAATAGATATTCTTGTTTTACAACCAAACATACCTTAGAATAGCTAGTTAACAAGAATAGCTAGAATAACCAAATCAATAATAGCTATTGTTTGTCTTATTAAAATAGTCAAATTTCAAAACCTTTAGGAATAACTTATTCTAATAAGACAAAAAAAACTTGAATTCACTATTATAAATATTCTAATCCAACTAAATACTGAATAAACTATTTCGAATAACCTAACCCAAGAATAACCTATTCTCAATCCAACCAAACATCGGTTAAGAAGAAGATGATTAAGATCACAACCAAAATTCATTATTTAAATTTTAAATTTTGAAGTATTAATTTTCAAAATAATTTTTGACACCGACACTAAAAAGTTGTAGAATTGGAACCTTCTCCGTGAATAAAAAACGACCACTTTTTTAAACTGCCTTTTTCTTTTTCAACATTCAGATTTGCTGCCTTTGAATTATAAGGTGTGCAAGAAAATTGTTTCTAGATGGTTCGCCATATAATTGCAAATTATTTTATTCAAAGTATTTTGGGAGCTGATGACAGTACCTGTGCTGTACTTGTATCATAAATATTATAATTACTTGGAGGATAACAAAAGATTCAGCACTGAATTATTTTTTAAAAGTATTAATATCTATGCAAGTAAATATTTATTCATATGCACAGAAGTATTGGTACTTATGAGGTGAACAATTTTTTCGTAAATAATTGTCTTCCTAACCAAAATTTTCAAATGTTGCCGTACCATAAATACCTGTGGGGACCACTCAAAACTATATGGAGGGGCCATACACATTTTTAGAGGTGAGTTTTTTTCTCCGTTCAATCTCGTCCATATTTCTGACGATTTGTAAGAAATTTTGTGAATCTAAAATCATAAACATATTCTACGCAATTTTCTCTTTCAAATAAAATCTATGATGATGTACTTTTGGGCTTGTTGTCACACAAATATTTATATCTCGTCGTGCAAGTATTTATACCTATACTTACAAGTATTTTTTAAAATATGACACTTGATGACGTCTAAAAATATTAATATCAAGTACTGCAACAACTTAAGCTATTTTTAAAAAAGTATTTGTATGTTTACTATTTTTTAAAAGATGGTAACTAAAAAAAGAGGAGGGATCCAATTACACCTTTTTTGGTGACACATCATGACACCGTTTTTTATATAGGTCAATTTTGCGATTTCAAAATCCAAACAGTCGATCCGAACCGTTCAACATGATCACCATATTAAAATGTACTTGGAGATCAAATTTTACATTTTTTTTGAATTTTTTTACTATTTATTAAGATGGTTACAAAATCACTGTTTTTCAATGGTCTGAAAACAACAATTTTTGTAACCATCTTAATAAATAGCAAAAAAATTCAAAAAAATGTAAAATTTGATCTCCAAGCACATTTTAATATATCCATCATATTGAACGGTTTGAATCGACTATTTGGACTTTGAAAATGGTAGGTGACAAAGTGTGTCACCAAAAAAGGTGTAATCGGATCCCTCCTAAAAATAAATCTGTTATTAAGAACTCAAAACGACCATTTAAACTAGCATCAGGAATTAATTGCAAAAAATATTTACATGTCGCCATAAATTTACAGATGCAAATATGAATCTTTATCTAGTTCTATGACCAACAATAATGAAGAATATTTTTTTATATAAATTGAAGATTTTAATGATCCCATGATAAATAATCAAAAAAAGAAAAAGAGAAAATTTTATATATGCATTTAATTTTCTTTCTAATTTATATATGCATTTAATTTTCTTTCTCTTTTAAACATCTTTCGGATTCTCTGCATGATGATATCTGTGGAGTTTAAATTTCACAGCTGTATTCACTCTGAATTAAATAAATATGATAATAATATAATATAGAGAATGTGAAGTTGTTGGCTGAGCTTTTTTGCATATTACCCCCTGAGACTTTCCATATTTTAGTTCATATGATATAAACTATAAAAAATTTCAATTATTAACTTCCTCATTATTACTATATTTACATCTACATGCATAATTTACATTTACAATATATGTGAGCACGGAATGCGCTTCGTGAGAAAGTTTTTTACATGTTTGAAAATCAATTAGAAAATCAAATTAAATATTTGAAGTTGAGAGGCTCGATTCCAATTTTTATCTCAATATATATATATATGGCATTTGCTTCGGTGGACATAAGGACCTATTTGTAAAATGAGTTCTATTTTTATTTTCAAAATTCAAAATGTCGATCCGACCGTTCAACATTATCTCCATATTAAAATGTACTTGGAGGTCAAATTTTACATTTTTTTTGAATTTTTTTACTATTTATTAAGTATTTTACAAAAACTTGTCAAATTCAGACCATTGAATTTGCAAAATACTTAATAAATAGTAAACAAATTCAAAAAAATGTAAAATTTGATCTCCAAGTACATTTTAATATGGAGATAATGTTGAACGGTCAGATCGACGGTTTGAACTTTAAAAATGAAAATAGTACTCATTTTACAAATAGGTCCTTATGTCCACCGAAGCATTCCTCTATATATATATTTGAACAAAGAATACTTAATTTTCCGAACTTGTTATATCTCTCTCACATAATATAATGTATGGCGGATTTAAGGAAGCAAGGAGGGTTTGCTCCCCCAATAATATAAAATTTTAATTTTTCTACGTATATTCTTATTTATTTAGAAATATTACATATTTGACTTTCTTATGAATAAATATTTGTTTCATTTAAGCAACAACAAATATGTTAATTTGTACATTATCTTGTCTAATTTTGTATATCAAGAATTCCCCTATCTGGATGCACTGATTTATTTTTCCATATTAATGATTGTAATTTGATAATTTGATTTAAATTATTAGATTTCTTTTCATTTTTGCTCCCTGCTATTACCAAATATACCATATATATATATATATATATATATAGGAGGGATCCAATTATACCTTTTTTTGACACATCTTGATACTATTTTTTTATAGGTCAATTTTACGATTTCAAAATTTAAACAGTCGATCTGAACCGTTCAACATGATCACCATTTTAAAATGTGCTTGGAGATCAAATTTTACATTTTTATGAATTTTGTTACTATTTATTAAGATAGTTACAAAATTACTATTTTTCAATGTGACTGAAAACAACGATTTTGTAACCATCTTAATAAGTAGTAAAAAAATTCAAAAAAATGTAAAATTTGATCTTCAAGCACATTTTAATATATCTATCATGTTGAACAGTTTGGATCAACTATTTGGACTTTGAAAATGGTAGGTGTCAAAATATGTCAAAAAAAATGTGTAATTTGATCCCTCCTCATATATATATATATATATATATATAGAGAGAGAGAGAGAGAGAGAGAGAGAGAGAGATAGAGGCATATAGCCCTTTCCATGCCTTTCTTTTGTTGCTAGAGACTGAACAAAAATTGAATTAAAGGGAATAAAATCTTAATAGGAAAAAGATAATTGATATCAAATAAAGTAGAACTAGGAAGAAAATTTTCAAATATGATTTGATAGTAAAGATACATACGAAATGTGTAAATCTCGCTGAACAAATTAAGATATGAAAAAAAAATTAAAAAACACAAACAATCAGAACAAATAAAAACAACTTATCTTGTTTAATTAAGCAACTTGAACTAAAATCACAAAAAAAAATTGTTTTTTATTAACACGGAAGGAACTACATCAAATGTGCGTTTTTTTTTCTTTTCAAATTCGCTAAAGAATCACCCCGAAATTTTTTTAGTTACCACAGTAATAAAATAGAAATTAAATGATTACCACCTGGCTCAAGCTATTTTCAATCCTACCACTCACGCAGACACAGTTCGCGCACCAAATTGGAGTGGTGCGTGAATTGGGTTGGCGCACCAAAATTGGTGCAAAATTGGTGCTTAAACGGGGTGAAATGCACTGAAGAGAAGTAAAAATTTCGGAAAATTCTATTCGGGGTGGCGTTTTTTTCTTTTCAAATTCGCTAAAGAATCACCTATTTGGTGCGATTTTATAACGCAATACACATCGCTATACGGTTGATCATGCTCTCTAAAAAACCACAAATTAACTGTGTTTCCTTAGAATTTTCAAAATAATATAAGCGCAAAATATTTCATGCTATTGAATTTTTTTTGCAATATATTCGGTTCTTAAATAATATATTTTTTCTTCTAAAAATAAAGAATGGCAATATCTTGTTAATTAATGGGTTGAATTGTAAAATACATCCGTGATTAAAGACTTAAAAACCAGCTAATATTTTCCTCCACAAAACCAAGGCGCTAATTATTGAATTCACGTACGCTGTTTTCTTTTTGTTCGCCCTTAATTAAATGACAAAGAAGGTTCCTAAAAGGGAAAATTAATGCAGACAGGTTTATTTGATCTTTTGTGGCGTGAATTCAATGTTACAGGTTAATCTCCTACAATGTTACAAGGTGATTGGTTCCCCGCTGGTGTCAGAGCGACTCCACACCTTTGTTACTACCCGATCTGTGCATAGTGGATCTGGCTATCTATCTGATTGTTTTTATTTGAATTCTTCTAGTTATTTCTGAGCACAACTAAAATATTTCATATTTTAAATTAAGAGGGATGCTTCGGTGCACACAAGGACCTATTTGTAAAATGAGTCCTATTTTCATTTTCAAAGTTCAAACAGTCGATCCGACCGTTCAACATTATCTCCATATTAAAATGTACTTGGAGGTCAAATTTTACATTTTTTTGAATTTTTTTACTATTTATTAAGTATTTTACAAATTCAATGGTCTGAATTTGACTAGTTTTTGTAAAATACTTAATAAATAGTAAACAAATTCAAAAAAATATAAAATTTGACCTCCAAGTACATTTTAATATGGAGATAATGTTGAACGGTCGGATCGACTGTTTGAACTTTGAAAATGAAAATAGGAATCATTTTACAAATAGGTCCTTGTGTGCACCGAAGCATTTGCCTTAAATTAATTCAACAAAAATTATATATGAAAATGTTTAGATTAATTATATACAAATAATTAAATTTATAATTTTATTTTATGGATAATATACAATAAATAGTATATTATTGTACAATTAGTAAAATTTGAAAATAACTTAAAGAGGTGCTAGTGCTAAACAAATATTTTAAATATAATACATGTAATATTTAAAATATTTTTATTATCTGAACTTGAAAGATTGCTGGACCATTGTTCTAAATGTTGATTAATTTCAAATGTTCTAGGCGTTGAGAAGAAAAAATTTAAGGAAAGGGCAAAAAAAAATGAGCCTCAATTGTTGAAGTCAAGATAATATATTATTGTCAGATGGTTACATTTAATGCAAAAACGGGTGCCAAGTTCTAGAACTTTCATTACATCTTGAGCAAAAAAAAAAAATGTTAATTTGAATATAATTAAGTGTAAACTTAATAATACATGTGTAAAAAGAACTATATACTTGTGAGAAATATAGATTCAATAGAAGATGCGAATGTCTCATATTAAATATTCTTTCAACACTTAATTTAATACTAAATAATTGTAAAATAACTTTTTTTTTCCCATGTATTTTTTTTTTTTTTTTTGGCCAGCTGTATGAATCCTCATATTTCTTTGCTAAGGCTGTGCTCCAATTAGGGTTAGAGGAGGGGAGGGTGAGAAAATTTTTAACTTTCACCTGCTCCACAATTCAATTTTAGAAGGAAGGAAAGACAGAGGAGGTGAATTTTTAACCCTGCGGAAGCCAAAACTGTCACCCCCAAATCGGAGTGTAGACCTTTTCCCTCCCCTCCCCTCCCCTCCCCTCCTCTCCCTTCCCCTCCCTCTCTAATACAATTACTGGAGCACAGCCTAAAGAGAACTCTTCTTTGGAGATGCCAAGTGGAAAATGAGCTGGACAAAGAAATCCAGCACCACCCAATAGAAAACCGGGTAAGGATTTTAACAGAGTAGTTATGACTTCATACAGCGCACGGACCTCATGCAGCGCTTCTTTGATTATACAGTCTGTGAGCTTCATGAAGCTAAAGCAGCTCTGTTAAAATATTTACCCCCAAAACCACATGACCATGTCAATATCAGTCAATAATCGTAAAAATCCCGAGTTCCATTAATTACGTGAAATTTTCTCATAAGTCCACCTGCTCGTTTCGTTGAATTCATATCACCTGAGGTAACATAAATTGTTTTTAGATCTGGACCGTTCGATCTTCTTCCGCACGAATACTAAAGGCCTTTATTCCACCTTGGGCGGTCGTGATCTATACTCAAATATTCTGTTACCTTAGAGTATGTGGACTCCGTTTCGGCTCTCCTCTCTTTATTTCCAATACTCAACCCATCACCATCTCCAGTCGTCAACGAATCAAAATAAAAATAGAAGAACACAAAACGAAGATTACCTTCTATAAACAAATTTCAAAGAGAGAAGAAAGCGATTATTAATTGTTTTTATTTGGAGGTTTTACTCTTTCTCTGTTGCCCAATATAAATACTTAACCCTGCTATGGCTTTTTCCCAACTCAGGAAGAAGAACAAACAATTTCTCACTGCTTTGAATTCTTTCTCTATCTCTAATGGCGTCTGGTAATTCCAACATCCATTTAACGAACTCTAACACTCATTTAGCCGATCTGAAGATTACTCGCAGTGGAAGCTCTCCTGATATACCTCGATCCGCTAGAAGTAGATTGGGAAGCATGGATGATGTGTCGAAGTACGAGAAGAAACTTTATCAAGGCGAAGCTGGTTATATTTTGGAAGATGTGCCTCACCTCGTTGATTACCTCCCTGATCTGCCAGTGAGTAACTAATTCTGTTTTCCTCGAAATATCTCTTTCTTTTTAAGTATTTTTCTTGGATTTAATGGTAGAAACAGTACTTTTCATCTTCGTTCTAATTATTTGTTTGAAGTATTGTTCTGAAATTTTGCTAAGATATTTCTCAAAAGGCTGTATTGATCTTTCAAAAAATTAGCATATTATTCACTTTTATTTGGGTTTATTCGCAAATCTTAATTGGTCTTAGAGAGGGAATATGCGATGTTTCAATATTGCATATGTACCCTTGTAAACGCTGCTGTTGACATTTAAACCCTCCGTAAATATTGCAAATTGTTCCGTCACCTCTTTTTTTTTTTTTTTTTATTAACTTCAATTCAATACACTCCGTTATCTGCTCTCCCTTTTCAAGAAAAAAAAATTGCCTACAATTCTGGTAACAATAATTTGTGCACTACCTTTGCACATTTTTCTCCATTTAATTTCTAGTTTTTGTTCTATAAAGTTAATTTCCAAGAACAGTCTCATTGATTATTTGTTTTTCCCTTTTCAGACTTACCCAAACCCACTTCAGGATAACTCAGCATACTCAGTTGTCAAGTAAGTGCCCTTGCTTTATCATTAGATTTTGTTTGTCTTTTACTTAAACATTTACTCAATACTTGTTATGTAAAATCTGACAATATAGGTAATTTTGTTGTTATTTCAGGCAATATTTTGTCAATACAGATGATACTGTTGTTCAGAAGGTCAGCTTCATGTTCCTGAATTTTTTAAATAAATGCTAATTAATTCCTGAATATTTTGTCATACACAATTGTTCTAAATGAAGATCATTTTTTTCCCCAACAAATTCTCTCCTCTCAACAAATTTAATTGATTCCAGTAATTTTTTGTTCTTTCTATAGATTAAAAGACACCCAAAACAGAATATTGAGCATTTACAATAAGGACCTTAAGATCTTTTCTCTATTTGCTGTTTGCCTGAAGACCCTCTTAAATTTTGAACTATATATTCTAAACCTGTACAAAATGTATATATTTTTTTTTGTCATGTAGGTTATTCAGCACAAAAATAGCGCAAGAGGTACCCACTTCCGACGTGCTGGACCTCGTCAGAAGGTATGATATCCTCATTTTTCCCTTGTTCCTTAAAGTAAAACATACTTACATATTTCTCAGCTAAGAATTGAAGATTATATTGTGTTATTTAAATTCAATGTTCAGAATTTGGGTTCACAAGAAATTGGGTAATGTCATTGTATTTAGCAATTACTCAGGATGTCATCTAACTATTCTTCGACATTTAGGTTTATTTTGAGTCAGATGAGGTGCGGGCATGCATTGTAACATGTGGTGGCCTCTGCCCCGGACTCAACACAGTCATAAGAGAGATTGTATGCGGCTTGCAGGTTATGTATGGTGTCAAAGAATTGATTGGTATTCAGGTACGCGCTCATTTGTAAATTAAACCCTGTAGTTACTGTATTTAAGAACAGCGCACCCTCATTCCATATGTGCTTGTAGATTGACTATGTTATAGTTAAAATAAGGTTAGTTTACTCGAAAACTGAATATGATAAAAACTGCTGTGCATCCTGGGTTCTTTGGGAGTAACACCCAACATTTTCACCTTTTGTAATTTATCTCAATTTTCTCACGTCCGCCGAGTTTTTTTGGATCGTTTGCGAAAAATGCCAATGTTGAAAACCAACATTTAGTCACCTTATTTTGTTCTGGAAACCAAGGGGAAAACAGATTACAAACCAGGCATGGGTGTTTTACTGGCACAAACTGCATTTATCTTGTATCAGGAACTTAACTATGCATTTGATCAAACTTTATTTTCTTAAAATGATAATCTGCCTTTCTTTCTGCGAATTTGAATTTTGAAGGGAGGATATGCGGGCTTCTATTCAAAGAACACTGTTACTTTGACTCGAAAAACAGTTGATGACATACACAAGAAAGGTGGCACTATTCTGGGTACCTCAAGAGGGGGCCATGATACAATTAAAATTGTAGACAGCATCCAGGACCGTGGAATAAACATGGTAAAAAAACTGAGTTTTTTTTTTTTTATATTCTCTGGTAAATTAGCTTTTTTACTTTTCTAAATATTTTCCATTAAATATTTTCCAGGTCTTTATAATTGGAGGAGATGGTACCCAGAAAGGAGCTGCTGCTATATACCAGGTAATCATAAGTGCGTAAAAGGAAATTTTGAATTTTGCTCCTGAAAAATATTGTAGTTCCACTGATAAACCTGTCTTGTTTTCTTGAATCTTTGCAGGAAGTAAAAAGAAGGGGCTACAAATGTGTTGTTTGCGGCATCCCAAAGACTATTGACAATGATATTTGTGTAATTTAATTTTCCACTTGTTTCAACATTTGATTATGTACAACAACAACCAAGCCTTTAGTCCCAAACAAGTTGGGTTAGACTAGAAATGACACCCAATCAGAGTCACAGGAATGACTTTGACCTATCCACCAAACCTTATTCAAACAAAAACCCAACATACATTTTCACCTACCCTCCCTTAGAAATGATTCAAAAGCCCAGATCGGTGGCTTGTTGGTTCAAACTCATAGATGGTGATTTTCTTTTTTTAAGTATCTATCTTGATTTCTGTAGGTGATAGACAAGTCTTTTGGATTTGACACGGCAGTGGAGGAGGCCCAAAGGGCCATAAATGCAGCCCATGTGGAGTCTGAGAGTGCAGAAAACGGTATCGGCCTTGTCAAGTTGATGGGCCGGTACAGCGGTATGTATGAGAAATAAATTTATGGAATTTTAAATTGTACCAACACCAGCAGTTATATCATGACATTGACCTTCTTAAAAAATAATATGACTCAATTGTTTTATCAAATAAGATATTTACCGTATCACTTTCAATGATGCAGGTTTCATAGCACAATATGCTACCCTCGCAAGTAGAGATGTGGTATGTAATCTTTCCGAATTTGCAATACTGTTCAAGTTCACAAACAAATAAACCGAAAAGGAAATGATGTTCCTTGTTTTTTCTTTTCCTTTTTTAGGATTTGTGCTTAATTCCTGAATCGCCCTTCTACTTGGATGGCCAAGGCGGTTTGCTTGAATTTATTGAGAAAAGGATCAAGGAATTCGGCCACATGGTTATAGTTGTGGCCGAAGGTGCCGGTCAAGATTTAATCGCTCAAGACATGAAATCAATGGATACCAAAGATGCCTCTGGTAATAAGCTCCTGCTCGATGTTGGTCTATGGCTTTCTCAAAAGATCAAGGTAATAACACTTCAGGGAAATTAATTTGGATATTTTTGCATATCTACTTAAATAATAGAAACCCAGAACATTTATTAAGCTTGTGAATTTTTTTTTAATGCAGGAGCATTTTGCGAAAAAGAAGAAGACCCTGAACCTGAAGTACATAGGTAACTTGTCAAAAACCAAATGCAGTTCTTAGAACTACGTCATAATTAATACTTTCGAATACCAAATAAATGAAATTCTTTCTTATGTCTTACAGACCCGACATATATGATTCGTGCTATACCTAGCAATGCATCAGATAATGTGTACTGCACCCTTCTGGCCCAGTGTTCTGTTCATGGTGCCATGGCCGGGTTCACCGGTATGACTGTGGGTTTGGTTAATGGAAGGCATGCTTACATCCCCTTCTATGTGAGTATTAAATGCTTCATCATTTCTTCTTAACATGAAGTATTCTTAATAATGAAACCTTTGTCGTTTACATAGATCTAACTTGTTGGTATTGTTGTCGCAGAAAATAACCGAGAGCACAAACAAGGTATCTATCACAGACAGGATGTGGGCCCGGCTTCTCTCCTCAACCAACCAGCCAAGTTTCATGAACAAAGGTAATGTAGAAGAAGAAAAGAACGAAGAGGAAGAAGAACTACAAGCCCCAGTTACTGCAACAAATAATGGTAATAAATAAATTGCCTAAAAATTGTTAACCCTGTTTAATTTTTTTCCAGAGTCTACTTACAATCAACCTATTGGCAACATTAAGCCTTGCATCAGTGTTTTCTCTCTTCTTTTATTTTTTTCCTTTTCTTTTTGTAAAAAAGTGTGTCTTTTGTTGGAATAAGCAAATAAAGCGTGCTTGTTTTTTTTGTGCGTTGTTGTCGAAATCCTTGTGCGCGGGATGGATCTTGAATGATTAATTCCTTAAGTGTGTACTTGTGTTGATTTTATTTTCTTAAGTGCGTTTATTGTAGTTGACAGCATCTTGAAACGAACCGGTTCGGGCTTCTCTCCGATTCTGACGCTTTCACTGTATCATCCTACATTCATGAAGACACGTAAATAGCTTACCTCATCGTGGGATCCACACACTAGTCCTATACACTGCATTTTTTTCCCTTCACCATTTTCCAATTTATTGAAATTTCTAAATAAGAAGTTTGAAAGTTTGATGAATCAACTTAGTAATTGGTGCTGATGTAAAAATGAATGAAATACAAATGTAAGAAAACATGCATGTTGTTTGACTAAAAGCTCAGGAAATTTTAAAACACCTACTGTGTTTGAAAACAAGCGTTTTACATTTTGAATTTGAAAAAAAATCAAGTATAACGTAGAACCCACGTTACATGATACTGAGAAAAAAAGTTTGCCTTGACTGAATAGAGGACATGTACTGACAGCAGTCTGGATTTTTTTTCCGAGACGAATGTTATGTTCTGTGAAGTTAATGACCAGAAATCTATTTACTTCTACTAAATCCTAATTGAGATGAAAGAAGAAATCGATTCATTCATGCATTCACTTTCTGGATTGTTGTTGTTCAAGAAAATATAGAGGTATAATATGGATTTGTTTGGGTCTATGTTCTCCAGCTATTTGACATAACCTCTACATTAGTTGTCTTATCTAATTTAAAATCAGAATAGACTCGGCCCAGAACTAAACAAAAGACATAAAATATACAGCCCAATTAATTCTAAATTTCAAAGCATCCCGTTCAACTTCTATATTAGTACAAGGCATTTGTATTGAAATCATGACAACTGACTATCAATGTGTTTAAAACACAGCCCAGTAGTTAGCATCTTCTGCATATGATGATACGCCGCTTACAATTTCAATTACAGCAAAGTGAAGCACTTGCTTTGGAAATATATTAGCATCTTCAATTATTCATTTCAGCAATTATGTAATATTATTCTTTATTAATTCTGAATTTTTTTTTTCAAGTCAACAAAATTGTAATTCCAAAGATGACAACATTCTAAAAATAATCTGAAGATAATTAAAAATTATTATGTGGCAAATAAATTCAAAATTTTACTATTTTAGAGATGATATTACTATAACAATGTAAGATGAAATGTTGTGAGTTATTCAATCACCAGTTCATCACTTTGCTTCAATAAAGCCATCCTTTAGATTCAAAATGAACACACCAAACAATGTGAAGCTCCAATTAGAATTTAAGAAAAATATTGAGGCCCAAATACTTCCATTCAATAAAAAAAAGGAAAACAAAATTTGCCATAAAAAAAATGTACATTCTCATTTAGGAAAAACAAAAAAATTTCAATTGCCAACCGTTTACAATAGCTAACATATTGATTTACAAGAAAAAAAAAAATTATGAAAATCATTTTGAGTATACACATTGACATTGATTCAAAAAATGGAAACTTGCTAACACCATAAAGTACCTCGAGGAGCCATGCACATTACAAATGGCCATACCAGAAGTTAGACAAGCTAATCTAAAGCTACTTAAATCTCCAGAGATCCCTTTTTCTTTCATTTGGGGGGGGGGGGGGGGGGGGGGGGTGTAAAGATATATCATACAAAAAATGTCAGTTTACGAGGCCCTAGATCTCCAGATTCTGATTGAAGACGGTGTAAATCACGTCTTTCAGGTTCTTGCATCCCAAAATTGTCATCTCTATGTCGAGAGTCTTCATCAATTTCTCGGCTGATTTCGGCACAACACATCTCTTGTACCCTAGTTGGGCCACCGCCATTATCCGTTTATCCATTCTTGGCACCTTGCGCAGAAGAGAAGGATATAACAATTAATAAAATTCAACGGCGAATACTTTTCCAAACCAGTTGTCGTTAGAGTAGCTTAAAGAACCCACTCTGATTTGGGTGTAATAGTCTCTTTATTTCACCCTACAAATGTTTTTTTATATATTGGTGGGTCAAGTAGCTTATCAGTTGTCTCCAGTTTATCAATTGACAACAGCAATTGGAATACAAAACCATAGCAAACAAATGCACACCTTTTTTCTATTTAACTACATAACAAAGAATTTAACAAACCAGATCAAGCAAATTCCAGTTTTATTTTTTTAAGTGCTTGCATTTGCATGCAGGTAGATGGGTGTTTGGGTAAGGGATGGTAGGCACTTACCATTCGAAGCTCACCACCAAGGCCTATCTCTCCAATAAATGTAATATCATTAGGAAGGGGACATTCCAAGAAGCTGAAATTATGTCAAAATCATCAAGTTTGAAAAGGGAATTTTTGGATTCATCACACAAAAAAAATATAATTTTCAGCCTTGAAATAAGGAGAAACACAAACAAACAACAGCAATAACAAATAATAGGAAAATAAACGGAAAAATGGAATTAGTAAAACCTGCTAGAAATGGCAGCTGCCACTGCCAAGTCGCCTGCAGGCTCTGACAAACTGATCCCACTAACCACATTCAGAAATATTGTCTACAAAATAAAAAAATATATATAATGGAATGTTAAACAGGTGTATACGTTATAAAGGTCAACTTATCATATAGATTTCGGATAAAATGCAAGTCGTTAGATTTGAAAACAACGAAGAAACTAAACCAAGTGTGGTTTCTCTTACATTGTCCTGTAGCTTCAGACCTGCTTGTTTCACAAGTACCTTTACAGCATCAGGGAAACAAAATATTTGTCAGCTTTATACTGTTGCAACTTCATAATAAAAGAACACACATATAATTATTTTAACATTTTCTTACACCTCCACTCCTGTGTGTATGTCTGGAGGGGGGGGGGGGGGGGGCATTACTGGAAAAATTCTAATACCTACCGCAATTATGAGGTCAGCCCTGCTCACATGTACTCCATTAATATGCCTTCCAGCAGATTTACCAGGTACACATAATGCCTTCATGAAAATAACATGTGAAGGAAAATTATTTCAACTACTGGGGAAATAACAAATGACAGGATTAGGTCAAAGAAAGAAAGAATAAGGAAATCTAAATGCACCTCGACATTTTTGCATTAAACTATGGAAAATTGTGACAATGAAGTACCTGCACTTCTATAACGAAGGCACGGGACCCTTCAACCATGACACCTATAGCAAGGCCAGCAAGTATATCTGAATCTGTGTTATGATCTGTTAAGAACATCTCACTAGGGTTTGCAACTGCCTGAAGTCCCATCCCTGACATCTCCAACACTCCCAGCTGAATTTCAACCAACATTGCAATAAAAAAATTGAAATAAAAATAAAATAAGACAAGTAAACAGCATGTCAATAAACCAGCAAAATGGATACACTAAACACAAATAGATGTAAGAAAAAGACTTTATACCAACTTGTCAAAATTATACTGGACAAGTCTGCCATTGTAATCATCATAACTAAAACAAGCATTCTAATATGTGATATGATAAAGAGATAAATGAATATAGAATGGATTAGTTTACCTCATCAGTCGAACCGAACCGATTCTTCACGGATCGTAGTAATCTAAAGGACGAGTACCTCTCTCCCTACACAGATTATATATTCCCAGATTTATTTAAAGATATATTCAATGAGCAGATGGATCTTAAGAAAATTTTGTTCATGTTTGCCTAACTGCTACTTTCTCTTTCTATCTGTCACTAAAACTGTTTTTGGTTTGTGTGTTCTGTACAGAAGAGAGAGAGAGGAAGAAGGGGGGAACCTCCATGTACAAAACAACATCGACTATATGCTCCAAAAGACGGGGACCAGCAATGTCACCAGACTTCGTGACATGACCAATCTGAAATAGGCATTCAAACCAAGTCACCATTCCATCAACTACAGTAACAATAGTCTTGTAAAATGTCAAAATGGATATCATGAATTACAAAAAGCTAATATAATAAACTTACCAAAAAGACAGGGATATTTGTGTCCTTAGCAAATCTAAGTAAGGCTGAAGTACACTCCCTCACCTTTAGGGTAAAAAAAAGGGAAAAAAACTCTATTATCAACAATTAAGTAATTGTACTTGCCTTTTTTTCTTCAACTTTTTGTGTTTTGTAAAAAGTTCTCAAGTTGTTTGCTAATATTCATATTTTTTTCAACTTAGATTCTTCCTCAACAAAATTAATGACAGGAATAATTAAAAACAAACACAAAAAAAGAAAAGAAAAGAAGAAGAAGACAAATGCTGTTGATTAGTAAACACCTGAGAGACATTGCCAGCACTACCAGTAACTTCTCTCAAATAAACAGTCTGTATTGAATCAATTATAAGAGCTCTTGGTTTAAGTGGTTGAATCTTCTCAAATATATCCTGAAAATGAAATTATCAATGGTTTGAATGTTCTTCCAAAAGAACCTGTCAACAATGTGTGTAATAAAAGTTAAGTATATGGTAGTTATTTATGATAGTTCATGAAATTTTACCTTAATAAAAGTTAAGTATATGGTAGTAACAGTATCATAACTATCAAACTTTTATTTATTTGACCAAGTATCAGGATGTATCATGGCATTAAGTGTTCATTTGACTAGCTATCAAACTTGGTTCTTGACTTTTTTTATTTATTTGGGGCTTTTTAATTTAACTAACCTAAAAAGCTTGACTAAGAAAATGAAAGAAGGACATAAGGATATGTACCTCAATGTCTGTGCTAGAGTATAGATATAGATTGTCTGTAGTAATATGCATCCGATCAGCTCTGTTTGCAATTTGTTCAATACTCTGTTCATTCAGAACAAGTGTTATACAATTGCAGTTGAAAATAGTAAAGAATATACAGTGTTTAAGTTTGAAAAAAAACCCTAAAAATAAAGTAAGCTAAAACAAACATAATTGATATTCTCAGAAAGCAATGGATAGCTGGTGGACTGTACATTAGTATGCAAAGATATGTTGGCAATAAAAAAACCAAAGTCCTATGGAATTAAAACTTGAGTGTTGCAAGAAAGCACCATCTACTTTATAAGCAACTGCAAAAGATCAACATGAGTTGTTTACTCCAAAAGAGAGCCATACCTATCATTACCACGTCCATGTTATCCTTGATTCAACATAACTACCACTTCGGGAATATTTTGTGCAAACAACATATTTGGCCAATTTGTTTGAGAAATGAATAATTCTAGAGCAGTACTCGGTTGAACACTCAATTTAAATAATATAAGGTCTGTCTTTGCAAATATCAGACAATATAATTTTTTCAACACATAAGCATATTAATTGATTTTCAAGGCAAAAATACACTAATTATGACATACAAACGCAATCAGATAAGTTCCATGATCGACATTTTATTTGTTGCTTTCATTTACTTGTTGCTTTTTTGGCGATCGACATTTTATTCATGAAATAAGGACTGAGTGTTTGATGACAAACAAAGAGTTGATAATAACAAACAAATCTAACAATGGATATGACAAACCTCTTCACCGGAAACATATACAACTGGCTCACCAGAATCTGATCCTTCAGCTACATTAGCGGAAATCTTCAAATATCCAAAAATAGCACTAATTAATAATAAAAACATATGGATTTAATACAAAATAATTTACATTTGACAGAATATGATACAAACCTGCAACAAAAGTGTGCTTTTGCCAACACCTGGATCTCCGCCTACTAAAACCAACGATCCTATAAAAAAACAAAACCAATTACATGGAATAAAAAGCTAATAATTCTCAATTTCAAAAAAATATTAACTATTTATGTTAGAATGGTTCTATAAAACTTGATTTTGTTTGTTTTTCTTGACAATGATAGCAATACATCACAACAAATAAATCACAAGCCTGCATACCAGGTACAATGCCTCCTCCAAGCACTCTTGATACCTCCATTCCAAACAGGCCAGAGCTGCGGTTTGTGAGTGAATTTTAATAAGCAACTTGATCCTACAGATGGGCAAACATCATAATAGTGATAAAATATAATGAGTGAGGCTACGGTACTATGCATAGTGCACACCAGTCCGCACTATGGATCAATATCTCCGTTTTCAAAGTTAAAATTCAACACAATCTCTTATATGAAAATGTAATCGGAGACCAAATTTTATATTTTTCAGAATTCTTTTACTATATTCTTAGATAATTCAAAAATCACTTGATCTAAAGATTCTTGATCATTCGAAATTAGTGATTTTCTACCTATCCTAAAAATAGTAAAATATTCTAAAAAATGTAAAATTTAGTCACTTAGTACATTTTCAGATGAAAATCATATTGAGTGGTTCCGATCAACCGTTTGATCTTTGAAAACAAAGATACAAAGTCGTAGTATGGACTGAAATGTGCTATGCATAATAACCATAGCCTCACTCTTAAATGAACTCACAGTTGTATTCGCCAGTCAGACTGTTCTCTTCCCATATTAACATCAGCCAGTGTCTTTGGGATCAGAGAACCGGGCTTTTGACGGAGCCATGTTCGTACAGCTGCTTCTGACACCTCAGCACCTCTCTTAGGGTTCACCTTTAACATGTCATGCTCGCGCTCGCTGACTGACCCGACCCCACACTTGGGACACCGACCCCACCACTGAGAAAATTCACTACCACAATTGTCACACCCATAAGCGACCTTAACCTTACTGTTTTTTCCCTTTTTCCTTGAAATATCAGAATAAATCTTGGAGCTTCCAGTTTTTTCTTCCTTTTCATTTTGTTTTCTTGACCTCTCCCAAATTGTTGGACCCAATTTCTTTCCTTCTTCTTCCTCTTCTCCTTCAAATTGTCGATTGGAAGTACCTACTTGACTAATTGAGCCGTATAATTCGTCTATTCGTCGATCATTTGTGACGACTCTGTCTTGAACAGGGTCATAGTAGGTAGAGACGCTGCGTTCCCGACTAGTTCCTTCCTCTTCTTCGTCTGAATTGTCTAAGGAAGTAAAGCGGGGGTTGATACCAGTAGAAAAGTTGAAGGAAGCCCTGGGTGGAGATGATCGGTATATTGGAATTTTTACGGTTTGCGTGTAAGCAAGGAGGTGGCGACGGAGACATAGCGAGCGGAGATGAAAGAGGCAGCGGAGGGATGATTGCATGTTAAAATTTGGAAATGGCGTTACTAGGGTTTTAGGAGGCAAGGAAGCACTGTAGGGAAATGGTGGCTTCAGTGACAGTGAGAACTGAGAACGGAGGAAAAGAGGGAGGGGGAGAGAGAGAGAGAGAGAGAGGTGGGAACTGTGAGGTGGACCACCAAGAAGTTGATTAATGCGGGACCCGTAATCAGAGAGTTTGGGTTCTATTATATGCTCTTGAGTCTTGACCTGTAATGGACCTGGTCTAAGAGAGTTTTTGGAAACTAGGATTAGGGTATAATCGAAGAGGCGGGAAATGTCGATCGCAAACTCCGAGTCCGAGGAACAGGCCGAGGAGCTCGAGAGGCGAGAGCCCTACTCTTTATGTTTCGGATCTTCTGTTACTTTCATTGTGTGGCGAGCTCGAGAGGCGAGAGCCCTTCGCTTTATGTGTCGGATCTTCTGTTACTCACATTGTGTGGCAAGTAATTTTACATCTTTTTGTGCAGCGAGTGCAAACGGAACATATAAATTATCTGTTTGTCCCATACGTGTTCGCATAATTATATCTATATATCATTCGTATTAAAAAAAAATGTTTTTTGTATCCTTAATTTCATATGTAGTGGCATTGATAGTATCTGTATCCAACTATCCATAAACTAAATATTCATATTTACATGGGACCCACTAGTTTAAACTCCTTGAAACATTATGACTTAATTAACAGTAGTTTTGGGTCTGGGCAGCCTAACGCATCAAAATGAATAAAAACCTATTTACATCATTTCTTTATACACAAGTTTATTTATTACAATAGTAGATTAAACGGCTCTGCAGTAAATAATGCAACAATGTATTGAATCAAAAGGATCTGGAGTTTATATTGACACTAGATCTCTCTAGGCAATCAGTAACTTAGCTAGTTTAACTCTTATGTTTACAAAAGATGTTATACAAGAGTAGAACTAGGGTGTTCCTAAGCTCACCAAGCTCTTCCGTGAGCTCGACTCTAAAACCTATCGAATTGACTTCAAACGACATTTTCAAACCGTTAGATGTTCAATATATATATTAAAATGTGTTTGGAGACTAAATTTTACATTTTTTGAAATTTTTTTACTATTTATTAAGATGGTTTGAAAATCGTTGTTTTCTAATGGTGCAGAATTTTAATAAAAACAACGATTTTCAAACCATCTTAATAAATAGTAAACAAATTTCAAAAAATGTAAAATTTGGTCTCCAAGTACATTTTAATATAGATTGAACATCGAACGGTTTAGAAATGTCGTTTGAAGTCAATTCGATAGGTTTTAGAGTCGAGCTCACAGAAGGGCTTGGTGAGCTTAGGAACACCCTAGTTCTACTCATATAATGCCGTTTTTTTTTCATAACTTGTTGATTCGGCATGATGACACACACAAGTAGAAAATGTTAGATTTATTGCCATTCTCGTTAGATTTAATGTCAACATTGAACATATATGTAATCTAATTATGCATTAATTACTGTCATATATGGTTGTCAATTAAAGATATAAAATAAGGTAATAGACAGTCAATATATATTCATTATGATGTCATCTACAAATGTGTAGAATAATTTAGGTAAATATTAAATAATTGATGGACTGATTATGAAATTTACAATTAAGGAAATCGATTCTCCAGCGGCTGCACGGATTTTGATGCGATTGCACGGTTTTTGATGCAGTTGCACAAAATACATTTTTTATGTTGGCATATGGCCAAAAAGTCGGTTCTGAGTTAGGGTTTGGCAATATGCCGACTCCACATCTCTATAAATAGGGTTGGTCCCAAAGCACAAGAATATACGAAAAGTTGCATAATTTTCTTGCCGTCAATCTAGTCAATTCTGTGGCTTTCTCTACTTCTCCCCATTAAAGAATAGAGATGTGAGATCATTGAGGAACTGTGAACACGATCTCACAAGGATAGTTTTGTAGCTTTGGAAGGCTTCATCCTACCACTAAGGAGGCCGCCGACGCTTCAACCTCTACACCGGCACGAACTTTTTCTTGCCGCTGTCCTACAATTTCATGAACCGCTTTTGAGTGAAGCTTTGCTTAAACACGCTAATGGAATCAGGTATTGCGTCTGCTCTCTAACAGTTGATGATTTTTGCATGATGGCCATTTTAGCATAGGTAGATCAATAGTGGCATATTGAATTGAACTGTTTATGTGGCCGAATTATTTTAGTGTAATAATAAGGTCCCAACAAGTGGTAATCAAAGCCACTTCTATGCCAATTTAGATTTTTTTTAGAATTGATCTAGAGAATAAGCAATTGATTGTTGATTTTTCAATTGCTTTGAATTGCTTGCTGGAATAAGCTTTGTTCTGAATTTTTCGAAAATTGTGTATTACTCTGTTTTGATTTGTATCTGTATTTTTTCAGAAATTACATTGATTTGCTTGACGCCTCTGTATAGTTTTGATTTAATTGGTCAATGTTTTATTATCAAAGTTTTGGAATTATTCGGGTCAAATTAATCATGGTCTGTTACTTTGTTAAAATTTCTATTTTGATTTCTGTTAAAATTAATCATGATTTGTATTTGGGCCTCCAGAAATGATTTGTATTGCCGATATATACCTTCTAATTTTACTGATTTGTATGCGCCATTGACCATTGAAAGGAATTAATTTCCGAATAACAGAGTAACGCAATTCTGTTAAGTCATTTTTTAAGTATTCCGCTGCTATTTTTAAACCACAACAGAGTATGCAATAATTTGATTATATGGTTAAGCCAAATTTCGAAAACTGCAAATTATTGTAAAGCAATTAAAATTTTCTTTTGCGTTAGTTTGATTGCACATTCAGATTATATAATTAGGGTATAAATTATAATTCTTTTAAAGGCAAAGGGATATGTAATTTGGATTTGATTTGTTGGGACCTTATTATTACACTTAGAGAAGGAAATTTGTCACGGCGTGATCAGTCACGTCACGTAACGTCACGTTACGTCACGTCACGTGTGTCGATTACGTGACGTGACTCACGTGTTGCGTGACGTGACTATTCGCGTGACGTGACTGTATTTAACAAAAATTATACGTCACGTCACGTCACGTAAACTAATCACGTCACGTGATCACGTCACGTCACGTCACGTTATAAAACACATCACGTGATCACGTACTGTCACGTGTAATCACGTAAATTCAGAGTATATTCAGAGTATATTCCTATTAGCACTATTAGGCTATGTTTCTGTAGTATATTCATAGTATATTCAGACTTTTCTTTTGTGGTTGTTTGTAAAAACTATGTTTCTTAATGAAACGGGCTTAAATATCTTTTATCCAAAAAATTTAGCAATTTTTAGAATATTATTTACTAGTTAATTTTTGCAACATTATTTACTTATTTTACAAATTTTATAATTTTCATATTTTTTGATATATTTTTTCTGAATTTTCAACAATTTAAATTAAAATATAAAAAAGAAGTTCAATGTGACTAATTTATATCACGTCATATCACGTCACGTCATTCACGTCACGTCATATCACGTCACGTGTAGTCACGGCGTGACTACGCGTGACGTGACCATTCGCGTGACGTGATCGTCTGCCACTATTTTGATCACGTCACGTCACGTCACGTGAAAAAAAAACATTGATCACGTCACGTCACGTCACGTGACCAAATCACGGCGTGTTTGTCACGTCACGTCACGGCGTGTCACGTATTTCCTTCTCTAATTACACTAAAACAATTCAGCCACATAAACAGTTCAATTCAATTCAATATACCACTATTGATTTACTTATGCCAAAATGGCCATCATGCAAAAATCATCAACTCTTAAAGAGCAGACGCAATACCTGATTACATTAGCGTGTTTAAGCAAAGCTTCACTCAAAAATGATTGATGAACTTGTGCGACAGCGACAAGAAAATCTTCGTGCCGATATAGAGGTTGGAGCGTCGACGGACTCCTTAGTGGTAAGATAAAGCCTTCCAAAGCTATAAGACTGCCCTTGTGAGATCGTGTTCACAATTCTTCAATGATCTCACCTCTCTATTCTTTAATGGGGAGAAGTAGAGAAGGCCTCATAATTGACTAAATTGACAGCTAGAAAATTATGCAACTTTGTATATTCTTGTGCTCAAGGACCAACCCTATTTATAGAGATGTGGAGTCAGCATATTACCAAACTCTAACTCAGAACCGACTTTTTGGCCATATGCCAACTTAAAAAAAGTATTTTGTGCAACTGCATCAAAAACCGTGCAATCACATCAAAATCCGTGCAGCTGCTGGATAATTGGTTTCCTTAATTGCAAATTTTAGAATCAATTTATCAATAATTTGATCTTTGCCTAAATTGTTCTACACATTTGTGGACCACATCATAATGAATATATATTGATTGTCAAACAATGCATAATTAGATTACATATATGCTCAATGTTGGCATTAAATCCAACGAGGTTGGCAATAAATCCAACAGAAAAAGCTAACACATCTTATCCAATCAGAAAAATAAGAGCAAAGTAAAAGATTGACCTAAAACCTTGTTAATAAAGCTAACACATTATACAGCTCACCTCAGCTGCTCTCAAGCTCTTCTCATTTTAGATCTGGCATATCTTTAAATTGAGTTAAGAATATAATCATGACACTCAAAAAACAGTTTGTTCATACAAATTTTGATACCGTACTGTTCAGTACAATAGTAATTATGTCGGACCAAGTAATATAAAAGCTCATCATGGGCATGCAAATCAGAATTTCTAAATAAATACCAGACAAGAAGAAATTTGCAAGTTATGCTGAGGTCGAAAAAAAAAAACTCGTCACGCTTCAGAAAAATCATAAACACAAAATTGTATTATGTTGGCCTTGATAAGTTCTTAAGAAGCACATTAATACAATAAACAATTTGGATGCAGGTACCTATAAAGAAAACTGAGTCCTCATCTGGGGAAGTAAATTAGATTGTTTTATTATGCTAATGACAACATTGGTTTATGATGAGATTAGTTCTGTTAAAGTAACTGCAGCAATCTGCTATCAGTTTAGTTGATAAAAGTCGAATTCCTATTTCTACTTCCCAAAATTGCGGGGTCCTTTTGCAAATTTCCATGATTTAAAGTTCAAAATTTTATATTTCAGAAAAGAAAATTCATATTTTAAGGATACTCTACATGCATGGCGCCGCGGTCTGACGAAGACAGATAGGTGTCTTGAAGCCCATTTAATGCTTCTGTTGATGATTCAATATCCTACATACAAATTTATTTAAATAAATCTTAACTGATCTTCTCATTAAACTCCAACGAGTGAGAATTTAAGCATCTTGTGGAATGTCTGGTGTTGTTTGGAAGTTCTGTGAAACACAGGTTCTGTTGGAAGGGCATGTATGTACTGGCATACCATTTATCATTTGTTTTTTTCTTTTTCACAATCATAAAAGAAATAGCATAAGAAACTATTATAATCAAATTTACATACTTGAAAGTCAGCAAATGCCACTGGCATACCACCTTTTCTCAGGAGCTTTAGGGTTTGTAATCCTGGGTACCTAAAGAGAAAATAAGATAAAACCTCTGATACTTGATCATGTCATGTAAGATGGCTGCCACCCAGACAAATATTACCATTTAAAATGAGGAATATCATATATGCTTCTGCAACACATGGGTTTCATATACCCTTTAGAGTTACTACAACTATCTATCTTCTTCTTCTGAATTGGATGAAGAAAGGGATTTATATAATTTGTACTAATTAATTTACTATTCATAGATTTTTGAGATATAACATGAAATATAACAAAACAAAGTGGTAGATCTGACAAATGAAGACTTACTTCGACAAGACTTCATTTAACTCTTCCTTAGAGCAAGCCGGCCCTAAGTTGGCTATAAAAAGTGTTGTACAAGGCTGCCTTTCCCCCTCTACTTTCTCCTAAGAGACAAAATTAGAAGATATAAGAGATCTGGGGACCTCATTGCAAATTGGTATAATGGAGGAGAATACAACGAAGCAAAATAATTAAAAGAACTCAATTATCAAAACAGACAGGACAATGAAGACAATTAGTCGCATAGTATCACCAATTTTGTAATGTTGTGCTGCCTAAATTTCAAGAGTTCCTTTTCAGTTAGCCATGAACATTTTTATTTGCGATATTTTAGGCTGTAGCATTATTTTATGAAACATACTTGGTGCTGCCACATGCACTAAATTTTTTTTTTTCTTTTTTGTGATAAAATTTCCCACCGTATTGATTATTCGAGGTTACTACTATGTACAAAATTATATGGATAACCGATGTGATCCCAATGTTGAAAGGTAGAATTACTAGCGTACCAAACTCCTTGTACCTTGAGAACTCTTGTAAGTTACTCTTAATATAGACTCCTATTTTAGGTGAAAATGGGTAGCATACCAAAACCCTGAGCAGCTTTTGTTGTTTTGCAAGAGTAGGGGTAAAGAAATCACTCCTTACTAAATTTGCTTGTAATGGCAAAGCATGTAATACAGATGACAACTGTCTCGTGTGTGGTAGGGGTGGTGATATACAAACAATCATCTAAAACTTCTTTGCAGGGAAAAATAGTAATATACAGATGATGACTTACATCAGAGGAAGGCTGACCTTTTCTCTTTCTAGACTCCATTTCGACACTATACGGACACAAAATTACAAAAAAGAGAAACAAGGAACCTTAAAAACTGTTACATAATGATATATAATTTGTAAAGAAAGAAACAATAACAAATTATTCTATAATGATAAATAATTTGTAAAGAAAGAAACAATAACAAATTATTCTATGTGCACAAAAAAAATCAAAGCATCATACATGCTGGAACAGCAAGAAATGTCGCATCTGCTTTTTAAAAAACAGTAGAAATGACC
This sequence comes from Carex kokanica, assembly GCA_025461125.1. Lineage (NCBI taxonomy): Eukaryota > Viridiplantae > Streptophyta > Magnoliopsida > Poales > Cyperaceae > Carex > Carex kokanica. The sequence continues at coordinate 366,342 of JAJGRX010000711.1, read as the reverse complement.
TATTCAACTCCCCTACATGCTTAACAGATACTCATATTATCCCTCTTTTCTTTGATAGAGATATATACAGTTAAAAGAGGGGAAGTTTCAGTATTGCAGATGTATACAAAGATAGTTCACAAATTTGTAGAAACATGCATGACATTTCCCCTGTTAATAGATAAACTACGTGACATTTTCTATTTGAAGGAGCATACATGTCATTTAGACGATTGCCGAGATGCATGTGAATATAGCACAAATAGTAATAACAAACAGTAATATTAGAGTATTGTTCTACCTCTGGTCAGTGGAAGCTCCAAAAGTGTTATCAGGATATTCGCCTTCACTTCTATTCTCGGTTTGTTCATCCAATCCATGATCATCTCCCATTTGAAAAAAAATGCAATGTACAGTTTTGATTATCTTATTGGAAAAACTAAAACTCTTTATTAACTTTTCTCGGGTCAGATGGAATTCTCTGTCTACGACCTATAACCTTTGAATATAGGTCAGCATTTGCACATGCAGCTCTGGAGTTTGATTTACCAATCTATGCCATACAATAAACTATAAAATAAAAGAAATGGGGCTCTGTACCACCAAGATGCCATATGTGCGGCACACAGGAAGTTCGATCACTCTGAACTGGATGAACTCTGTTTTTCTCTTAATTTAGTTTTTTCATCTTTTTTTTTTGTAATTACACTGTATGTTATTGAATATGTAAGACATTTTTCTTTATTTAATACAAATTGTACAAAAAGAAAACTAGAAAGTAATAGACCCAACATGAACAAAAAGCAATAATAATGTACAAAGGGTACAACAAAGTTCATGCCTTATAGAGCTAGACATGCAAATCCATTTTTTCTTTAGGTTCTTATGCATAAGAGTATATTCAGACAAGGAACAGACATAGTATACTGTGTTTTTCTGCTTTTAGCAGGAACAAATATAAGTGCTGGATTTAAATACATGCGTACCATATTGTGTATGTGCCTCATCAAGAGATTCTTTATCTTTTGCTCTGGTTCGTTTATCTATTATTCGGTAGGGTCCACATTCTACATGCACAAGCAAGCAAATCCAATTAGTATCTGATAGTTTTGATAGTAACTTGTTGTGTAACCATGAAAATTCCAATAAATTGGGGAAAAATAGCTGCACCTCGAGTGCTTCTGCGTGAATTTGATCTAGCTAACTCGATAAACAAAGTATCACCAGTATCAGGATCAAAGACGGTTCCCTTGAATAAATAAAGAAAGAAATTTTATAGTACAACTCCTATATTGATCATTTATACTAAAAATTGAAAGAGAAAAAAAAATATTAACTCACATTTAGAGCACTCATAGTTGCTACTGCATCTTGATGGGTAAAGAAAATTACAAAGGCTACAGCCTACAAAAACAATTTAAAAAACAGCTTTACACAAAAAGGCCAACAGAGGAGACCACGCTAAACTAAGTCAGATTTCTCCAATTTTGCAATTTATGTCTCAATTGTAGGCTCAAATCCAAACATGAGGTAACCATTACCAACACTTGGTACAAACCAGGAGTTGATTCCGTGAATGGTAGCAAAACCAAAATGGACCATAACAGAAATCAAGGGTTTGGATGAATAAGTGCAGTTTCAGGGGCTAATGTACAAAAGTGAGATTGAGGGGAAAAGAGAGAGAGAAAAAGGTTACCTGATTGCCTTTTCCAGTGAATTCAAGAAGGCAGGATTCGAAACCGGGTCGGCGAGAGAAGAGATTGTGAACCTCGCGAGGTTTCACATCGTCTGGTAAACCAGCAACGAAGAGGGTGGATATTTTGCCGTGGTCCCGTTCCACGAGGTTGTGGTGCACCGCGAGGGCTTCTCCAGGGGGAACTGGGAGGGCTGCGTAATATGGGTCGTCGTAGTACGGGTTGTGGTGAGCGTAGATAGGCGGTGGCGCTGCCATTTCTGGAAATCCGGTGAGAGAATGAAAGGAATGCTGATTGTGAAGTGTTTCTTTGCCTCGCAGTAGCCCAGTCCCCATTAGTTCGGATCCAGTGAAGTAACCCAATCTTTGAGTTTTTTATCGGGACCGTCCGATTCGAAACCGCGAAAATCCATCAGCGAAGTAAGCGCACACATTCCGATGACAAACTCGAATCCCGAGACATTCTCGAGTGACGAATTTGAATCGGACGGTTTCAATCCAAAGCCCAAAGATTGAGTTATTTTAGGAGATCCGGACCCCAGTGGGTACCCCACTCCCGTCGAATTCTGGTTCAGATCCGAACCGTGGATCAGAAACCGCTCGCATATTAAAGAAACTAGTGTATTCCAAATCGGACCGAATTGACTTGAATTTTAGGAATTCAGATCCAGTGAAGTTTTGGATCGGGACCGTCTAATTTGAATCTGTGACCATCTAACTAAAGTGTAGCACATGTATCTCGAGAGAAAGGTTCGAATCCCAAGACGATCTCGAGTGACGGATTTGATTCAGACGGTCCCAATTCAAAATCCAAAAATTGAGTTACTCCAGGGATACGGACCCAAATTTTAGTCGGATGGTCCAGATCTAAACATAAATATTTGAACTAAATTTTAATCTATACTAAACAGTTCGAGTTCGAGTATTTAATTGTTGGAATTTGGGTATAAAAACTATTATGTGAGAGTGAGACTGATGTATTGTTTACTGAAAAATACGTCCAAAGATATGCATTCTTAAACTGAAGAGATGTATCATTTCGCTGAAGTGATGTGTTTTTTGGAAGGAGTTTCTTCATATATAATAAATACAGTGGCAGACCTCACATTCAAAATATAGAACAAAAATTTCAATCAGTTAGATCTAGATACCCAAAAAAAGAAAGGATCCCGAGTACTAGATACTTCGGTTGTGAATCAGTGGGACACTCGGTAGTTTGTTGTGGTGTGTTTCCAACTAACGTTCTCAGAGGCTTGACACGAAGAAGGCAAGCTAGATAAACTACGAGGGGTCTTAGAAGAATTAGACGCAAAAGAAACCTCCAATATCAAATCTCAAGACGATCTCGAGTGACGGATTTGATTCAGACGGTCCCAATTCAAAATCCAAAAATTGAGTTACTCCAGGGATACGGACCCAAATTTTAGTCGGATGGTCCAGATCTAAACATAAATATTTGAAAATATTTATCGCATCACAGTGGAACAACTAAAAAAACGACGCTATTGTCATATTGCGCCGCTATAGCGCTCTATAGAACCAATAGCACCATAATTTTTATGTCCGAAAATGCTATAGCAGCACTATAGCGGTTATAGTGCACTATTTAGAACCCTGCTAATTAACGATGCACAACAAATGACATGGTTTGTGTGCCCGGTTATTCTGCACATGATTGAACATAATGAAAAATCATTCAATACAACTATTGATCTTGATCTATTTAATTAAAATGGTAGTTTAAATATTGTATATTCTTCATTTTTCAAATTTGTTATGTATAAGATCACTAGCTTCAAAAATAAATTATTCTGATGTTCTTTTTTCAATAATCATAGCTCTATTGATGTTATATCAAGGTTCTAATAGCGTTTATAGCGTCGTAGCGGGAAGACTAAAAAAAAAGCTATAGCGAATAGCGTCGCTATAGCGGAAGCTATTCCAAATAGCGTTTTTTTTTTTACATTTCGTATATTCAATATTTGTACTAAATATCAACATTATCTAAAGTCTCATAGAACAATAAATAACACCAAAGTAATTAAGAAATTATAATATTCATATTGAACCCGTACAAAGTCCAAATTACGGTTCAAAATATCCATAGTAATATCATAAACTATCGATTTTTTCTATTAAAAATATCTTAAGCATCATGATTCATGACATAATCTATTTTTTTTTCTATTCAAATTTCAATTTCTATTCCCAATTTCAAATTGATTTATCTGTAGCAAGTAGCAACAAATTCAATTTCGGTTTGAGATTTTTTTTATCTTTATTTAAGACCCATATAAATTGCTTAAAAAAAAAAATCCATATTGTATAACGCAAATAGCATTGTAGCGGCCGTAGCGCAAATAGTGCATTTTGATGTCATAGCGTAGCGTTTGGGGTCCAAAAACGCTATAGCGCCGCTATAGCGCGCTATTTAGAACACTGTGTTAATTATATAGAACAAATCCAATGAACAACTACGAAAAATAAATTTTATTTGATACACCTAGACTCATCAAGGTCGAACAAACATTTTTTAATATTCTTTCTTTTTTAAGCAGATTCAACAGGTTTTTCAGGTAATGATTAATTTCCAGAATAAGCTAGCTTAAAGCTCATCTTAGCTTAATTTACTCGAAATATTTTGGTTCAATGATGGAATTAAACCTAATATATTCATTTACTCATTAGTATGAAAGCATATTGCTTGATTTAATCTTCATAAGAATTTGAATATGCGTATGAAAGATATTCTTTTTTATTATGCACTAATTTTAGAAATTAGATCCATCACAAGAAAGTACTAACAATTGGGTATATGAAATATTTATTAAAACCATCAGAAGTGATGCAGTTATTGGTACAGAAGAGCATGAAGTGCTCCGTAATTGTCTCAATAAAACAAATAATAATACACTTGTGGAAAAAGGGCGGGGAATCAATCACAGAGTCACAGTGAAGAACAAATTTCTGCTATAAAAGGAGACGACATGCTTGCCTAATAGCTCACAGTCATATTTCTGAATTTTTCACATTCCCTATTTTGCTGATTTCCACCCAAGGAATTCAATTTCCATCTTTCAGTAGAAATAATAAAAAAAATAAACTTGATTTCCCTATGGATTCTTCTTCCAAGCTTTCACCCTTTGTTCTGTTTTCCCTATTGTTCATCTTCCTGATTAGCACCGACACTGTTCAATCACTTTGTTGCTTCGACCGCATTTTCAGTTTTGGTGATTCGATGACGGATGCAGGAAACGCATGCCGCGTGGACGGTGGAAGCTGCAGCGCACTTCCTTATGGTGAAACATACTTTCATAAGCCTAATGGCCGATGGTCTGATGGCAGAATAATTGTCGACTTTATTGGTATATTATATGTCAAATCAAGATTTTATGTGTGTTTGTACCATGATCATCATATCTCCCACACATAGCTTAACATAGAAGAATGTCTTCACCAAACCTTGTTTACATGAATCCAAGAGCACTCGTTTACTGCTTTAAAGATTTTTTTTGTTGTTATTTACCAGACGTTATGCTTGTGGTTTGGTTGAAGTAATTAACAATATATGTTACAATTAATTAATGGTACTTATGCACCGGAAAAAATAATATTAATTGATCATTTGCTCCATGCAGCTGAAGCATATGGGTTACCGCTTCCACCACCATCCATGGCGGGTAATACCCCGGAGTATTTTAAGCATGGAGCAAACTTTGCTGTGGCGGCAGCACAAGCGCTTAATTATTCAACCTATAAGAAAGTCACTGGGTTGGATGCCCCAGGGGCTGATCACTCTTTGGGCATTCAGCTTCAGTCTTTTAAGGATTTCCTACCTATTATCTCTCAAGGATCTAGTAAGTATATACTTTCAGTATATTGAGTGAACTTGATATTTAATTTGAATATCAATACAGAATTATAGATGTTCAACTTCAGTCTACTTACATGTAGTTCTTTGTTATTAGATTTAAATAGCTTCCTTGAGTAATGCAGCTGGCTACTGCCAACCTTCAAAAAAAAAAAAGTAATGCCTTGGCATAGCTGCAAGAAATTAACAAAGCTTATTTGCCATTTACCTCGATGCTGAGAGCCAGAGATGCTTTTAGCGAACATTGTTTAATTTGTCGGGGCTAGGGGAAACACCCAAATATTATAAAGACTTATTAGGCAAAGAAACATATAAATGTATCGATCCTTTTCTCATCCAAGAAAAGTATAAAAACATTGTTGCTTGCACGGTACGATAATATGTCAGATACTTATAATTTATATTGGAAACTTGCAAGCATTTTACCAAAAACTTTATCTCGTGATTATATATTAATTCATGGTACTATATTAAAATAGTTGGTAATTTAGTTGAATATGTATGTCCTCCTACTAAAATAAAAATAGTAGCATGGAACAATCTGTATTTCTGCCAAAACCTAAAGCATCACAAATGCTTCTACAAAGCAACTGAAGTATCACAGCTGACCATTGTAATTAATTCTTAATACTTTTAAAATTAAACATATTCAATTTCACTGTAATGTAGTATTACAACTATGATGCATTACTGTCTGTGGTAGTCTGATTTTAATTATTAGGTGTCTTAATTTAGTATATGTTTTTCTGGAACAATGATATAAAAACATATTATGAGGTTTTTGATCGAGGTGTAAGTAACAAATCTGGCTAATATATTTGTAGGCTTGTAGCTAATGGTAATTAATTGTGATTTGTATAATTGCATGTTAACAACAAAACAGCTGTCAGTGCCGTCATGGCTAGCTCGTTGTTTGTTGTGGGAGAAATTGGAGGTGTGGATTACATTCATGGTCTAAGCAGCAAAAAGTCCAGTGAAGATATGAAACCTTGGGTTCCATATGTTGTAGCTGCCATCAGTTCTGCTGTCAATGTAACTCATTCCTGAGCACTTATTTTTCATTATTCCATATGATAAATAATTTAAAACAAAAAAAGAAGCCCAAGATGTTGTGCATAGAAATGACATAGCAAAAATTTAATATTTATGTTTCCCCTTGACAGGATTTAATCAAACTTGGAGCTACCACGTTGGTAGTACCAGGAAACTTTGCATTTGGGTGTGCTCCTGGGTACTTAAACATATATCAAAGTAATAACACTGATGACTATGACATCCTCGGTTGCATTAAGTGGCTAAATGAGCTCTCAGTTTACCATAATACTATGCTAATGGAAGAGTTAATCAAGCAAAGACTACTTCACCCCCTTACAAAAATTGTATATGCCGACTATTATGGGGCCCAGTCACAACTCTTTTTAAATGCAAAGACGCTAGGTACGTAAGATACAAAATGCTATTAATTTATAATATTGTTAATCAAAGTTAATTAATTGTAGTACTATTAATCAAATAAACAATTATGCTTATGGAATGTAGATTTTCCAGCTCCTTTATTTGCATGTTGCGGGCCTCCAGGTGAACCATATAATTACTCTCAGAATGTGCCGTGTGGGTTACCGGGAACTCAATCTTGTCCAAATCCAGCGAGATATATTTCATGGGACGGGGGTCACTTAACAGAGGCCGCAAACCATATAATTGCTACTGAAATATTGTATGGACCATATGCTTTCCCTCCACTCTAGTCTCTAGCTGGAGCCTATGATCTAAATGTATTATAAAACTTGGAGTGGCTTGTTAATCTCGAATAATGAAGAAATAATATATATGATGTGGAGGGTGCATTGATGCAAGATAAATACTAGAATCGTACCGGCCTATACCATTCGGATCGATATGCATGTATTTGCTGTCCTCTTCATTTTTGTTTGTTTTTGTTCCGTGCTGTATGTTTTGTGGGACTATATATTGGGATATGCATGTATGTTCTACAAGTCGGTAGAGTGAGAAAAATGGCACGGCGGAGCCGGCTCCGTCACGGAACGGTACGGTTACAACACGGAACGGAACGACACGTGTGATTGTTACGTGCCGTGACTAGCGTGTCGCGTGCCGTGGCCATCTTTTGAAAATTTGGCACGGCAAGCCATGCAAAATATCTGATCACGGCACAGGACGGCACGTGGTCACACGAGTCACGTGTAATTAGAATCGTTAGATCTTGATCAAATGATGAATCTTGAATAAACTAATCTAAATTATGAAAAAATAGTTAAACGTGACCAAACGTGACAAAAGTGACCAGTTATGTTTGGACATGACACGTTTGGGACATGGCGCGTTTGGACACGGCGTGACTCGCGTGCCGTGACTATTCACGTACCGTGACCATCTTCGACATTTTTATCATGGCACAGCATGGTACGAGACCAAAATCACGACGTGTTAGTCACGTCACGGTACGTTTTTACCACTCTACAAGTCGGTATAGTGCTCCTACCGAATAATTGTCTTCTTTTTATGATATGACTATTCTAGATGGGCTAATGATCGGACTTCTTTCCTTGCTAATGGGCACGTTTTATCCAAACCATAAATGTAGGGGTGTCAATTGGTACTTTGGTGGAGGCATTTTCATACCCATACCCATTATAATTGATTTTATCTATACCCTACCCATAACCATTAAAAATTAACTTTATCCTACCATACCCATTAATATTATCGGGTAACGAAACGGTAGCGGATGAATAACGGATAACACTAATATAATAATTAGTTTTATTATATTTTACAAATTAAATATAAAAAACTCATTCATTTCACACATATGTAATTACATTTCTAATAAAAAAATAAATATAAATGTACAATCAATTCTAACTAAATTGTTTTTTATAAAGGAAGAAAATTCAAAAACACGAATACATAATTAGGTGGGTTGGAAATTGAATTGAATATATATTTAGATTTTATAATTACCCTGTAAGGTAACGAGTGCGATAGTCATTACTCATACCCTTACTCATTTGGTTAACGAAAAATAATTATTATCCATACCCATTTCCAATAAGCTAATGAAAAAAAACTTTACCCATACCCGCCTTATCGAATACGATATGAGTCGGGTAAACGGCTAAAAAGGTACCATTGACACCCCTAATAAATGCCGTCATTTTTATTAATATCCAAAGTTAATTACAAATTAATAAATATACCCAACTCAGATGAGTTTTGTTAAAAATGTTCAAACCGACCATTAAATGGCATGTTCCCATTTTAATTCAAAACCGGCCATTTAATGGCCGGTTCTCAAATTTTTTTTTTAGAGACTATGAAGAGCAAGATGCTGAAAAAGTTGGCTAGAATAAAAAGTCGTAGGAAATTCGGATTGAAATTTGCACTCGGTTTGGCCAAGATCAAACAAATACATTTGGTTGGATGCATATGTTACATCGGTTGCATGTATCGGTGTATCATCGATATTTTTGCAATGAAACATCGATTTTTATTAGCCTTAGCATTGGCAATTAAGTAGGATAGTGCTAAAAAAAAATCGGTGCATCGCTGAAGTTTTTGTAATGAAATATCAATGCATTTCTGCCGTCGTTAAGCCGTGCATAAAGCATCGGTGCGTCATCCGTGTTTTTGCACGAAAACATTGTTTTTTTTTTACTTTAAACGGCCATAACTTTGGCTAGGAAACTCGAATTTGCGTGTACGACCCCAATCGGAAAGCTTAGAACGAGACGAGGGCAATGGCGCCCTCGGGACCATCCCCATGGAGTCGACGGAATCAGAATTGCAAAAAATGTTGTTTAGTGCCTCAAAAATTGAGTTAAAGTTTTTTATCATCAGTAAACACACAACGACCCGTATGCGGCTAGTGACAGTGTCATATGCAGCATGGTAAAAAGTCAGAACTTGTATCAAAATTACTGATCTGATGATTAGGAAAGATAAGAAACTTGAATCATCACATTAAACCAACTGAATCAACCTGAACTAGTGAAATTGTTAAAACTTAGTACCTAAAAAAAAATGTAGTTTAGTGTTTGCATGCGGCTAGTGAATTTAATTTGACAATAACTAGTATTCTAAAATTGAGTATCTTTCATTTTGTAAGATGTTAAAATCTAACATGATGTTGAAGAGTACGATACTGAAATCTAACATCTCTCTCAAATATGCTGAAATTTAGCGTATTTTAGTATAAATGTGCTAATTATATATCAAAAAAGTAATCTAACAAATATTTTAAAAAAGTTCCAATTTTTAATGTTAGATTTCAGCATCTTGCTCTTCATAGTCTCTAAAAAAAAAAAAAAATCGGGAACCAACCATGTAATGACCGGTTTTGAATTAAAATGGGAATACTTATTAATTTGTAATTAACTTTGGATATTAATAAAAATGACGGTAATAAATGTCCAACCTAGAATTTGTTTTTCGGAAAAGGCCCACCCTAACTCAACCCCTAATTAATTTGAAGAGCCCATATTTGATCTGTACCCAAATATTTTATTCTAAAAAATTGAAAATTATCCGGATACGGTCGGATATTATCTGATCCGTTTGCACCCCTACGTCAAGTGGGGACTAGATAGTACAGAATAGAGTAAAAAAGAAACACTACAAGTCATGCAGAAACAATCGTCCAAAATTCAACTTGCACGCAACTCTCAGTCGCTGGCCCATCTGAGGAATTATCTTTCTCTTACTTTTTTTATTTGATGGGCCATTTTATTTGGGCCCAAAATATGACGCTAGCTAATCGGCTATTTAATTTGGGGACTGCATTACAATCTTTATTGCAGTAGAAGTAAATAAAAACAAGAGAAAACTTGATTTCCCTATGGATTCTTCCAAGCTTTCACCCGTTGCTCTGTTTTTCCTATTCCTTGTCCTCTTGATTAGCACCGTCGATGCCGTTCAATCACTTTGTTGCTTCAACCGCATTTTCAGTTTTGGTGATTCGATGACAGATACAGGAAACTATTGCCTCATGCAGGGTGGAAGCTGCAACGCACCTCCTTATGGGGAAACATACTTTCATAAGCCCAATGGCCGACATTGTGACGGCAGACTGATCGTTGACTTTATTGGTATATGTAAAATCATGTTTTTATGAATATGTGTGTGTGTGTGTGTGTGTTACCATGATCAGATCCCACACATTGGTTAACATTGAAGTCTTCACCAAAACTTGTTTACTTTAATATTCCAAGAGAACTTGTTTACTGACCGTTTAAAATTTTTTTGTTCTTATTTGGCTGACCTTATGTCAGTGGTTTAATGCACCGAAAAAAAAAAAAGGATTTGATGATTTGCTCCATGCAGCTGAAGCATATGGGTTGCTGCTTCCACCACCATCCATGGGGGGTAATACAGCAGAGTATTTCCAGCACGGCGCAAGCTTTGCTGTGTCAGGATCGATGGCACTTAACAAGTCAGCCTATAATAGTGTCACTGGATTAGCTGGAGGGGATCACTCTTTGGGCATTCAGCTTCAGTCTTTAAAGGATCTCCTGCCTACTATCTCTCAAGGATCTAGTAAGCACATATATACTTCCAATAACCTCTCTAATATAGAATATCAGTACAGATGCAACGTTAACTTCAGTTAACTATTCTGTTCATTCCTTAGATATTTAGTTACTATTTACTAATAATTATTCTATTCATCAGTAAGTAGTAGCTTCTGAATATTTCAATGTTTTGCTGGATCACATGTAAGATATTTAGATAGGAACTTTTCACGCCAAAGTTAATTTTTCTTGCATGTAACAACTTATAGATGTCAATGCTGTGATGACAAGCTCATTGTTCGTTGTGGGAGAAATTGGAGGTGTGGATTACATTGGTGGTCTAGTCAACAACAAGTCAATTGAAGAAATGAAATCTTGGGTTCCATATGTAGTAGCTGCTATCAGTTCTGCTGTCAATGTAACTCAGTCCTGAGAATCTATCTATTTTCCACTAATTAATTAATTCCTTATGTGATAGATTTGATGCAAAAAATATCCTCAGTAATTTATTAAAAAGAAAACAAACACCAAAGATGTTGTGCAAAGAAAAAAAAGTGTTAATTAATGTTTATGTTTATTATTTGACAGGAATTAATCAACCTTGGAGCAACCACATTGGTTGTACCAGGAAACTATGCAGTTGGATGTGCTCCTTGGTTCTTGACCCTATATAAGAGTAATAACAGTGCAGATTATGATATGTTTGGTTGTATTAAGAGGATAAATGAGCTCTCGGTTTATCATAATACTATGCTAATGGAAGAGATGTCCAAGCAAAGGCTACTTCACCCCCTTACAAGAATCGTGTACGCGGATTATTATGGGGCTCAATCTCAACTGTTTTTAAATGCAAAAGCGCTTGGTAAGATACCACAATTATTTATTGTGTTTCAAAGTTCAAACTGCTAAAACTATTGTGTTCATTCAAAGTTTATTGGTTCAAGTACAGGTTTTACATCTCCTCTACTTCAATGTTGTGGCGCTCCAGGCCAAGCATGTGGGTCACAGGGATCACCATTATGTCCCGATCCAGCCAAATATATTTCATGGGACGGAAATCACTTGACAGAGGCCGCAAACCATATAATTGCTAATGAAATACTGTATGGACCATATGCTTTCCCTCCACTCTTGCTGGAGCCTACTCTATCTGTATTATAAATTAAACATGGAATGGCTTGTTAAGTGTTAACCTCCATTGAACAAAATGACTTATTTTCACTTGGAGATAAATTGACGCAAACCATATACCTGCTGCTACAATTGGGATGTGTTCTACTAATAATTTTCTTTTTCTGTGTTCTGTTCTGCATGCGCTTTGTTTGGACGCCCAAGAAATAAACTCTAGTGCAATAAATTGTGTTTATATTATGATTGTTTCTAGGGTACTAACGGGCAAAAATAAACTATGTTCATGCTTAGCCCATTGGCCATACACTGCTAAGCCCATTGGCCATACACTGCTAAGCCCAAAATTATATGGTCTCTCAGTTTTTATTTTATCTATAATTCTTTCTCTCTCTCTCTCTCTCTCTTTTTTTTTTTTTAGAATATCCAAAATAGCTCTTGTTGCTCTCTCAGTCCCTCGATCCTGCCACTACAGTCTTCTCTGTTAAGCATAAAAATCTTATTCCTTGAAGTCACCATAACAGACAATTTTAATTTAAGCCTTTTAAGGAAATCCAACACCATGTATTACAGAGAAGAAAACCACACAGCATTAATAGAAGACCGTTACATGAAAAGGGAGCTATTTTGCAGCTCATAAGGTTATTAATGGATCAGATTAATAGTCTAGCATGATCAGACTCTAAATTAATAAAAATGTGAATAATTTGAATGTAATTTCACATCTAATATTAGATTCTGATCGTTTTTTAAATTCTTTTGTGATTATTTGAGGGGTCTTACGTAGATGAACATGTTATCATTTTATTATTTATTATAAAGTAAAACATCAACTTTGTTCAAATTGTACATAACATGACGGGAGTAAAACAGAATTTGTTTTATTGCACTAGGGACGTCGTGGCTATTGATCAACAGTTGACAGTAGGGCTGTAAATAAGTCGAGTTTGAGCGAGTTATCTCCAAATCGTGCTCAGCTCATTTAGTTAATTAACGAGTCAACTCGAGTTGAGATGACAATAACAAGCTGTAAAGCCAATTTGAGTTCAGCTTATTACCAACTCGAGTTGGCTCATAATTCGTTTTTAACTCGTTTGACCAGTTAATTTACTTAGTTATAGTTATATACTGGTAAGAGTTTATCTAAATACAAATATTTCAAATAACTTAGTAAGAGTTTATCTAAATACAAATAATTCAAACATAATTAAAAAGATAACTAACAAAACAAACAATTCAAATAGCAACTTAGGAGTCATTTAGAAGGGCATGGAATTTATTGTGATGAATTTTGTGTAACTCGAGTTGTTAATGAGTAATGAAGTATGCTCAAACTCAACTCATTTATTAAACGAGTTAACCAACTCGAGTTAGAACTAACTCGAGTTGTAAATGAGCGAGTTAAAGCTAGCAGTTAGCGAGCGAGTTATGAGTGAGTTACGAGTTTGAGCGATTTGTACAGGCGCCAGATATAGAGACTCAAAGTATTTTGTGTGTGAATTGTGATAGTTTATTGATCCTAGTGCTATTATGTTTATTTTTGTGAAATATTGGTTATGTAATAATGTAGAAATTTTAGGGAGGAAATTGTAAAAGTTGCTTTTTGTTCTTTAGATTGTAATTCTACAAGTTCGTACCAGAGGTTTGGTACCGGTTCGTAAAAACTCTATATATATAGTTTCTCATAGAAAGTGGTGATATATTAACCTCACTTTAATCAAAATAATAATATTAATAATAACTTGGAACCTAAACTGTTGCAAAAGCTGAATATGTCAAAGGCAGTACTATCTGATAATCATAACAAGTGTGAAGATTTTTTTTTTTTTTTTTTAGGGTAGGTGGCAACTTGCCATCCTACATTTTCATTGAAAAGAAAGATAATTACATTAGCCCAAGTGGACATGTCTGTACTATAATTTACATCCCCTTACAGTAATTGTATTTAGCTAACTATATTAGACAATTAATATTGTCCTAAATGCTCTTCTAACAGTGTTGCTACCACTGTTTGACATCCATTACCGTCTCATTGATGATGTTGAGCACCGGCTTTGATCTGTCATTGAAGATTCTATTATTCCTCTCTCGCCATATCGCCCATAATGTAATTATCTTTCTTTACATAATATTGTACAGGCGATCTCCCATGTTCTTCTATTGGATGCGTCCATTGCGATATGGCGAGAGAGGAATAATAGAATCTTCAATGACAGATCAAAGCCGGTGCTCAACATCATCAATGAGACGGTAATGGATGTCAAACAGTGGGAGCAACACTGTTAGAAGAGCATTTAGGACAATATTAATTGTCTAATATAGTTAGCTAAATACAATTACTGTAAGGGGATGTAAATTATAGTACAGACATGTCCACTTGGGCTAATGTAATTATCTTTCTTTTCAATGAAAATGTAGGATGGCAAGTTGCCACCTACCCTAAAAAAAAAAAATCTTCACACTTGTTATGATCATCAGATAGTACTGCCTTTGACATATTCAGCTTTTGCAACAGTTTAGGTTCCAAGTTATTATTAATATTATTATTTTGATTAAAGTGAGGTTAATATATCACCACTTTCTATGAGAAACTATATATATAGAGTTTTTACGAACCGGTACCAAACCTCTGGTACGAACTTGTAGAATTACAATCTAAAGAACAAAAAGCAACTTTTACAATTTCCTCCCTAAAATTTCTACATTATTACATAACCAATATTTCACAAAAATAAACATAATAGCACTAGGATCAATAAACTATCACAATTCACACACAAAATACTTTGAGTCTCTATATCTGGTTGTACAAATCGCTCAAACTCGTAACTCGCTCATAACTCGCTCGCTAACTTCTAGCTTTAACTCGCTCATTTACAACTCGAGTTAGTTCTAACTCGAGTTGGTTGACTCGTTTAATAAATGAGTTGAGTTTGAGCATACTTCATTACTCATTAACAACTCGAGTTACACAAAATTCATCACAATAAATTCCATGCCCTTCTAAATGACTCCTAAGTTGCTATTTGAATTGTTTGTTTTGTTAGTTATCTTTTTAATTATGTTTGAATTATTTGTATTTAGATAAACTCTTACTAAGTTATTTGAAATATTTGTATTTAGATAAACTCTTACCAGTATATAACTATAACTAAGTAAATTGACTGGTCAAACGAGTTAAAAACGAATTATGAGCAACTCGAGTTGGTAATAAGCTGAACTCAAATTGGCTTTACAGCTTGTTATTATCATCTCAACTCGAGTTGACTCGCTCATTAACTAAATAAGCTGAGCACGATTTGGAGATAACTCGCTCAAACTCGGCTTATTTACAGCCCTACTGTCAACTGTTGATCAATAGCCACGACGTCCCTAGTGCAATAAAACAAATTCTGCTTTACTCCCGTCATGTTATGTACAATTTCAACAAAGTTGATGTTTTACTTTATAATAAATAATAAAATGATAACATGTTCATCTACGTAAGACCCCTCGAATAATCACAAAAGAATTTAAAAAACGATCAGAATCTAATATTAGATGTGAAATTACATTCAAATTATTCACATTTTTATTAATTTAGAGTCTGATCATGCTAGACTATGAATCTGATCCATTAATAACCTTATGAGCTGCTAAATAGCTCCCTTTTCATGTAACTGTCTTCTATATATTAATGCTGTGTGGTTTTCTTCTCTGTAATACATGGTGTTGGATTTCCTTAAAAAGCTTAAATTAAAATTGTCTGTTATGGTGACTTCAAGGGATAAGATTTTTATGCTTAACATAGTTTATTTTTGCCCGTTATTACCCCTAGAAACAATCATAATATAAACACAATTTATTGCACTAGAGTTTATTTCTTGGGCGTCCAAACAAAGCGCATGCAGAACAGAACACAGAAAAAGAAAATTATTAGTAGAACACATCCCAATAGTAGCAGCAGGTATATGGTTTGGTTTGCCATGTTTAATTTATAATACAGATAGAGTAGGCTCCAGCAAGAGTGGAGGGAAAGCATATGATCCATACAGTATTTCATTAGCAATTATATGGTTTGCGGCCTCTGTCAAGTGATTTCCGTCCCATGAAATATATTTCGCTGGATCGGAACATGATTGTGATCTCTGTGACCCGCACGGGATATTCAACGACAAATTATATGGTTGACCCGGAGCCCCACAACATGCAAATAAAGGAGCGGTAAAACCTGCACTTGAACAAATAAACTTTGAATTAACAATAGTTTTAGCAGATAATATATGTACTGTCAGAAAATCACAGTAAACAATTAATTGTGGTATCTTACCAAGCGTTTTTGCATTTAAAAACAGTTGTGATTGAGCCCCATAATAATCCGCGTATATGATTCTTGTAAAGGGGTGAAGTACCCTTTGCTGAGACAACTCTTCCATTAGCATAGTATTATGATAAACCGAGAGCTCATTTATCCTCTTAATACAACCAAACATGTCATAATCGTCACTGTTATTACTCTTATATAGGGTCAAGAACCAAGGAGCACATCCAACTGCATAGTTTCCTGGTACAACCAATGTGGTTGCTCCAAGGTGGATAAATTCCTGTCAAATAATAAACATAAACATTAATTAAGACTTTTTTTTCTTTGCATAACATCTTTGGTGTTTTCTTTTTGATAAATTAATTACTGAGGATATTGTTTGCATCAAATCTATCACATATGGAATTAATAAGTGGAAAATAAATAGAAGCTCAGGACTGAGTTACATTGACAGCAGAACTGATAGCAGCTACTACATATGGAACCCAAGATTTCATTTCTTCAATGGACTTGTTGCTGACTAAACCACCAATGTAATCCACACCTCCAATTTCTCCCACAACGAACAATGAGCTTGTCATCACAGCATTGACATCTATAGGTTGTTAATTAAAATACAAGAAAAATTAACATCAAAATAGTAGTAACTAAAATATCTAATGAATGAATGGAATAATTAAGTGAAGTTAACGTTGCATCATGTATATATGCTTACTAGATCCTTGAGAGATGATAGGAAGGAGATCCTTTAAAGACTGAAGCTGAATGCCCAAAGAGTGATCCGTCCCTGAACGAGTCAACCCAGTGACAATCTTGTAGGCTGAATTGTTAAGTGCCATCGATCCTGCAACAGCAAAGTTTGCGCCGTGCTGGAAATACTCTGCTGTATCACCCGCCATAGAAGGTGGTGGAAGTGGCAACCCATATGCTTGAGCTGAATGGAGCAAATCATGAAATACTTTTCTTAATTTTCGGTGCATAAATACCATTTATTTTAAACCACTAGCATAAGTTCAGTCAAATCAGGAACAATTTTTTTCTTTTTTGTTTAATTAAAAAGCCCGGTACACCTCAGCATCTTTTTAGATGCTATTTTCATGAATTTAACCTACGTCTGTCTCTCTGAAGAGAGACAACAGCTTGTGCCACTGCACTAAGTCTGCCGATCTAAGAACAAAAAAATCATTAAACGGTCAGTAAACGAGTTCTCTAGGATTGAAGTAAAACAAGTTTTGGTGAAGACTTCAATGTTAGCCAATGTGTGGGATCTGATTTTGGTCATACCAATAAAGTCGACGATCAGTCTGCCGTCACACCATCGGCCATTGGGCTTATGAAAGTATGTTTCCCCATAAGGAGGTGCACTGCAGCTTCCACCCTGCATGCGGCATCCGTTTCCTGCATCCGTCATTGAATCACCAAAACTAAAAATGCGGTCAAAGCAACAAAGTGATTGAACGGTGTCGGTGCTAATCAGGACGAAGAGGAATAGGAAAAACGGAACAACAGGTGAAAGCTTGGAAGAATCCATAGAAATCAAGTTTTCACTTGTTTTTTATTTACTTCTTGGGGGGGGGGGCGTGATCAGCAAAATGGAGAATGTAAAAATTCCGATATGTGTCTGTGAGCTCAGGAATTATTGTATCAAGTTAATTTCTGGATCACATTCTATACCATTATTTGTAACTACTAGGCAAGCATCTCATCTCTTTTTATAGATGAAAGTTGTTCATCTCTGTGATTGATTTTCCGTCTCTTTTTCCCATGTGTATTAATTTTTTTTTGAGTAAAGGTTGAAGGTCAAGCCAACTAACTAATTAATATTCATAAAAAATTACTTCTTTCGGATATCGAACCTGCGACCTCCTATACAGAGAGCATTGCCTTTACCACAAGATCAAAATTGATTCAAATTTATTTTCCTATTGTTGAGCCCCTAAATCAATTGCCACATCAATTCTTTCTTGTCATTAATGGATCTAAAATTAGTGCATAATCATATTAAAATATCTTTCGTAAAGATTAAAATTCTTATTAAGATCAAGTCAATAAGCATGCTTTCATACTAATGCATAATATCAATATTTTAGTATTCCATGAGGGAACCAAAATATTTCAGTGAAACATTTTATTCTTTGGATTTATTTCGTATAACATCAATGGAGCGATGGTTTTTGAAGAAGGAACATCAAAATAATTTATTTTTGAAGTATTCATCTTATACAAAATAAATTTGAAAGATAAAGAATTTAAAATATTGATGCTATCATTTAAAAAATATCAAGATAATTTGTACTAGCTATATTCAATGATTTTTATTCTCTCATGAGGTCACAATTCTGTACCAAAATCTAGATGATATTAATTTGTTTTTTGAGACAATAGCATTAAGAATTTAAAATGGTTGACGGATAAAATAAATTAGCTAGCGTCATATTTTGGGCCCAAAATAAAAAGGCCCATCAAATAAAAAAAGTAAGAGAAAGATAATTCCTCAGATGGGCCAGCGACTGAGAGTTGCGTGCAAGTCGAATTTTGGACGATTGTTTCTGCATGACTTGTAGTGTTTCTTTTTTACTCTTCTCTGTACAATCTAGTCCCCACTTGACGTAGGGGTGCAAACGGATCGGATAATATCCGACCGTATCCGGATAATATTCAATTTTTTAGAATAAAATATTTGGGTACATATCAAATATGGGCTCTTCAAATTAATTAGGGGTCGAGTTCGGGTGGGCCTTTTTCGAAAAACAATTTCTGGTTTGGACATTTATTAGGAGTGTTAATGAGTAAGGGTGTGAAAATACCTCCACCTGATCTGTACCGTACCCATTGACACCCCTACATTTATGGTTTGGATAAAACGTGCCCATTAGCAAGGAAAGAAGTCCGATCATTAGCCCCTCTAGAATTAATAGTCATATCATAAAAAGAAGACAATTATTCGGTAGTAGCACTATACCAACTTGTAGAGTGGTAAAAACGTGCCGTTCTGTTCCGTGACGTGACTAACACGCTGTGATTTTGGTCTCGTACCATGCTGTGCCGTAATTAAAATGTCAAAGATGGTCACGGTACGCGAATAGTCACGGCACGCGAGTCACGCCGTGCCCAAACGTGTTGTGTCCAAACGTAACTGGTCACTTTTGTCACGTTTGGTCACATTTGGTCACATTTAACTATTTTTTTTTTCATAATTTAGTTTAGTTTATTCAAGAATCATCATTTGATCAAGATCTAACAATTCTAATTACATGTGACTCGCGTGACCACATGCCGTCCCGTGCCGTGACCAGATATTTCGCATGGTTTGCTGTGCCAAATTTTCAAAAGATGGACGGCACGCGACACGCGAGTCACGGCACGTAACAGTCACACGTGCCGTTCCGTTCTGTACTATAACAGTGCCGTTTCGTGACAGAGCCGGCTCCGTCGTGCCATTTTTCTCACTCTACCGACTTGTAGAACATACATGCATATCCCAATATATAGTCCCACAAAACATACAGCACGGAACAAAAACAAACAAAAATGAAGAGGACAGCAAATACATATCGATCGATCCGAATGGTATATATAGGCCGGTATGATTCTAGTATTTATCTTGCATCAATGCACCCTCCACATCATATATATTATTTCTTCATTATTCGAGATTAACAAGCCACTCCAAGTTTTATATATAATACATTTAGATCATAGGCTCCAGCTAGAGACTAGAGTGGAGGGAAAGCATATGGTCCATACAATATTTCAGTAGCAATTATATGGTTTGCGGCCTCTGTTAAGTGGCCCCCGTCCCATGAAATATATCTCGCTGGATTTGGACAAGATTGAGTTCCCGGTGTCCCACACGGCAGATTCTGGGAGTAATTATATGGTTCACCTGGAGGCCCGCAACATGCAAATAAAGGAGCTGGAAAATCTACATTAATGCCAGAAAAGCAGTATTAATTGTATATAGTCTCAGTGTCAGTGAAATGAGAATTTTTGCATTGAAGGTAACATATATAGCATTTTGTATCTTACCTAGTGTCTTTGCATTTAAAAAGAGTTGTGACTGCGCCCCATAATAGTCGGCATATACAATTTTTGTAAGGGGGTGAAGTAGTCTTTGTTTGATTAACTCTTCCATTAGCATAGTATTATGGTAAACTGAGAGCTCATTTAGCCACTTAATGCAACCGAGGATGTCATAGTCATCAGTGTTATTACTTTGATATATGTTTAAGTACCCAGGAGCACACCCAAATGCAAAGTTTCCTGGTACTACCAACGTGGTAGCTCCAAGTTTGATTAAATCCTGTCAAGGGGAAACATAAATATTAAATTTTTGCTATGTCATTTCTATGCACAACATCTTGGGTTTCTTTTTTTTGTTTTAAATTATTTATCATATGGAATAATGAAAAATAAGTGCTCAGGAATGAGTTACATTGACAGCAGAACTGATGGCAGCTACAACATATGGAACCCAAGGTTTCATATCTTCACTGGACTTTTTGCTGCTTAGACCATGAATGTAATCCACACCTCCAATTTCTCCCACAACAAACAACGAGCTAGCCATGATGGCACTGACAGCTGTTTTGTTGTTAACATACAATTATACAAATCACAATTAATTACCATTAGCTACAAGCCTACAAATATGTTAGGCAGATTTGTTACTTACACCTCGAAAACCTATAATATGTTTTTATATCATTGTTCCAGCAAAACATATACTAAATACACCTAATAAAACCAGACTACCACAGACAGTAATGCATCAAAGTTGTAATATTACATTACAGTGAAATTGAATATGTTTATTTTTAAAAGTATTAAGAATTAATTACAATGGTCAGCTGTGATGCTTTAGGTTTTGGCAGAAATACAGGTTGTTCCATGCTACTATTTTTATTTTAGTAGGAGGACATACATATTCAACTAAATTGCCAGTGTTTTTATACTTTTCTTGGATGAGAAAAGGATCGATACATTTATATGTTTCTTTGCCTAATAAGTCTTTATAATATTTGGGTGTTTCCCCTAGCCCCGACAAATTAAACGATGTTCGCTAAAAAGCATCTCTGGCTCTCAGCATCGAGGTTAATGGCAAATAAGCTTTGTTAATTTCTTGCAGCTATGCCAGCTGCATTACTTTTTTTTTTTTTGAAGGTTGGCAGTAGCCAGCTGCATTACTTAAGGAAGCTATTTAAATCTAATAACAAAGAACACAGAATAATTAGTAAGTTAATAATTAAAAACTACATGTAAGTAGACTGAAGTTGAACATCTATAATTCTGTATTGATATTCAAATTAAATATCTAGTTCACTTAATATATTGAAAGTATATACTTACTAGATCCTTGAGAGATAATAGGTAGGAAATCCTTAAAAGACTGAAGCTGAATGCCCAAAGAGTGATCAGCCCCTGGGGCATCCAACCCAGTGACTTTCTTATAGGTTGAATAATTAAGCGCTTGTGCTGCCGCCACAGCAAAGTTTGCTCCGTGCTTAAAATACTCCGGGGTATTACCCGCCATGGATGGTGGTGGAAGCGGTAACCCATATGCTTCAGCTGCATGGAGCAAATGATCAATTAATATTATTTTTTCCGGTGCATAAGTACCATTAATTAATTGTAACATATATTGTTAACCACAAGCATAACGTCAGGTAAATAATAACAAATTTTTTTTTTTTAAAAGCAGTAAACGAGTGCTCTTGGATTCATGTAAACAAGGTTTGGTGCATGAAGACATTCTTCTATGTTAAGCTATGTGTGGGATATGATGATCATGGTACAAACCCACATAAAATCTTGATTTGACATATAATATACCAATAAAGTCGACAATTATTCTGCCATCAGACCATCGGCCATTAGGCTTATGAAAGTATGTTTCACCATAAGGAGGTACGCTGCAGCTTCCACCGTCCATGCGGCATGCGTTTCCTGCATCCGTCATCGAATCACCAAAACTGAAAATGCGGTCGAAGCAACAAAGTGATTGAACAGTGTCTGTGCTAATCAGGAAGATGAACAATAGGGAAAACAGAACAAAGGGTGAAAGCTTGGAAGAAGAATCCATAGGGAAATCAAGTTTTTTTTTTTTATTTTTACTGAAAGATGGAAATTAATTGAATTCCTTGGGTGGAAATCAGCAAAATGGGGAATGTGAAAAATTCAGAAATATGACTGTGAGCTATTAGGCAAGCATGTCGTCTCCTTTTATAGCAGAAATTTGTTCTTCATTCCCCGCCCTTTTCCCACAAGTGTATTATTATTTGTTTTATTGAGACAATTGCGGATCACTTCATGCTTGTCCTTCATGCTCTTCTGTACCAATTACTGCATCACTTCTGATGGTTTTAATAAATATTTCATATACCCAATTGTTAATTAGTACTTTCTTGTCATGGATCTAATTTCTAAAATTAGTGCATAATAAAAAAAAAAATCTTTCATACGCATATTAAAATTCTTATGAAGATTAAATGAAGCAATATGCTTTCATACTAATGAGTAAATGAATATACTAGGTTTATCTTCATCATTGAACCAAAATATTTCGAGTAAATTAAGCTAAGATGAGCTTAAAGCTAGCTTATTCTGGAAATTAAGCATGACCTGAAAAACCTGTTGAATCTGCTTAAAAAAGAAAGAATATTAAAAAATGTTTGTTCGACCTTGATGAGTTTAGGTGTATTAAAAAAAATTTATTTTTCGTAGTTGTTCATTGGATTTGTTCTATATAACATCAATAGAGCCATGATTATTGAAAAAAGAACATCAGAATAATTTATTTTTGAAGCTAGTGAATAGTGATCTTATACATAACAAATTTGAAAAATGAAGAATATACAATATTTAAACTATCATTTTAATTAAATAGATCAAGATCAATAGTTGACGAGAGCTTAACTTCATTCTATAGTTGTATTGAATGATTTTTCATTATGTTCAATCATGTGCAGAATAACCGGGCACACTAACCATGCCATTTGTCGTGCATCGTTAATTAGCAGGATTCTAAATAATGCACTATAACCGCTATATTGCTGCTATAGCATTTTCGGACCATAAAAACTATGATACTATTGGTGCTATAGCGGCGCAATATGACAATAACATTGTTTTTTTAACTGTTCCGTTATCACGCAATAAACGCTATTTAAACCTTTGTTAATTAGAGTTGCGTACAAGTCAAATTTTGGACGATTGTTTCTGAATGACTTTTGTGTAGTCTTTCTTTTGTGTTTGTTTTTTTGCACTATCCTCGCTTGACGACATTCTTATTGACTTGTAGTCTTTCGTTTTATATTAATTCTTTTCTGTACTATCTTCACTTGACGACAGTCTTATTGACTTGTAGCCTTTCTTTCATATTATGCTCTTTACTATCCTCGCTTGAGGACAGCCTTATTGCGTAGAAAATGGTTGCATGCATGCATGCAGGGCGCGCGGACCCACGTGTATCAAGAGGGCAGCAATCTGTCTTAATTTTAAGTTTTAGTGGAGATTTATCGGTTTTGATCGACTTTGTTCTTTTTGAAAAAAAATTTGTTCCTCTCTGAACATTTGATTTATAATTCAGGTTAAATTTAATGTTAAAATTGAAATAAATTTGTTGAATTTTGATTGGTAATTAGAATTATAAGTCAAAGCATTAGAAATTACAAGTCAAAGCATTGAAAAGTATAAATTAAAGCATTGTTTTTTATCGAGTACCCAATTGGTTAATGGATTTAAACCCGATTAGGTATTTAAACCCGATTAGATATTTTTGTTGCCCCGCCACGAAAATCCTGAATCTGCCCCTGCATGCATGCAGCTGATTTGAAATTAATATATATAATTAGAATCACTCTAAACAAGAATTTCTTTATATACTTAATAATCAGTACGTTAAAATTTAGCCTACTGTTGCTTGTTGCATTATAAACAGGTTAATTTGGAAGAGCACGTCCCATTTTATATCCATCACCTTTTCACCTCATTTTCTGTAACTGATATCATGCATCTATCTGTCAACCGAAACATCATGCATGTTTACTTGAGATGAAAAAAAATAAAGATCTAGTCTTTTAAATTTTATTTAATATTCATAAAAATTCTTATCCGGGAGAATGTTGCTCTTCGCCACTAAATGTTTACATCATGGTTGTTTACAATTATCTGTTAAATTAAGTTATTTATATATATATATTATATATATATATATATATATAGTGCTGGGCTTAGCTAGGTCATGGTGTAAAACGACTTGGTGCTCCACGTCTCATTATTTTCATTTTCAAAATCCAAACTACCGATCCGAACTGCTCAAGTTGTTCTCCATATTGAAATGTGCTTGGAGACCAAATTTTACATTTTTTGGAATTTTTTTACTATTTATTAAGCCACTTTGAAAATCGCTGATCCATTGGTCCAGAATTTTTTACTGTTTTGCTACTGTTCATCCGGATCAGCGATTTTCAAAGTGGCTTAATAAATAGTAAAAAAATTCCAAAAAATATAAAATTTGGTATCCAAGCACATTTCAATATGGAGAACAACTTGAGCGGTTCGGATCAGTAGTTTGGATTTTCAAAATGAAAATATGGCATGGAGTACCAAGTCGTTTTACACCATGGCTTAGCTAAGTCCATCTCTCTCTCTCTCTCTATATATATATATATATAGGAGGGATCTGATTACACCTTTTTGGTGACACACTTTGACACCTACCATTTTCAAAGTCCAAATAGTCGATTCAAACTGTTCAATATGATGGATATATTAAAATGTGCTTGGAGACACTACTACAGAATTGCAAATCAGCACCGGTTTTTTTTTACATTCAAAACCGGTTTTCCTACCGGTGTTGATCGGGCCGGTGCTGATTCTATGTTAGATTAGCACCGGTTTTAAACCGGTGCTAAAAGTAGATAAACAACACCGGTTTTTTCATAAAAACCGGTGCTAAAAGTAGATAAACAACACCGGTTTGTTCATAAAAACCGGTGCTAAAAGTAGTATACAACACCGGTTGTTTAATAAAAACCGGTGCTAAAAGTTACATTCAACACCGGTTTTTTTACTCAAACGGTGCTGATTTGTTATATTTAGCACCGGTTTGGTTAAATAACCGGTGCTGATTTTTTTATATTGTTTGGAATTCAGTTTATATTAGGCTAGCCTCCAAATTTGCTAGCCATAAATTAAATATTCACATGCACAAAATATAAAATGGACAAAACATTATACAAATGAAGCAACACATAATTTAAAAGTATCATATTTACTAAATTTGATAGTTCCAACAAAAACAAGCTAACTTTACAATATCTCTCACATTGCCTTAAATTTCATATATGGCAAACATTTTTCCAAAAAGAATTTAGCCACATTGTCTGAAATTGTTTAAGATCTTCCATCGAATACGGTGATGAACTTAAGCACTGCATGAAATCATGTTGAACTGTTAATGTAAACAAGAAATAGAGCAATACAGTGACTCCATATTTGGAAAGTTTGAGAAAGAGCTTGACTGGCTTTGCATATTACTAGAGAAATGCTATTGGAACCAAGCACAGATATTAAAAGTGACAACCAAAGATATTAAAAGTGTGGTAACTATGTCATGAAATAGATTTATACCTGTATTGGAAAACCATCGAAAAATGTAGTAACTAGGGACAGCATTAACTTCATCACATAGAATCCACATTTCTTAGCGTCATTTTGCTAAGGGCACTGTATTGCACATTTCAAAAAAAAAATATTAGTATTGTGAAAATTGCAAGTAGCAAATATTACTAACACCTTTTTGTCAACCAAAGGTGGGCGGCTTGGGGATGATGCATCACTCCTCACCGTCTTGGTTGTATTTGACAAGCCTGGCACGTCTGTTGTTGGCTGCAATTAACAAGAAATATATAAAAAGCGAAATATTTTTTGTGGAAAATGGCTAATTAAATCTGATCAAACTAGTTGTTTAAGAAGTCAACTGTCCAGATTTAATCCTTTGTTTAGATTTAATCCTTATACAAAACCTTTGTCCAGATTTAATCCTTATACAAATCATGACCCTTTGTAATAGATCAGTCAGTGCAGACTGATCCAAAGCCCAAATCAAAAGTTTAGTTACACAGTTAAATAAAGGACAGAAAAATAAATGGTTTAGAGCCAAACTTTGCATCATTCAGATTTTTCTACTATTTTCTAGCTATTTTCAAAGTTGGGCCTTAAAAATACAAAAACTGCATATTTTGCTACACACATGACTTCTTGTCCCTAACTTTGCATGATCATTAGGCATAAGAAGAAAATTATGAAAATCATGAAAATTCACAGAGTTATAGAGTGATTGTATTCGTGAAACAGAAAATTATTATAACAGTGGTAATGAACCATAATTTTGTGCGGTGGTGCGGCGGGTGCGGTGGCTCCTCCAAATCAGGGCTAAGAATCGGCAGGGGGTGCGGCTCCTCCACGGCGGTTGTGCGGCCTCCACGGCGCTGGCTCAGATCGGGCCCCTCTACGGCCGGCGCAGTGGCTCTAGCGGGAAAATTTGAAGGGGTGGGGGGGAGTCGCAAGGGTTTAGCAAATGAGACCAAAATTCAAATTTCGCTCTGCTTTCTGGAACCGATCAGTTGAGAGAGAAAGAAAGAGGCGTCTAGGGTTTAAAACATTACACCAGATACATTCAGCACCGGTTTATTCCTAATAACCGGTGTTGTATGTCAAACATTTAGCACTGGTTTATTACTAAAACCGGTGCTAAACATTCAGCACCGGTTATTTTAAAAAACCGGTGCTAAATGTGTGACACTACAACACCGGTTATTAGTAATAAACCGGTGCTGAATGTTTAGCACCGGTTTTAGTAATAAACCGGTGCTAAATATATGACATACAACACCGGTTATTAGTAATAAACCGGTGCTGAATATTTAGCACCGGTTTTAGCAAATAAACCGGTGTTATATGTCAAACATTTAGCACCGGTGGTACTTTTAACCGGTGCTAAAATACATACAACACCGGTTTCATCAAATCCGGTGTTGTTTGACCGGTGCTGATTTGCAATTCTGTAGTAGTGAGATCAAATTTTACATTTTTTTGAATTTTTTTGCTATTTATTAAGATGGTTACAAAAATTGTTGTTTTCAGACCATTGAAAAACAGTGATTTTGTAACCATCTTAATAAATAGTAAAAAAATTCAAAAAAATGTAAAATTTGATCTCCAAGTACATTTTAATATGGTGAACATGTTGAACAGTTCGGATCGACTGTTTGGATTTTGAAATCGCAAAATTGACCTATATAAAAAATGGTGTCATTATGTGTCACCAAAAAAAGTGTAATTGGATCCCTCCTCATATATATATATATATATTGGTTTTTGTAGATTTCATAACATCTTTATTGTTAATAATTATGTGTGTGTGTTGGGGGGGGGGGGTGGTTGTGACAGACAACTAAGGTTTTCATTTTGGAATGGACTAGGATAGTGAAAGAAGTACATGACGTGATGTAAAATGGTGTGACTATCACGTCATTACTAATGCACGTGACATGACGTAACTGACGTGATGAAAATATGTTTTCATGTAACGTGATGTAACATATCAAAAATAGTGGAGAGAAGTTACATCACACCGTGACAATGCCATGTGGTGATAATCACGTTTAACTTTTTTTTATTTTGGGATTTTACGTTCTTCATTGGAAACAAAATTAGGAAAAATGCCAAAAGTTTTTGGAAAAGTTGCAAAGAATTATACAATATATATAAGTTGTTGAAAATATTATATTTATGTTAAAAAAATATTTTTGTCTTGAAATGTTGATTTAAAAAAAATCATAAAATTGTTAAGAAAATTGGAAATTATATCATATTTTACTTCGTAAAAGAAATTGATATAATTCTTTTAGCCTAAAAATCAAAACCAATTCTTGGGATTATGAGAAAATTATATAAATTTGGAATGAGTTTAAAAAATCATGTTTTTTTTTCAAATGTTTTGCTATTTGAATTTTCTCAAATTCTTTAATTCTCAAGAGCATTTAGTAATACATTATTATTTGTGCGGAACAAAGAACAATATATATATATATATATATATATATATATATATATAGAGAGAGAGAGAGAGAGAGAGAGAGAGAGAATGGCTAATATCAAAACGTTTGTTCCTGAGCTCAGGAACAAACGATTCCGTTCTCCCATTTCTAAAGTTCAAACAACAAATCCAAACCGTTAGATGTTCAATCTATATTAAAATGTGCTTGGAGACCAAATTTTAGATTTTTTGGAATTTTTTTACTATTTATTAAGCTAGTTTGAAAACCGCTGTTTTTCAATGCTACAGAAATTTCAATGCTATAGAGAGAGAGAGAGAGAGAATTTTGCCATTGTACTTCGCGAAGTAAAGCCAATATTTTACTTCACGGTCATATTCTCATTTTCAAAATCCAAAACGTCGATCCAACTGTTCAAGTTGTTCTCCATATTGAAATGTGCTTGGAGACCAAATTTTACATTTTTTGGAATGTTTTTACTATTTATTAAGCCACTTTGAAAATTTCTGATCACATGGTCCAGAATTTTTTTGCACTGTTTTTACTGTTCACCCGGATCAGTAATTTTCAAAGTGGCTTAATAAATAGTAAAAAAATTCAAAAAAATGTAAAATTTGGTCTCCAAGCACATTTCAATATGGAGAACAACTTAAACGGTTCGGATCAACGATTTGGATTTTGAAAATAGGAGTATGAGCGTGAAGTAAAACATCGTTTTACCTCGCGAAGTACAATAGCCCTACTATATATATAGGGATGGGCTATGGTGAGCTATGGAGTAAAACAAGTTTTTACTCCACGTCTCATTATTTCCATTTTGAAAATCCAAACAACCGATCCGAACCGTTCAACATGATCTCCATATTGAAATGTGCTTGGAGACCAAATTTTACATTTTTTGGAATTTTTTTACTATTTATTAAGCCACTTTGAAAATCGTTGATCCATTGGTCCAGAATTTTTTACTGTTTTGCTACTGTTCACCCGGATGAGCGATTTTCAAAGTGGCTTAATAAATAGTAAAAAAATTCCAAAAAATGTAAAATTTGGTCTCCAAGCACATTTCAATATGGAGAACAACTTGAACGGTTCGGATCGGTTGTTTGGATTTTCAAGATGGAAATATGGCGTGAAGTACAAACTTGTTTTACTCCATAACTCACCATGGCCCATCCCTATATATATATATAGAGAGAGAGAGAGAGAATGGCTAATATCAAAACGTTTGTTCCTGGACTCAGGAACAAACGATTCAGTTCTCCATTTTCCAAAGCTCAAACAACAAATCCAAACCGTTAGATGTTCAATCTATATTAAAATGTGCTTGGAAACCAAATTTTACATTTTTTGGAATTTTTTTACTATTTATTAAGCTGGTTTGAAAATCGCTATTTTTATTAAATTTCTACAGCATTGAAAAACAACGGTTTTCAAACCAGCTTAATAAATAGTAAAAAAATTCCAAAAAATGTAAAATTTGGTCTCCAAGTACATTTTAATATAGATTGAACATCTAACGGTTTGGATTTGTTGTTTGAACTTTGGAAATTGGAGAACTAAATCGTTTGTTCCTGAGTCCAGGAACAAACGTTTTGATATTAGTCATTCTCTCTCTCTCTCTCTATATATATATATATATATATAGAGTAGAACTAGGGTGCTCCTAAGCTCACCAAGTCCTTCCGTGAGCGCGACTCTAAAACCTATCAATGTGACTTTAAATAACATTTTCAAACCGTTAGATGTTCAATCTATATTAAAATGTGCTTGGAGACCAAATTTTATATTTTTTGAAATTTTTTTACTATTTATTAAGCCGGTTTGAAAACGCTGTTTTTATTAAAATTCTGCACCATTGGAAAACAGCAGTTTTCAAGCCGGCTTAATAAATAGTAAAAAAATTTCAAAAAATGTAAAATTTGGTCTCCAAGCACATTTTAATATAGATTAAACATCTAACGGTTTAGAAATGTCGTTTGAAGTCAATTCGATAGGTTTTAGAGTCGCGCTCACGAAGGGCTTGGTGAGCTTAGGAGCACCCTAGTTCTACTCTATATATATATGAGGAGGGATCCAATTACACCTTTTTTGGTGACACATCATGACACTGTTTTTTTTATAGGTCAATTTTGCAATTTCAAAATTCAAATAGTCGATCCGAACCGTTCAACATGATCACCATATTAAAATGTGCTTGGAGATCAAATTTTACATTTTTTTGAATTTTTTTACTATTTATTAAGATGGTTACAAAATCGCTATTTTTCAATGGTCTGAAAACAACGATTTTGTAACCATCTTAATAAATAGTAAAAAAATTCAAAAAATGTAAAATTTGATCTCCAAGCACATTTTAATATATCCATCATATTGAACGGTTCGGATCGACTGTTTGGACTTTGAAAATGGTAGGTGTCAAAGTGTGTCACCAAAAAAGGTGTAATTTGATCCCTCCTCTATATATATATATATATATAGAGAGAGAGAAAGAGAGAGAGAGAGAGATGGGCTATTGTGCTTTGCAAAGTAAAGCGAACGGTTTACTTCGGGCTACTTTTTGGATTTTTAAAGTCCAAAACGTCGATCCGACCGTTCAAGTTGATCTACATATTGAAATGTGCTTACAGACCAAATTTTACATTTTTTGGAATTTTTTTACTATTTATTAAGCCACTTTGAAAATTACTGATCACATGGTCCAGAATTTTGTTGCACTGTTTTTACTGTTCACCCGGATCAGCAATTTTCAAAGTGGCTTAATAAATAGTAAAAAAATTCCAAAAAATGTAAAATTTGGTCTGCAAGCACATTTCTATATGTAGATCAACTTGAACGGTCGGATTGACGTTATGGACTTTAAAAATCCAAAAAGTAGCCCCAAGTAAACCGTTTGCTTTTACTTTGCAAAGCACAATAGCCCATATATATATAGAGAGAGAGAGAGAGAGATGGGCATATCACTTCTTAATTGGATGGAGGTGTGTCTTCCAAAATGATATGGTGGAATGGGAGGAGCTAATCTATTGTTTAGAAATTGGTCTCTACTTCTTCGATGGTGGTGGCGTCTGTACCGTTCTCCAAATTCTTTATGGGGTCAAACTGCAAAGGCAATTAGGGCAATTACTGGGAGGCATCAAACACATCAAGTGTGGCGGATTAAGGGCTCTTTCTTTTGGAATCAATTATTTAAAATTAGGCCTTTATTTGATTGGAGTACCACATGGAGTGTGGCTGCGGGTTCTACCATTTCATATTGGTTTGATTCGTGGACCTTTCCGCTAATGTCTTCTCTGTTTGCTCCTTTAGCTTCGAATCGCACCTGGTCTTTGGAGAAGGCTGCACATAATGGGCTCCCTCACAATAATTCCCTAAATATGGCAGCTAATGATCAAATTCTATGGAGGTGGAATTCTAACCATGAGTATTCGGCGCAATCTTTTTATGAGGTGTTGTCAAGCGGTGGAAAAACGGTTTGGGAATTTTACTATACTTGGCAGCTCAAAATACCACCCTCGGTACGTGTTTTTGTACTCTTGTGTCTCAAGGGGAGGCTGCTTACACGTGATGTGTTGGAACAGAGGGGTTTTCAATGTGAATTGAGGTGTGAAATATGCCAAACTTGCCCACTCGAGACGGCTCTGCACATTTTATTTGAGTGCAGGTATGCAAGGGTTTTTTGGATAAGACTTAGCATGCTTTTGGGGTTTGATATTGTTCAGAGAAGATCATCGGTGCATGACACGGTTCTGTGTTCCTGGAAAGCTTGTAAGAGACGAGTCCCAAAACAGAAATGGGGAGTTTTCTTTTTTTCAGCTTGTTGGGTTTTGTGGAAGGAACGCAACAATAAAATTTTTCGAGGAGCTATTGCGGATCCAAGATGGGCTGCAGAACGAGCGATGAAGGAAGCAATTTTATGGCTTCAAAACTGTTGATTGTTAATTTTGTGGGTGTTTTATTTCGTTTTCTTTAGAGGTGTTGTTGATTATTGTTACTGTACTTACTGATAGCTTCTATCAGTTTTTCAAAAAAAGAGATGGGCTATTATGCTTTGCATAGTAAAGCCATCGTTTTACTTCGGCCTCCTTTTTGGATTTTAAAGTCCAAACAAGTCGATCCGAACCATTCAAGTTGATCTACATATTGAAATGTGCTTGCATACCAAATTTTACATTTTTTGGAATTTTTTTACTATTTATTAAGCCACTTTGAAAATTGCTGATCACATGGTCCAGAATTTTGTTGCATTGTTTTTACTGTTCACCCGGATCAGCAAATTTCAAAGTGGCTTAATAAATAGTAAAAAAATTCCAAAAAATGTAAAATTTGGTCTGCAAGCACATTTTAATATGTAGATCAACTTGAACGGTTCGGATCGACTGTTTGGACTTTGAAAATCCAAAAAGGAGGCCGAAGTAAAATGTTGTTTTACTTTGCAAAGCACAATAGCCCATCTCTCTCTCTCGCTCTATATATATATATATATCTCCATTCCATTATTAAGCACGTTGGGTGTCCGATCCGCCAACGGCTACGATTGAAATATTAATTTTTGGATTTAATCTCAGCTCTCCAATCACATAATCTATCTTCTTTTAATTAAATGCATCTGTTTTATGTATAGAAGTTTAAATTTACCTACAAACATACTCGCCACACATACCGCCACATGATGCGTTACAATTAAAATTAAACAGACTCTAAAATTTAGTGATATAATTCTCCGTTTCCTTATTTTTTTTGTTTCCTTATTTCTCCCTCTCCAATTGAAATTTTCTATACGGCGGATCACAATGCAAATCAATTTTTTGTTCACTTCCTTGTTTATCTACTTCCTTATTTCTATACATATTACTGTGATAAATGTAAAATATATTTTTAATTTTATTTTTTTATGAAAATTTGTCATTTTGTATGAAAAATTATTTTTGTTATCTTATTATATATTCCGTTGCAACGCACGAGCACGATGCTAGTATATATATATATTGGAAAAAATTTAACTAACCAACTAGATTTAAATATGAATTTTGATCACTAAATAAATAATAATTATATAAAAAAATCAAGAGTATAATTAAAACTTTATTACCCAGAGCTGCAAAATGCGGACCTAAGGCAACTTCCCGTCCTAAGAGCAGGAATAATCGGTTAAGCTTACCCCAAGTTATGTGGGAGAATAGAAATTGTATTTATGAATTATGGAGCTAAGAGAAAGAGCAAGAGAGTATGTGAATTATTGAATTGTTATTGGATTGATTTGCTCTTCAAATATCATGCACTATTTATAAGCAAATATCATAGACACCAATAAATTTGTGCATTCATCACCATTAAAATAATATTCATCATTATATATATTACCGTTTGTAACTCGATTGAAAAATGCAATTAATTAAATCTCAAACGGACAAATGCAATTAATTGCATATCAAAGCTCAAACGGACATATACAATAAATTGTATATCAAAGCTAGATCATGATCAAGTCATTTGCACAAAATTATATTAAATATGTATTGAGGTCACGGAAAGCTCATATCAATATATTTGATTAAATAATGAGCTTCTATGTACAAATTAGCTAGATCAAAATAACTCATTCCCAAATAGCTCCATAATTCATAAAGTTAAAAACATTGATATTAAAATAAGTATTAATTTATATAAAATTTTGTGTTTTCAAAATATATTTCTAACAATATATATATATATATAAATGAAGAGGACAATAATAATACACATCCAAATGGTAGTTGCGGGTACAATTCTAATGCATCTGGCATCAATTCATCCTGCCATCCTCCACGTGATCATATTATGTCCTTTTTCTCATGATTCACCATTTCAAGTTATATAATACAATTAGAGTAGGCTCCAGCCAGCTATAGTGGAGGGAAGAAAGAAGGATCACACATTCACACCCAAATACATAGTTTCCTGGTACTATCAACGTGCATGGTAGCTCCAAGCTAGGTTGATTAAATCCTGTCAAATGAAAACATAAACATTAGATTTTTGATAGAAAATCCCTCAAGTTATATCCTTTTTCCATAGGTTTTCAAAATTTCAGAATTTCAGAAAAAGAAACATAATGTGAAGGTTCTGTCATACTCTCATATAAATATATCAAGTAAACGAATATTCTGTTATGTATGTGGGCCTGATTCTAGGATTATGCGGGGGGTGGCAGGGGGGCGGCAGCCCCCTGCGAGCGTTGTCTGAGGCTACGAAGCACCGCTCTGTCGAGCCCGGCGAAAATTATTTTCGCGAAGTCAATTGCATATGAATCCTTGTATCCGACGGTTCAGATTAGTCAAATTTGTGATCTGAATGTACGGCCCAGAAATAGGCCATTTACTGTTGGCGTGTTTTAGTTTTGCATATACATTTTACTATTCTCCTTTAGTTCTTAGTACTGTGTGTGTTGTAACCTAACTGAAATATAGTGGATTTGTGCGCTGGCGACGGCCGTGGGTTTTTTCCCTTCGAGGGTTTCCCACGTTAAATTTCTTGTGTTCGATTTCTTTGATTCTCTCGATTTCTCTTTGATTTTGCTCTCTGAAATTAATTCCACTCAACATATTCATCTTATGCATTCCGCAAATATACCAATTAGTCCTTTTGGTGCTTAATTAATTACATCAACAGCGCAAAGTGACAATATATTTCTTTTTAATATTCCGTAAATATTTGAACCGGTCCTTTTGTCATTAGTTTTTTTTTTTTTTTTGAAGAAAAATATGGATCTAGCCCGTATTTTCATTGATCCTTTTGTCATTAGTCAATTTTCACTCGTGATAACTTACTAAAAAAATTTCTCTTTATCAATGCAAGTAGCCTCATACCGAGATACAAAAATATTGATTAGAACTCATTAAAAATTGATTTATTAACTTTAATTGAGAAGGGTCATTTCAGTCATATGATCGCCAATGGATGTTTCCTTTTTTACCATTGTTAATGTAGAGTAGTCATTGTTTTTTTTTTTTTATAAAAGTGGGAACAAATTCACCAATTTCATTAGAAATCAAAATGTAAATTGTTTTGATACCAACTAGCTGGTACGTGTTGTAAAACATTGATATCTAAACAAAATAAAGTACTTCCTAAGAAACAAAATGAAAGTAGTTTCTCAAAAAGCTAAAACATGCAAGGCTTGGAGTTTCTTCATAAACTGGATCGACATGCCAAGAAAAAGTGTTGGTTGTCGATTTACCAACTGCATCGGATTTGAGGCTTTGACGGTGCTTGAAGATCCATCCCAGCATGTAGGTGATGTTCAAGTGCTAAATCTGTACCAAAAAATAAGAGCATTTTTCACCTCCATTTAGTACAATGCATTCACTTTCCGGGATCTGTTGCAACCTGATCCTAAGCCCAAATGCATGTTGCAACGTCTTAGTGCCATTGTCATTTTCTTTTGATTTAGATTTTGCTATAATATGTGGGTTTAATTGTTGCACCACCAGATCTGAAGTTTTTTCCTGGTAACTTACTGTTACGTGATAGTGCTAGAAAGGAACATGGTACCAGATGAGAGATTCCATCCTTGATCTATTTATTATAAAGGACATAATAATTATCTGTTCTACTCGCTAAAGTAATTCTTTAATTGGTTATTATTTTTTATAATTGCAGGGTTCAAGCAGTTGCTGCACAAAATACAATCAAGAGAAGCTGAAGTTTGACAAGCACAACTTCTGTTAAGTACTGGTTCAGCCTGAAACACTACAACTCTAATTTGGATCAGCACACCCTCAGTTGTGCTATTATTTTTTATAGCACATTGTATTTCTTGACTAAGCTTTGTTTGATTTTAGTACATGGTTTCATTTATGTTTTATATTTCGTATTATCAATAAGTCATAAAATTTATCACAATTAACATTGCCGAAGCAACGCGGGGCATTTCTCTAGTTTTTTATGAATATATAGGTGAAGTAGCCTTTGCTTGAACAACTCTTCCATCAGCATAGTATTGTGGTAAACTGAGAGCTCATTTATCCTCTTAATGCAACCGAATATGTCATAGTCTTCAGTGTTATTACTAATTTACTATGAAATATGGTCAAGAAAGAAGGATCACATTCACACCCAAGTGCATAGTTTCCTGGTACTATCAACGTGGTAGCTCCAAGGTTGATTAAATCCTGTCAAATGGAAACAAAACATTAGATTTTTGGTAGAAAATCCCTCAAGTTATATCCATTTTCCATAGGTTTTCAAAAATGCAGAATTTCAGAAAAGAAACATAATTTGAAGGTTCTGTCATTCTGTCATATAAATATATCAAGTAAACAAATATACATCTTATGCATTCCGTAACTATACCAATTAGTCCTTTTGGTGCTTAATTAATTACATCAACAGCGCAGAGTGACAATATATTTCTTTTTAATTTTCCGTAAATATGTGAACCGGTCCTTTTGTCATTAATTAGTCAATTTTCACTCGTGATAACTTATTAAAAAAAAATTGAGCATATTTTTGTGATCAAATCTATCACATATGGAATAAGTTTAAAATAGATAGATGCTCAGGAATGAGTTGCATTAACAGCAGAACTCAGGATTTCATTTCTTCAACAGTCTTGTCGCTCAGTACTACGTACTAGGACAATTAATTAACTCTAGCTACATATATTCAGCATATTTGTTACTTAATTACCCCTCAAGAAAATCATATATAATATATTGTATATATCATATGTTCCAGCAAAACATATACTAAATACACCTATCTATATAAAACCAGACTACCGCAGGGCGGAACTAGAAAATTAAGATAGAGGGAGCTGGATGAATAAGCATCATGTAATTTTATATTATGAGGAGGTTAATAATAATAATTTTGTAAAATTTAAAATTTTGAAGGTAAATAATGTAAAATTTTCAAAGGATAGGGGGGGCTTAGCCCCCTTTGCTTACCATGTAGTTACGCCAGACAGTAAGGCATCGTATCAACGTTGTATTAGAATGAAATACAATATGTTTAATTTTAAATGTGTGAAGAATTGCTATGGTCAACTGTGGTACTTCATCAGTCTCTTCGTAGGGGCATTTGTTACAAAGTACCATTTGTTACAAAGCACTAGCATGAAGTCAGCCAATTAAAGAACAGAAAATTTTAAACAGTCAGTGAACAGAGTTCTCTAAAATTGAATTGAGTATAAACAAGTTTTGGTGAAAACTTGTATTGTATGTTAACCAATGTGTAATATCTGATCTTGGTAACACACACACACACACACACACACACATACGGTTATAATAAATCCAAGTTCAGCATGTACAACAAGCATCCAACCCACAGCAAAGCTTGCGCTGTACTAGAAATATTACTCCAGTGTATTATTATAAGACTTTGTCTTATTATACGCCATGAAAAGAATTAGGCGGTATAATCAACCATTCATGATAATCATCCAGTCCTTAAGTGCATCAATATATGTGCACAAATTAATTACACAGGTGATTAAGGCAGAAGAACCGGACCCAGGACCTATATGGCATTACTATAATCCGAATTCGTATCCTCTGCATTAACGGAATGTGCGTTAATAGATCTGGACCGTCCGCTTGATATCCGCACTAATATTAAAGAGCCCTGTGAGTTATAGGCGTGGGCCGAATTGGCTCCTATCCTCTTTTGAGTTAATGCAGAAAATGCGGACTCATGTAATCCACAGTCCATGTGCTATTTGTATTAATTTGGAAGCATTTTACGAATCTAGTACAGCTGGGAACACGATTAACCTAGTAGCGTACTAACGCCAAATGATATGGCCTCCAGTTGAGAGGAGAAAACGTGCTGTGTCGTGACTAATACGCTATGACTTTAGTTCCTTGCCGTGTTGTGCCGTATGTGACTAAAATGTCAAGAGGTGATCACGGCAAGCGAATGGTCACGCCGTGCCCAAACATGCCCAAACGTGCAGTGACCAAACATGACTCGCGTGACTCGCATAACTATTTAATCATAATTTTGGTTAGTTTATTCAAGATTCACCATTTGATTAATATTTAATGGTCCTGTGATCACGTGTCGTGCCGTGCCAAAGTTTCAAAAGATTATCACGGCACGCGAATGATCACAGCACCGAACACGCAAGTGACGGTATGTAACTGATACACGTGCCGTGCCATTTTTCTCACTCTAGCCCCTCAGTATAAAAAAAAGGGATAAATAATCCTTTGCATGGGCCAGCGAGAGTTGAGTGCGAGCAAGAATAATTTTTGACAATTCTTTCTGCTTGACTTAATTTGTTTTATTTTTATTTTTTTGAAAGAAAGGCATGAGGTGCCTATTTCATATATGAAATATAAGAGGTAAATTACATATTACTAGAAATATAGCTATAATCCCATCATGCAGAGACCACTACAAAGGCTAATAAACTACAAAAAACATAAGCTCTACACTTGAGTAACCAACAAAAAACAGTAATTGAGATTGACTGTCTTATTATACTGTATTTTGTACTAGCTTCGCTAGACGACACTCGACTTGCCGGGAAAAATTACGGTGATGATTAAAATTGCCACTATATAAGTACACTAGACGAAATTTTAGTCCGCTGGATACACTGGAAATACTACAGTTTTTCCCACATTTTCCTTTAGTAAGTTGTACTTAGCTAGACGACACTCGACTAATTAATTCGCTAGACTTATTATTTACATTAAATATGCTGTCATAATTCAATACTCATTATTTAATGAGCTTGGATATATAGTAATGATTATTTAAAATCATAAGCAACATGCGTTCTAAATTTCAATCAGATAAACAGATCAAATTTTTGTTTTTTTTTTTTTAAGGAACAGCATGTAGGCATGATATTACCAGTAAGTGATGTTACAGGAGAGTTGAGATATTACATATATGGCAGCATTAGCATATTACAAATATATATAGCTGATGATCCATGTCACATACGAATGATTTTTTACGATTTAGCCTTCAAAATCAACAATTTCTCATAGATTCAGAACAATAGCATGTACTTTATTAACTATTAATTGCCGTTAAACTCATTACCGATCACCTACTCAATAAACAGTTGTTTTATATTATTGTTATTTAAAGTATATTAATTTAAATTTTCATTCAAAAAAAAGTATATTAATTTAAATTTTCTAGTTATTAATTTTGTTATCATATTAAATATGTGTATCTTTGCTCTTCAAATTATGTGTATCTTCAAAGAAGGTAAAATAAAATTTGGGGTATCTTTGCTCTTCAAATTATGGCTGGGGTTGGGCAAGGCCATTTCCAACAAAATTTTGGGCTGAGCACTGAGCAGTGTATGGGCAATGAGCTAAGCCTGCCCGTTAGTACCCCTAGAAACAATCATAATTTAAACACAATTTATTGCACTAGAGTTTATTTCTTGGGCGTACAAACAAAGCGCCGAACAGAACACAGAAAAAGAAAAATACAAGTAGACAGTAATACACATTCAAATAGTAGCTACATGCACAATTAATTCTAGTTTAATTTGTAAAACAGATAGAGTAGGCTTCAGCTAGAGTGGTGGGAAAGCATATGGTCCATACAGAATCTCATTAGCAATTATATGGTTTGCGGCCTCTGTCAAGTGATTTCCGTCCCATGAAATATATTTCGCTGGATCGGGACATAATGGTGATCCCTGTGACCCACATGCTTGACCTGGAGCCCAACAACATGCAAGTAGAGGAGATGTAAAACCTGCACTTGAACCAATAAACTTTGAATGCATGAACACAATAGTTTTAGCAGATAATATATGTTTGAACTTTGAAACACAATAAATAATTGTGGTATCTTAATTACCAAGCGCTTTTGCATTTAAAAACAGTTGAGATTGAGCCCCATAATAATCCGCGTATACGATTCTTGTAAGGGGGTGAAGTAGCCTTTGCTTGGACAACTCTTCCATTAGCATAGTATTATGATAAACCGAGAGCTCATTTATCCTCTTAATACAACCAAACATGTCATAATCTGCACTGTTATTACTCTTATATTGGTTCAAGAACCAAGGAGCACATCCAAATGCATAATTTCCTGGTACAACCATTGTGGTTGCTCCAAGGTTGATTAATTCCTGTCAAATAATAATCATAAACATTAATTAAGACTTTTTTTTTCTTTGCACAACATCTTTGGTGTTTTCTTTTTAATAAATTACTGAGGATATTTTTTGCATCAAATCTATCACATAAGGAATTAATAAGTGGAAAATAGATAGATTCTCAGGACTGAGTTACATTGACAGCGGAACTGATAGCAGCTACTACATATGGAACCCAAGATTTCATTTCTTCAATTGACTTGTTGTTGACTAGACCACCAATGTAATCCACACCTCCAATTTCTCCCACAACGAACAATGAGCTTGTCATCACAGCATTGACATCTATAAGTTGTTACATGCAAGAAAAATTAACTTTGGCGTGAAAAGTTCCTATCTAAATATCTTATATATGATCCAGCAAAACATTGAAATATTCAGAAGCTACTACTGATGAATAGAATAATTATTAGTAAATAGTAACTAAAATATCTAAGGAATGAACAGAATAGTTAACTGAAGTTAACGTTGCATCTGTACTGATATTCTATATTAGAGAGGTTATTGGAAGTATATATGTGCTTACTAGATCCTTGAGAGATAGTAGGCAGGAGATCCTTTAAAGACTGAAGCTGAATGCCCAAAGAGTGATCCCCTCCAGCTAATCCATGAGTGACACTATTATAGGCTGACTTGTTAAGTGCCATCGATCCTGACACAGCAAAGCTTGCGCCGTGCTGGAAATACTCTGCTGTTTTACCCCCCATGGATGGTGGTGGAAGCAGCAACCCATATGCTTCAGCTGCATGGAGCAACCCATAAGGTCAGCCAAATAAGAACAAAAAAATTTTAAACGGTCAGTAAACAAGTTTTGGTGAAGACTTCAATGTTAACCAATGTGTGGGATCTGATCATGGTAACACACACACACACACACACACACATATTCATAAAAACATGATTTGACATATACCAATAAAGTCAACGATCAGTCTGCCGTCACAATATCGGCCATTGGGCTTATGAAAGTATGTTTCCCCATAAGGAGGTTTGTTGCAGCTTCCGATGCATGCGTTTCCTGCATCCGTCATCGAATCACCAAAACTGAAAATGCGGTCGAAGCAACAAAGTGATTGAACGGCATCGACGGTGCTAATCAAGAGGACAAGGAATAGGAAAAACAGAACAACGGGTGAAAGCTTGGAAGAATCCATAGGGAAATCAAGTTTTCTCTTGTTTTTATTTACTTCTACTGCAAGATAAAAATGGAATTCCTTAGGGGGAGATCAGTAAAATGGAGAATGGAAAAATTCAGATGTGTCAGTGAGCTCAGGGATGTATCACATTCATTTGTGGATCACATGCTACGTACACCATTATTTATTTGTAACTACTAGGCAAACATCTCGTCTCCTTTTATAGGAGAGAAAATTGTTCTTCTCTGTGATTGATTCCCCGCCTTTTGTCCCCACGTTTATTATTATTATTTGTTTTATTGAGACAATTGCGCTGTGTGAATAGGTGGCAACGACTCAGTTCGTAATCCGTTTGTAGTAGGAAATGAGGGAACTGAGCGAGCTGGGATTAGGAGTCCGAGTTAAAATCTTAGTTTGTAATTATTCTTAGTCCGAGTTAAAATTGATAATAATTAATATTTGGTGGTATCATTTTAAGGTATTTGCTTCGGTGAACATAAGGATCTATTTGTAAAATGAACATATTTTCATTTTCAAAGTTCAAACAGTCGATCCGACCGTTCAACATTATCTCCATATTAAAATGTACCTGGAGGTCAAATTTTACATTTGTTTGAATTTTTTACTATTTATTAAGTATTTTACAAAAACTAGTCAAATTCAGACCATTGAATTTGTAAAATACTTAATAAATAGTAAAAAAATTCAAAAAAATGTAAAATTTGACCTTAAAGTACATTTCAATATGGAGATAATGTGAACGGTCGGATCGACTGTTTGAACTTTGAAAATAAAAATATGCTTATTTTACAAATAGGTCCTTATGTCCACCGAAGCATCTCTCTCATTTTAAATATATCAAGATAATTTATACTAGATGTATTCAAGGGCGGATTCAGATGGAGTTAGGGGGTAGATGAACTCCGACGTACTCAGATGAACCTAGACGGACCCGATTAGCTACTTAAACCTGATTCGTCATTCCCCAACAAAAATTCTGAATCCGCTCCTAACCGTGTACAATGATTTTTATTCTCTCATGAGATCACAAATCCCTCTACCAAAGTCTAGATGATATTAATTTGTATTTGGAACCAATTAATAGCCGATTAGCCTTAAATATTTTGGGCCCAAGTGAAGTTCCAGCCGAAAAAACCAGTAAGATAATTAATTCCTCGGATGGGCCAGCGACAAAGAGTTGGCGTGCAATTCGAAATTAGGCCGATTGTTTCTGCATGACTTGTCGTCTTTCTTTTTTGTACTATCCTTGCTTGACGAGTGACGACAGTCTTGTTGACTTGCAGAGTTGTAGTCTTTCTGTACTATCCTCTCTTAAT
Source organism: Carex kokanica (assembly GCA_025461125.1). Classification (NCBI taxonomy): domain Eukaryota; kingdom Viridiplantae; phylum Streptophyta; class Magnoliopsida; order Poales; family Cyperaceae; genus Carex; species Carex kokanica. Next base: position 323,184 of record JAJGRX010000711.1, on the reverse strand, counting down.
ATCTCCTCTCTCCGCTCCGCTGATTTCCGTCAACCCTTTCACACCTTCTCCTTCCCTTCCCTGCTCTGCTCATCTCCCTACCAGTGTTAATTAAGGCAATCACCCATAAGGTAATGAACTAATTTTAATTTCCATAATTTCAGTTAGTAATTCAATGAATCAGGTAATGAGGACACACTGTGGTTAATTGAAGTTAAATTGGTTGTATTTGAGCCTATTTTAGGTTTATAATAAAAATGTGGTCGTACCAGTTCAATTAATTAAAGAAATAATTTCTGAGGTATGGTTGTACAAATAAATTTCATGCAGAATTTGATTTTCTGGTACGAAATTTAAAGTAATTACATAAGAAATTCAGAGAAGTCCCAAGTTGTTCCTTGCGGGATGCAGTGAGAACATCGGTAGTCCAATAGAAACAAACTGAGAAAGGGAATTCATATCACCTAAGGTACCTCAAAGTTTGAGTTTATATCCGAACTATTCGAACTATCCGATCTGTTTTGGCACAAAGATTAAAGGCTACATTCCACTTAAATTGGATTGATTCTGATTATGATTGAATGGTCCGGATGCAAACTCAAATTTTGAGTTACTTGAGGGGATCCGGACTCCGAAAAAGCAAGCACAAATGGAGGTAGGAAAAGTATCCTCTCAGGTACCGTAAAAGATTCCTCTCACTTTACGGTTTGAAATTAACTCTCAACCACTTTGAGATTCGGATTAGCAAGGGGGGCAATATTATTGGGCTTTGAGATTCGTTCCTAGTTAAAAAGGACGATTCAAATTCACTAATTCTAAAAGATTCTCTATTACAGTACCGGAGAGGTTCTGAATTCGATGGAGGTATAGACCAAGAAATGCTAAGCACACTTATTAATTGAAACTTTTGGTTTTTATTTTTGTAATTTCTAACTTATATAAGAAGGTCTCCTCGTAAAATAAAATTATGTGGTATTTATTGATTTAACCTCTCGATCTCAATATTTTAATTTTAGTTCCACCATATGAAAAAGTAACCAATAAAAATTAGAATAATCACAAAGAATAATATTGATATATAAAACAAACTAATGAAGTATATCATAAGGAGGTTATATGTGCGCATTCGTCAAGTCAAAAAGAAACCCAAACTATTCAAAAAGTTTTATATTATTAGCGCTTGATCATAAAGTTTTATATTATTAACATGGCCTTAAACTTTGACTTTGCAATTTTCTTATTACTTATAATGACTTTCTTCCTTGACAAACTGAATTTTACTTCAGCTCTAGGGATTAAAAGTCACAGCGTGACCGGATACGTCACGGCACAACATCTGTGCCGATCACGTGCTGTGACTATTCGCATAATGTGACTATTTTTTTTTGGAAATTTGACACAATATGGCATATGATCACCCGAGTTACGTGTAATTCAAAATAAAAATAGAGCTCGAGTCAATTATTTTTTCTCGTGAAAATTGAAGTCGGGATAATTAAAAGACATGCTAAAGATCTGAAATAGAAAACAAACAGAAGCTGTGAAACAGCTGATGAAAAAAGGTACCCACAGATTGAATTCCATGGAAATTGCACCAATCGAACAGGAATTTAGAACGCGCGGTGTACGGGCTGACCGCTGACCCACGGAGCAGTCGATCGGCGCCCTTTCATGGGTCCAGGAGACGCTTTGTCTTTCTTTATTTGTGGATTATATTTATTATGTGATCGTGGCGAGACTAGGCCGCATTCATTGGATATTATTTGAGCCGCCTCTTCAGTCTCTTGGTTTATTATGTACATGAAAATCAGGAATCTTCGTTTTCACATTTGTACCGTATATATGAGGATATATAAAACAAAAAAATTATGTTTGTTTATTGAGTACGGGTAAGAAAATTAGATAGAGATACAAGTGATAGCTATTTTGGACCTTTTACTATAGGAAAATTAATAAATATAAAATTATATATATGATTTTTGTTTATACATATAACTATATAATTTCATTACGATAATTAGAGTAGAACTAGGGTGCTCCTAAGCTCACCAAGCCCTTCGTGAGCGTGACTCTAAAACCTATCGAATTGACTTCAAACGACATTTTCAAACCGTTAGATGTTCAATTTATATTAAAATGTGCTTGGAGACCAAATTTTACATTTTTTGGAATTTTTTTACTATTTATTAAGATGGTTTGAAAATCGTTGTTTTTATTAAAATTCTGCACCATTGGAAAACAGCGATTTTCAAACCATCTTAATAAATAGTAAAAAAATTCCAAAAATTGTAAAATTTGGTCTCCAAGCACATTTTAATATAGATTGAACATCTAACGGTTTGGAAATGTCGTTTGAAATCAATTCGATAGGTTTTAGAGTCGCGCTCACGGAAGGCTTGGTGAGCTTAGGAGCACCCTAGTTCTACTCATGATAATTATATTAATTTTTATTACATTTATATATAATTTTAATTTAGTAATTTATGATAAATTAATTTATCCAACATTTTATAGATTTTTTTAATTAGTAATTTGGGGTCAAAAACTAATTCTCATTTAATATAAAATGTTTGTCAAAGTAAATTAATAATTATCCACATATAGTACTACTTAATATGTGAAATTAAGATTCAATTTCTTTTTGCTAAATTACAGTTGTTAACGATTAATAAATTTAAGTAATCATAAGTAGTAGACTTTAAAATTGTAAATAAAATTATCGGAACTTTGTTTTTTTTAGTGTATAAGGTATCAATCATTTTCTTAATCTAATATTCTTTCAACAGATTCAGTGAACTCCAAGATGTTATAACCTTCCCTCAATTAAAAAGGGTTCGGTTTAATTTTAATCGGACTGACCTGTCTTGCAATCTATTTTATATTTTATTTTAGTATGGGGCTTACATTTGTGCATCCACAAAGGGTTTCTTCTGCCCAATTTCCTTATTTGTGTATTAAAAAGTGTTTTATCATATTAAATTTTTTTGTTGAGTTTCCTTTTGAATTTTGTTTGTTTTTTTCACCAAAATTCATCATTTGACTTGTAAAATGTTGTTATAAATTTTATTTCATTAAAACCAAAAAGGTATAATTTGAATTTATTTAGGGTCCAACAAAAAGGTATGTAGATTGCTTGAATTGCAATTTGATTTCATCCAATATTTCACAAAACATAAGTAAAAAGAAAAGAGAGATCGTTTTTTAAGAAACCAAACTACTTAACTAGGGAGGTGGAGCTAGACGCAAAAACCCAAATGTCTTTGCAACTTTAAAGATCGAATGAGATAGGGAAATAAAAAATATCTTATAATATTCTATTAATATTTTTTATAGCCTTCTATCATCCAATATTTGCCAGATTGCAAAGAGCTCATAACGGCGGTTCACAAAAAAAGTATACATGGTTTTCAGCAATGCAAAATAAAGAAAGAAAAATAATGAGTACACATAAAATGCACGTGTCAATCCATTGAAAGAAATGTTATTTTTGTGACAAGTGAATAAGTGATCCACTTAAAACATTTATTTGAGATTGAAGATTATTTCTCTTAAAGGAAAAAAAAAATGATTCACTCATAAAGTAGAGCTCCATTAAAATGTCACTGAATGCAATGATAATGTGTGAACTTTGTAGGAGAGATTATTTAAAAATTTGTTGTCAATGATCCAATAATATCAGTATCATTCAATTGTGTGTGAAGTTGTGAACTGTATTAAAATAAATATTTTTTGATAAAATATGAAATGATATTAAATTTTAATGAACTTTGATGAATAATCAATCTCTTATCTACAACATGTAATTTTTCTCGCTTTGATTTTTTAACTTTAATGTAAAACATATTATTAAATTTATTAAATTTATATAGTGTCAACAGTAAATTTAGATAAAAGAAAAGAGGTGCCAAGTATCTCTATAAATTGAAAATTTTCAGTTTTGTCCTCAAAAAATTTTATTTTTTGCAAAAAGTTATATAACTAACAACTTTTATAAAATAAAATTATAGAATAATATTTATTCAGTTCCTATTTCAATTTTCTAGTTTCACTCGTGTATATTGGTATATTTACACTTGTATAGGTACATTCATTGGCGAATCCAAAGAGAGTGAGGGGTAGGCAACTATCTACCTCTAACTTTTGGGAAAAAAAATTAGAATCAGTGGTATTTTATACTTGTGTCTACTCCTGAATGAGAATAAGGCATACCCCTGGATTTAATTAACAATACAACCTAATAAAATCACGCGGAAAAGAAAGTTCTGACTGATTCACGAAAAACAAAGAAAGAAAAAAAAGTCTTGGTCTGATCCACTAGTTCGCTTAAAAGAATTGCTAATTTGCCAGAAGAAAATGAGGTATGCTACTCCGCTCCGATTTGCCAAGAAAAAAGAATTGCGTCGCCAGAAAGAAAAAAAAAAAGGTGATTTGCATATTGTGTCACCACCCCTTGTTTCGCTCAAACCGGCCATTCGCCCCGACTCTATCTTCTCATTTGCCTTCCCCCAACCTCAACTCTTCCTCTACTCTTTCCCTTCTTCAATTTCCTTGACTCTTTTTTCTTCTTTGATATTGTCAGTGGCTAACGCTAGTGTTGAAAGGGTATTTTCGGCAATAAATGTGGTGAAAAACAAATTAAGAAATAATATAGGAGATCAATAGTTGAATGATTATTTAGTTACTTATATTGAAAATGATTTGTTCAAAATATGAAAACCTGCAGTGACAATCTCAGTTTATCATCATCGACTTTACTTACCTAGCTAGATATTATTATAGTTGTTATTTTTTAAATGTAGAATAATACTATTTTTTTACAACTTTTAATATTTTGATTAAAATTTATACTTTTATTAGTACTTTGTGTATACTTTTGATCAAAATTTGGATCCGCTCTTGATATTTTTGAAGTTACATAAGCTCTTGTAAATGTATGTACCCACCCTAGGTCACTGGCGAATTCACGACAGCACAAGCAATCAGAAGTAAGAGCATCTCCAACTCAACAATCCGTAAAAAATAAAAAAATAGTTGTAAAACACTGTTTAAAAATTAAGTTCCTTTTAATTTCTTAATCCCTCCATCCCAGAAATTGGGTCAGAGCCAATAGGAAAGAAAACGAAGTGGTCAGGGCCAATAGAAAAGAGAGAGAGTACCAGCATGTCCAAAAAAAATCGTTTACTTTATAAACAAATTTGTTTTTTTAGAAATCGGGCTACAATCCAGCAATTATATTAGCAATTAATACATCAGATTAACAGTTTAAAGAAATCACTATTTTAGATGTTCTAATAATTTATTGTGGTTTTTGTGGACCAACGTAAAAAGAAAAAAAGAAAATATATATTGTGGAGTGTGGACGGAGTTTCTAGGGGGCAAAATCGGAAAGCTATGTACAACAGCCAACAGACAACAGGAATAAGAAAGCTTGAAGAGATAATATTGAAATGGGATGTTGGCTCTTAGGCCTCTCCAAAAGGCCACCGCTCATCTCCTACAAAATCACTTCGAAATGGCTTCTACCATTCACCTGGCAACATCATTTCACCAACAATGGCTTCCTCTACCTCAATTCAAAGACTTCTCTTCCCGCCTTCCACGCCGCACCGCCGCCCCACTCTGTTATCGGCTGCCACGAGAACCCCTACTCCAGCGCCGACACCGGGAACAGAGTCATCGACAGCTGTCGAGCCCAGTAGACTGGAGTCAAGAGTGGAGAAGACGGAGAAAGGATTTTGGGTTCTAAAGGAGGAGCATCGGACTGGGATTAACCCGCAAGAGAAGGTCAAGATAGCGAAGGAGCCGATGTCACTTTTCATGGAGGGAGGAATTCATGAGCTTGCGGCTGTGCCAATGGAGGAGATTGAAAAATCGAAGCTTAGTAAGGATGATGTTGATGTCAGGCTCAAGTGGCTCGGCTTATTCCACCGCCGCAGGCAACAATGTAATTCTTCCCTCTTTATTTATGTAATTTTTTTTTAACCCCCATCAATTCCAAGGAATAAAATTAGGAAAAATTAGTAGTCTAGTATCAGTATCAATTTGAGTATATTTTCCATACTCCATAGTAGGTATCTCTCTTCAATACAGAGGATTGTAATCTGTGTTGTCAAATAAAAATAATAAGATGAAAGCTTAGAAGAAGATAAACAAATATTAGTCAACTTGCTTCTTTTACAATGTATCACAAGTTCAATGGGAAACTTACATGGCCTCCTTTAATTGCAGATGGAAGGTTCATGATGAGATTAAAACTCCCAAATGGTGTCACTACGAGTGAACAAACACGATACCTCGCCGGGGTCATAGCAGCATATGGTGATCAGGGTTGTGCTGATGTGACAACTCGGCAGAATTGGCAGATAAGAGGTGTGACATTGCCAGACGTGCCGGCTATCTTGGATGGCCTTGTGGCCGTTGGCCTCACCAGCCTTCAGAGTGGCATGGACAATGTTAGAAACCCGGTTGGGAACCCGCTTGCAGGAATTGACCCGCATGAGATTGTGGATACACGACCGTATACAAATCTGTTATCATCATATATAACAGGGAATTTTAAAGGCAACCCGGAGATTACCAACCTGTGAGTCATATTAATTTTGCAACAATGGAATTTATGACTTTTCGATATTTCACAAAAATTTAAATTAAATGTATTTATTCTGTGACATTTTTTTGTTTAAATTATAGTCCAAGAAAGTGGAATGTTTGTGTGATTGGATCACATGATCTTTATGAACATCCTCATATCAACGACCTGGCTTACATGCCAGCTATGAAGAATGGCAAGTTTGGGTTCAACCTGCTAGTCGGGGGTTTCTTTAGTCCCAAGAGGTGTGAAGAGGCTATTCCACTTGATGCATGGGTCCCAGGCGATGATGTAATTCCTGTGTGCAAAGCAATTCTCGAGACATATCGAGACCTTGGCAACAGGGGAAACCGACAAAGGACAAGGATGATGTGGCTAATTGATGAACTTGTAAGTTCCTTCAAATCTGTCTATTATTGGCATTAAAAGTTTGGGAAATTTGGTTATGACAATTTCTCTGTTTGGTAACAAATGTAGGGCATAGAAGCGTTTAGTTCAGAGGTGGCGAAGAGAATGCCCGGAGGGAAACTTGAGCTTGCTGCAGAGCAAGACCTAATAGACAAGAAATGGGAGAGGAGGGACTTGCTTGGAGTCCACCCCCAAAAGCAACCGGGATTTTCTTTTGTGGGCCTCCACATACCTGTGGGCCGCGTACAAGCCTCTGACATGGTTGACCTGGCCCGCCTAGCTGACCAGTATGGCTCTGGTGAGCTCCGCCTTACTGTAGAACAAAACATCATCATACCAAATGTTGAAAACTCGAAAATAGAATCACTTTTGAAAGAACCGTTACTCGAGAAGTTCTCCCCAGAACCGTCTCTACTGATGAAGAGCTTGGTTGCTTGCACGGGAAACCAATTTTGTGGCCAGGCAATAATTGAGACAAAGGCTAGGGCTTTGAAGGTTACAGAAGAAGTAGAGAGATTAGTGTCAGTCCCCAAGACAGTCAGGATGCATTGGACGGGCTGCCCGAATACATGCGCGCAAGTGCAAGTGGCCGACATAGGGTTCATGGGGTGCATGACCCGGGATTCAGAAGGGAAAATTGTCGAAGGGGCTGATGTTTTCTTGGGAGGCAGAATTGGGAGTGATTCACATTTGGGCGAGGTGTACAAAAAAGCAGTGCCTTGTAAGGATCTGGTGCCATTGGTGGCTGATATTTTGGTTGAGAAGTTTGGGGCAGTAAGGAGGGATAGGGAGGAGGATGATGAAGAGAATTGATTTGATCTGTTTATGACTTGGATCATGATCATGATCAACTGAGGAAAATAAGAGCTTAATTTTGTATAATGTGTTTTTTTTTGTAATGTTTGCAACGAAAAAAAGATGGAAACCGATTATGTCAACTCCATCTTTTGTTTTCTTTTCTTTTTCATTTCTTTTCAATTTAGTTTATACATTACTATATAGTCTATATTAAATCTTTATGATTGAGCCTCTGGATTCTGTACAAAGAGAGACTCAGGGCCGTGTTGCAGTAATAACACAGTGCATTTTGGTAAGTTCATGTTTTTGTACCACAAAGCACAAATTTAGATTTTTCAATTTTAAAAAATCTACAGTCAATGTTTTGATCGATTGTACTGTAGATTTGTATCGGTCTGTACAGGTAAAATATTTTCATGAAGCAGGTGTGTTAAGTTTCTTGACACTTTTCGTACTGTCGTTTCGACGGCTAGGGATTTGCGGCGTTCTGTGTAGCGGATGGATCTATTGTGTTTATGGGTGAAAAGCAAAAGATGCAAGAAGTTCTCTATCTCTTGTACTGCAAAAGATCGCCCCATAATTTTAGTGTGGCTGCACGTGGTGGACCATGGACCATGCCGAGTTTCTCTGCTTTTGATTCATGTAACCTTCCGTGCAGCTAGCACTATGTCCGTCCAATATGGCGATCTATTTGTTGACTTTTCGTTGAATGTTCATCCAACGGTCGGAAAAACACGTTCGTTGACACACCATTTTATTCCATATAATTTATGTTTTCTTCTGTACGGAGCGACAAACGATGAAATAAAAAATATTGACACATTTTTCTACTTAAATAATTTCAAATTTTATAACAGGGAAATTATTTCCTTGAGATTAAAAGATACAAAAAGCATGATTATTGCATTTCGATATCGAAAGTATGGTTAAAAAAAGAAGAAGAACTGACTCTCTCAATTTATTTTTTGTTACATAATCCGTGAACATTATTTCCCTACGCTCGGAGCACCAAAAATAGTGAGCCCAAAAAATAATTCAAAAGTCTGTTTAGGATACTTATATTACAACATCCTACTCAATATTATATGAGTAGAACTAGGGTGTGATATTTGGTGAGCACAACTCTACTAAACTATCGGATTCACTTCAAACGAGATTAATTCAACTGTTGAAACCGATATACTTTACGAGTGATGCATGTACATGCAAAATTTTAAATTTTTTGAATTCATTTAGTCTCAAGTCAAGTGGTCAAAATTGATGAAAAATGAATGATCCAAAATGAAGTTGTTTTAATGCATTCAAAAAATTCTCAATTTTGACCACTTGACTTGAGACTAAATGAATTCAAAAAATTCAAAATTTTGCATGTACGCCCATCACTCGTAAAGTACATCAGTTTCAACGGTTGAATTAATCTCGTTTGAAGTGAATCCGATATTTTATGTAGAGTTGTGCTCACCAAAAAGTTTGGTGAGCACATTACACCCTAGTTCTACTCTACTTATATTACAACATCCTACTCAATATTATATTATTCTTTCTTGGATGATAGAAGAAGACAAAATATTAATTATCATGCGATTAGTTTAGTCTAGCCAGATGTCATAGCAAGAATAATTTGCGGTGTGGTCAAATATTAAAAAAATATAATGTTGCAAAATAGCAACAATTCTTTCTTCGAGCTTAAGCAAAACCAAGTGGTAGGTACCCTTCTCCTTAATTTCCTGTGAAGTATCTTGATGGCAAAACTGTAATTTGGCATTCATCATCCACGTTTCTTGCCACGTACTCGTTTATAGAACTTTAATATTGAGATTTATTTCATTTTGAACGAAATTGAAAGATTTTGATGATTATAACAATATTCAATTATAATAAACAAACAACACTAGACTTTATAATTAATTTAAATATATCAACCAATCGTTGACTGAAAAGGAAAAATATTGAAATACAATCTTTAATGGAACCCAATTCTATAATTATAAAACTTTATATTTTTTTTTCGAGCGCAACTTTTATTCATGCTAAACTTTCATGGGATTCAAAGTTATTTCTTCAGGTCTAAAAGTTAAATTTCTTTTTTGTGTTTTCAAGTTTTTATACCACACGAAGATCAAAATTTAATATAATATATATTTCAGAAAGAAATAAGGGTTAGTTCTCATTTGAATTTTAAAATCCGACATTTTACACTATTATTTTGCTACTAGATCAAAAACTTATTCTCATTTAATACACGATACTTGTCAAAGTAAATTAATAATATATTATATAATAGAGTAGAACTAGGGTGCTTTTAAGCTCATCAAGCTTTTTAATGAGTTTAATTCCAAACGCTACTTCAATGACTTAAAAAAAAAAACGAATCCAAAATATTAAAACCGATCTACTTTATGAGTGATGTATTTACATGTTCAATTTGTAAATTTTCGACTTAGTTTAAAATAAAGTCAAACGGTCAAAAGTAGAAGGTTATAAGTTAATTTTATTCGTTGATTTTTCATTATAGTTTTTACCCGTTGACTTTATACTAAATTAATTCAAAATTTTATAAATTTGACAGGTAAATATATCACTTTGTGAAGTAAATCGGTTTCAACATATTAGATTCATCATTTAAAGATAAAGTTTGGAATTAAGCTCACAAAGGACTATGTGAGCTTAAGAACACCCTAGTTCTACTCTTATATAATATGTGAAATTAGAATTAATTTCTCTAGTTTGCTAAATTACATACGTTAATGAAGAGTATATTGAGCTAATTAGAAGTAATATATTTTGAAATTGTAATTAAAATTATCGGAACTTTATTTTTTATTTTCTACCATAGCTTCTTATTAGTTATTATATCCGACCGGGTACATTTGAAATTTGAGAAGCTTTTGTAAGAGCATCTACATCCCTGGTATTGTTAGAGTTTTTAATCTGTTATGGCAATTTCTAATTCAGTTTTAGAGATGTGAGAGAGTTTCTTAATTATAAACTATGCAGTAAAGTTTCTTATTAAAAAATTATTTATAAACTCCATGTTGGTCAAATAATTGACTCAAATTATTTCTCTTTTTTAATTTGTTGCTGACGTAGCTTAATAGAAACTCTAAAATTAATTTCAAAAATGTAAGAGTTAAAAACTTTAGAGCATCTACATTCCTGAAACTATTAGAGTTTCTAAATAACTGTTAACTGTTTTTTAGAAATTAAACCTCTCTTAATTTTTAAGCCTCCATATCCCTGAAACTAAAATTAGAGTTTCCTAATTTCCACGTCACATGTTATAAAATTTCTTATTAAGATATATCTGCAAGAGAAAGGAATCTCAGCGAATCATTTCGCCACGTCACAGTTTATAAACGATTTCTTATTAAGAAATTATTGAGCAAAGTTGCTAAATAAGAAATTCATCTACATCCCTGAAACTGGTTTAGCAACTGCCACATCAGATTAGAAACTCTAAGAGTTTCAGGGATGTAGATGCTCTTAGAGACCTTAATTACTAAAAAGTGATTAACAGTTATTTCAGAAGTAATAATATATTGTGGTCCTCTTAGACCAACGAAAAAAAAGAAAAAGAAAATATATATATTGTGGACCGAAGTTTCCAGGGGGCAAAATTGGGAAAAAAACCGTATACGACAGGAATGAGAAAGCTTGAGATGGATATGGAAATGTGATGCTGTCTCTTAGGCGTCTCCAAAAGGCCACTGCTCATCTTTTGGAGGCCACTGGTGGGGCAGAACGGTAACCATCTTACATTGGTTTATTTATTTGTTTTAATTTTTTTTTAGGAAATACAGTTGTTGATGGAATTTTTTTTTTCTATAGAATTAGTAAAAAGGAAGAGAGAAAAATAGAAAGAGTACATCAAGTTTTTAATTAATAGAAAGATTAAGTAGGAATTCTACTGATTTTAATAATTTAAAAGTTTAGATCAATAGAATTCCTACTGATTCTATTACATCTCTATTAAAATATATGGAGTTTTTAAGAAAATGGATGGAACTTTTCTATTACATCTAAATTTTAAGATACTTTTTCTATTTTCTTAAAATATTTTATATTTTACTTGAAAAAAATAAAAACTGGTTTGGATAAGTAGGAATTCTATCGGTCAAAATTTTTTAATTATTAGAATCGTTAGAATTACTACTGATCTTTTTGACAATTAAAAATCTGATGTATTCTTTTTATTTTTCTTTTTTTTTTATTAATTTCTATAGAAAAATAATTTTCGTGGTTGATTGTGAGTTATAGAGAGGTACATTCGTGTCCTAAATAAAACAGCGCAGTTGCATTCATTTCAATTCCGCGACAGGCCTGCTAACGAGCGGGCTTCAGCTCAAACTCGGCTCAGCTCGTTTTAAGGCCTATAAAAGATCAACTCAAAACTCAGCTCGTTTTTGAAGGGAAAAACTCATATCGGCTCGACTCATTTTACCTCCTGATTCGGTTCGAACTCGGTTCAGCCCAAAACTCGGCTCGGTTCGGAAACAAAAATCTGAACCTGTTCACGTGCACGCTCTCTCTCTTATGAGTCTCCAGTCTCGTGACCTGTGTCTCTCTTAAATCTCAATTTTAATAATTTAATCCTCTCCATTCCTCTCTGAAGAGAGCAGGTGGTTTGAAATAAATTGGAGATGATTGCATTAATTTATTTATCCCTGGCCTTTTGTGCCTTGGCTGGACAGCATTTTTCACCCAACTTTACACTACCAACCCTCATATTTCCACTAATTGCAAAAGCAACACTAAAATCATTAATTTTACACAATGCTCCGTGAAAACTCGAAGCAAGGAGACAACTCTAAGCAACGACACAGAAAGAAAACAAGGAGGCGGGAGAGGGGCCAGATCTGAAAAAATGCAGAGGCGGGGGGCTGTAGTAGTTAAAGGGGAAGTAAGTAAAGAAGGGATTAGGCAGACGTGGCGTGGAGTAAGAGTTAGTCGGGGGTCTGTACGGCGGCGGAGATAAGTAGGAGTTGCTGTTGGGAGGAGGCGGAGAGGAATAGGAGAGGAGACTGAGAGCGAGAGAGTCGGAGAGGTGACAGCCAAAGCAGTTGCGATTCGAACTCGATGGGCGGCTCGGCTCGGCTCGGATCGCCTCAGTTAGAACTGAATGTTTTTGAGTTCGGGCCGAGTTTGAGCTTAGCTCGAATTAAGCTCAGCTCGATTGAACTCATTCCATTGTCCAGCTCGTTTGTCCATGGACAAGCTCGGCTCATTAGCAGGCCTATTCCGCGAAGAATATTGGGCCTAATTAGGCCCATGTAACTTGTACTTTTGCTAATTCAACCTTTTCGTATTGGGCTAAAAGCTGGCACCAATCAGGCCCGTTTTCCTTCTCCCAAGTCGTGCTCTTAAGAGTTGTGAATTGTTATGCAAACGGGCCGGACGGTCTGGGCCGGGTAAAACCCGTGGCAGGCAACGGGCAGGCACAGGTTACGGGCGACACGGGTAGGGTAGCACTGGTTTTTTTTTTTCAAAAACCCTACCTGGCCCGGCTCAACCCCCCGGGTAGCACGGGTAGACGGGTTGCACGGTCCGATCCGATACGGACTAGTTTTTTTTTTTTTCTGTTTCTGTTTTTTTCTTTTTGAACCAATAAAATTGAAATTTGAATCGGGTATGGTACGGGTCAAATCCGGGTACGGTATGGGTAGCACAGGTTTAGGGTACGGATATCATGGGTCAAGGGTACAGGTACGGGTTAGGCGGGCACACGGACCAGATTATCACAGGTTTAATGTCAAAAAACCGGGTCCGTCCCTTTTCAACCCTTACCCGGGTTACTCGTGGACCCGTGTCAAACCCGGACACGATCCAGACCGGACGGGTACAAGTCACGGGCGGACTGGATCGAGTTTGACCTGCCCGGGTAATTTCAAAACACTAGTTGTGATCAGATACGGAACAATATACGATTTTTATACATAATATGTTGTAATTTGCATGTCATGTGGTCGTGTTAATTTGTGTGTCGTCATCACTGTTTAGGAAAAAAAATTAAGCACAACACAACACATAGATCGGTTTGGTCACGGTACATATAAAATAACACATGACACGATACAATTCGGCACTCGACATGTCAAAGCACAAAAAAAAACGTGAGTCACAGTGGTTACGTTTGATCACGATATGTGTTGATTATTCTTGGCAATTTTAGTTAAAATTGAGTCATGTCAAACTTAATTTAATTTGACTTGATTACATCCCAACAACAAAATTACGACATAACACGACACAAATTTACATCCCACCAGCAAACTGATGTAGTTAAAATTGTAGATCCCAATAATCTTAGGATCCGGATCCCCTAAAGTAACTCAATTTTTGGGTTTAGGATCGGACCGTCCGAGTCGAATCTATCGTTTGAGATTGTTTCAGAATTCGAACATGTTTTTCGGGATGCGTACGCTTTATTTTAGTTGAATAGTTACGGATTCGAATGGACTGTCCCGATCCAAAACCCAATTTTTGAGTTACTTCGCTGGATTCATTGCATCATTAATTATTGTCTTGTTTGGATATTATTTTCTCACTAAATTCGTGCTAAATTCATATTGTAAACCCAAATTTCAAGGTTGAGATATATTTTCTGATCATTATATTACTTCAAATTTGGACTAATATCAATAGATTTAAAAAAATAATTATATTTATTAGCATAAATATTTAAAAAATAAATCCCTGCACGCAACGCAAACATAATCAATCTAACAGGCCGTAAGGTTTGTCCACAGAAAAACCAAACTACTCAAAAAAAAAAAAAAATTCACATTTCTAAGATATCTCAAAATTTGAGTTAATTTTGAAAAAAAATCTAAACCGTTCAAATTCACAGAAACACGAATCGTAAAGCAATTGATTCTCAATTCTTACTGTCTGTACATTGAAGTCAGACTTAGAAGTTAGAAACTTAGAATTGCTTCCGGGTGTCAGCGAATTCCCACACAGGTGCTCCTTCTGTTTCCGCCGTAGAGGATCCAAAATCTCTACTCCTAGGGTTTTGACTCTCTTTCCGCCAGCTTCAGTTTCACATCAACTCGAGCTGTTGGTTCTCTTTCTATAGTCTTTGGAAGGTATTCTATTTCAATGTGAAATCTTTGATTGTTTTTGTTCTCAATGAAAGGATCGCTAATGGCTTTATGGGTGTTCACTAGCATTCTATAAGTTGATTCAACATTTCTGTTGTTCACTGGACAGATGCAGTCGCTCCTAAGGGCTTGCTGTCGAGCCAGAAATGGAGACTATAGTCGGAGGATCATGCAATTGGGATCTCTTACAACCTTTTGTGGAAGCGAATTAAATACCACAAGTTCAACTGTAATCCGAAAGGTTTTATCGGTATGCAAAGTTTCTCACCTTGTTCCCCTATATACAAAATAACCTTTTTCTTTTGTTTTTAGTCGCTGATTTGATCACTATTTGATCCTTTCTTATTTTTTTTTCTTTACTTGTTTGATGTCTAGTTTGCAGAATTAGATTAGGTAGCTGGTCAATTGACAGTAAATTGAGGCAGATGGGGGTTTAGGTTATTGTGGTTGATTAATATTGATTTTTACTCAAACTGATGCTTGATTGGAATTTTTTGAGAAATTATACTGTACCGACAGTAGTATCCTTGTACAGAGCCACATGTCAGGCCCAACATTATGCATGAGATGACATTTCATGATACAATCCAAACTGTCCTCAGATGGATTCTAGCATGTGATATTTATACCAAAATGAAAAAATAGTTTGATTTCATCATTCCTTTATTTCAAACTAAATTCCCTGTTTTGTCAAGAATAGGGCATATTAGGTATGCACTATTTCTTAATCGGAGTGAATTATATCCATTATTTGTGAACTTTAGGGAAGTGATATTTTCAAAAGCGGAGTTGTGGCTTTCCCTCAGACAGCAACATGTTCCTTCTTCAGAAACAACCAATTGAATAGATGCATGTCAACAGCAGCGCAACCAGATGAAGATTTTGAAGGAGAAGATGTGCCTACTGCTCCAGCAATAGATACACCTCCTCGTATTAAGTTTAAGAGGCTTGATAAGACAGCAAAACAAATAATGACTGTGAGTGCTAATTTCTCAGTGAACACTTGCTTTTTTTCTGTTATTCTAAACTGGACTAGTGTTTTTTTTTGTAAAATCGAACCATTTAAATATCTCCGATGTTTTTTACTTTCCAATTCCTTATACACACATTATCTCTCCACTCTATATTATTTAATGGGAAAATTGCATAAAATGGTTTTCATGATGTTTGGAATACTTGTGCAATTTGTGTTTTACCAGGGCATGGATTTTCTTTTCCCTTTGCAGGGTTATATTTGTTGAATAACCTTGTTAGCTTAGCTAATCCATCTTATTAGATGGTCTCAAAAAGACTGACAGATTTTTGGTCCTTGTAATTTTCAAATTTCAGATTTTGGATAAAGAGGCTGTTGGACAAGTGCGTTCTGACAGGGCGATTCCTGATATTCAGCCTGGTTGTATTGTTGAATTAAAAGTGGTATGCTAGGTCATTCTTTATCTTACTGGTAAAAATTGTTTTAGGTGATGGTGCCACCTATTTGACATTAAAGAATTTTTTTAACAATGATAAGCGGATTGAATATAGAATGCCACTGATGCATTGAACCAGCACCAAACACTAGAGTACGGATTTTGATCCTGCACTATGCATAATGGTACAGCATGGTTTTATAGTCTTGTACCATTACTAAGCATGAATGGTACATTACTAGTACTGGATGTATAGTAATCTTGTTCACCAAGAATGATTGCTAAGGTGTCAATACCTTACTAGATAAATACCGCACACTGGCACAACCAGTGCACTTCTTTATTAACCCAATTTGCTATTTCCTCTGATACCTTGTTTCTCTAAATTTTCAAACAGGAAGTGCCTGAGAACAAGAGGCGTGTTTCAACCCTTAAAGGAATTGTGATAGCGCGGAGAAATGCTGGGTTGAATACGACTTTCAGGTTGCGTAGGCTGGTTGCGGGTGTTGGTGTTGAGTCTGTGTTTCCTCTGTAAGTTTCACTTTTTGCATGTATACCCTGCAAAAATATCAATATTATTGTGCGTCTTTGCAAAACAACAAATATGTCAAGGCTTCTCTGAAATATCAAGAAAATTATGGACTTTTTTCCACCAATAAACTCTTTGGTAATAAGAAAATCACCAAACTCTTTGTTTCCTTGCTTGTGTAGAGATGGATAGTAATTAACGAGTGGTTTGCACATTTTTGGAAGAAAAATGGGGAAGGGAACGGCAGGGGAGATATTTTTTTCATATTTCTGGGTGTATTTTTCTCTGTTTTTTTTTTCCTGGGAAAAGCAGTAACACTACACCACCTGTTTCTTTTGTCAGAGACACTCGAAAATTCGAAATATTATAATTGTACATCAACAAATAAACATAAAGCAAACCTCAACGAAAGCCTTAACGAACTGCCTCGACCTAACAAACCATTCTCCTTTCAACAAACCAACACCCCCCCCCTCCCACACACACACACCCACCATACCTAACCCTACTACAATTGTAAACCACATCACAAGCAATCAGTACAGTTAAGAAAAGAGTGTACAGACCATAGCCACATTTATTTGAATTACAAATTTAAAATTCAATCAGGCAACACTGGCCACAATTGCACTTTGTTCCAGCTTCCCTCTCCGGTATCTTGCTTGTACCAGTCCTGCTGCCACCTGATGTTTGTCCAGCTAATATCTAATTAGTGACAATATCATGGCTGCTAAGGATCTCTCATATTTTGGACTAGTTTGATTGTAATACATTTTGTTACATTTCAACCAAATATAGCCGAGCAAAACTTCCTGTGTTTTCCTTTCATCTGTATAATGACATGCCAAATATTGTACTGATGTGTGAAAAACAAACAAATGGTCAACTGTTTCCTCCTTGCCAGATTCCCCACCCCCCGTACAAGTCAATCTCTCTCACATAGGGACTTAACTGTAAATTTACCTTTAGAGTTCCATCTCCAAATTGCAATATCCAGATCAGTGGAAAGTGTATGGAAGCTTTAGGTCTTTATTTCTTTATCAGTGAAAGCTAGAAGATGAACTGTCTGATATAAAGGGACTTTATATTACACTGTAAACTTCAGGGACCCAATAAAACTGTTATAGCAACTAAAGGGCCTACAAATACTGAACTGGTATGTTAGGGATGGATCTTAAATACCAAATGCCAGTTGAGAACAGGTACTTACTATGGTCTGTGCGAAATTGAGATCTTCTCTAGATGAAGGGGGATAGTATACATCACTAGCACCTGAGGACCTTGTGTTGTTTTTTGGTTGCCTACATTTATTAAAGGACCAGCTCCATACACCCTGCAAAATCTCAAAATATAGTGTGTTGCTGCAAAATAAGAACTGTCTTATATTCTCCTGTAAAACTTTGACAATACCTCATATTTCCTCCCCCATCTATATTTTTCAGATAATTTTCCAAATTACCCTCTGGTATCACTTAGTGGTATGGTAAAAAATTATGGAAAAGGGTATTTGTTCTTCCAAAGAAAATGGTTAGTGAAAACTAGAAGTGCTGGATCTGTATTAACTTTGATGTTTGAAGGATAAAATGTGATTTTTTATAATGGTACTAGTATTCTTTGTTGGGGAACAAGTCTTCTAAACTGACCTTTTTTTTTTTCTGTCACGAGTATGGAATATGTTTTCCATCTTTTATAGAGGCCCATATGTTTTTTCAAATATTCTGGTGGCATAAAGAATATTTTGACCTTATACTGTCTAATTTGAAACATGTCAGGTATTCACCAAACATTAAGGAAATGAAGATACTTGACAGGAAGAAGGTCAGGAGAGCGAAGCTTTACTACCTCAGAGACAGGATGAATGCTCTCAAGAAATAAGAATCCAAAAACATTTCATATCTTTTTTATTCTGTTTCCGGGTTTTGGTCACTTGGATATTTGGCGCCTATATTTTCAGGAGTTCGCCTTCATTTTGAAATGAGCATCTTATGTAATTTTTCATTTACCTTCTAGATAACAGAATAAGGTAGATCTTCTATATAAAATTGGGGCAAAAAATTAAGAGAAGTACTAACTTTTACCATTTGTAGGATGTAGTCAAATAGTTTTTTATATGCTTGTTTATAACAGCCCATTTCATGTGTTATGAAGATGATCCTTGCAGCTGAGTTCCATATTATTTTTTTGAATATACACTCATGACTATATATAAGCCTATTCATTGACACTTTTAAGCCTATGAAACTATATTAAAAGTTAAATGTAACATTGCAACTAGTGAACAACCTAAACCGATTCTTTCTGAATCTAATGGGTCCACTTAGTATATGGAAAACTGGTATTTACATAATTGCCCCGAGGTGATTTGAAGTTGATGGCGTATCATTTATCTCTTATCTCCACTTCTCCAGATGTCATTGTACCACAGTTGGTACGAGATAGCAGGAGTATATAGACCTGTGGGTGTGGCCAAATTCCCCATTGATTGCATTTGCACCCGATTAAATTCGAACCATCTTCATCTACAACAGAATACTATTACAAATCAAAACATTATGTCGGATCAAAACTATTGTTCAGACCGAGTGATCACTGTTTTTGGATGGTCCAGAATTTTCAGATCAAGTGGTTTTCTACCTATCTAAAAAAATAGTAAAAAAATTTGAAAAAATGTAAAATTTGGTTTGCAAGTACATATTCATTTTATAATCATGTTGAACGGTTCGGATCGACTGTTAGGATTTTGAAAACTCAAATATTGAGCCGTAGCACGGACCAATCCGTGCTATGCATAGTACCGTAGCCTCACTCCTGGGTAGAATATTTTAACATCAGGATGGCTTTACTACAAGTCACTATAATATTATTTTTTTGACAAAAAATAATATAACAATACCACCTGGTTTTTTTTATTAATTAATGTTTTGGATCTTCTTGGATTTTTTGAGAACCATCCATATCATATTTAAAATCTATAAACCTTTGCATGCTGGATAAAAATTTTGCTCTACACAAATTAACAGATTTCACTTCAGACGCAAAATGAACATAGAAATGGTGGACTTGTATTATAATTTATGTGAAATATAAGATATTATTTACAAAGGGATGGGCTATGGTGAGCTATAGAGTAAAACGAGTTTGTACTTCACGCCATATTTTCATTTTGAAAATCCAAATAACCGATCCGAACCGTTCAAGTTGTTCTCCTTATTGAAATGTCCTTGGAGACCAAATTTTACATTTTTTGGAATTTTTTTACTATTTATTAAGCCACTTTGAAAATCGCTGATCCGGGTGAACAGTTGCAAAACAGTAAAAAATTCTGGACCAATGGATCAGCGATTTTCAAAGTGGCTTAATAAATAGTAAAAAAATTTCAAAAAATGTAAAATTTGGTCTCCAAGCACATTTTAATATGGAGAACAACTTGAACGGTTCGGATCGGTTGTTTGAATTTTCAAAATGAAAATAATGAGGCGTGGAGTAAAAACTTGTTTTACTCCATAGCTCACCATAGCCCATCCCATTTACAAATTATAACAAAAAAAATTAAAATTATATTTAACGCCGAAAAGAGTTGTACCAAACCCAAATGAAATAATAAATGAAATCATAGCTGAAATCGTAGATGAAATAATTGTTGAAATTTAAAATAAAAGTGTGGTCAGTGCAGAGAAGGGTCCTCTGGTTAATAGCATTAAATTAGTATATACCCAAAGGAAGCAGAGTAGGTCCGATGCCCATCAGACCTACCTTGGTTCGATGGGTGTGATAACCATTCGATCTCATCAAGATTCGTGTGCTCCGCATCAAAATCCATGCAAATATGTATCAATTTTTGTGCGCAAAGATCTTAATGATAATCGTACAGTGCTAGAACTAATTGAACCTAAATGTAAGTCGGATGCCCATCGGACCTACACCTATCTCATATCCAAAACCTTTCATTTCTGTCTATCAAATCCTTTCATTTCCGCCTGTACAAAACCTTAAAAATTTTGACAGCAAAATCACTTTTAAATATTATAAAAAAGGATAGTTATAAAATATAATTAATGGTTGTTCTCCAATATCCTAGAATTGATACTATTAATTAATCTAATCATTTTTATATGTTTCGATGAGATCTCACACACTATACAATAAAAATAGAAATCTTACATCTAATTCAATTGACAATATTTGATGGTTGATGCGTATACGTTATTTGTATGAACATAGTTTCTGAGCATCAAAGCAGCATGAGGAGTTGCTTAATTTGTGTGAAACCTTGTCGCAAATTATCATTTTAGTTGTTCACGCATGAGAGTTGGTTCTATTCCTGTTACAAAGAGCATCTACATTTTTTGTATTATTAGAGTTTCTAATCTGATATAGCAGTTTCTAATTTAGTTTCAGAGATTTGAGAGAATTTATTATTTAGAAATTATGCATTAAATTTTTTGAAGGGGAAATTTCACGTATAATCTTCAAAAACTTTAAAATTACGTATTCCCCCCCTCTAAACTTTAAAATTACATATTCCCCCCTCTAAACCTAAAAACTCACAAATTTATCCATTTTATTGTCTTTTATATTAAAACGCATTCTAAATTTATAAAATACTCATTTTGCCCTTTATTAAAATAAGATGAAACTCATCAGACTCAAATTTGAATATGAAGGGTTTCTCTACCGTTCGATCTGCGTGCATTGCATTAAGATTTATGCATGTCACTTCAATATCCATCCGTGTTCGCTTCAAGATTAGTGCGGATCTTGCGTGCACGGATCTTATAACAATTCTTATCCGCGCACATTGCATTAAGATCTGTGCACATCGCTTCAATATTCGTGTGCGTTCGCTTCAAAATTCGTGCTGATATAATGTCAACGAATCTTAAAAGCAGTTCGGACTGTAGAGAAACCATTGAGATTCAAATTTGAGTTCATTGGGCTTTTTATGCTTTTAATAAAGGGTAAATGGGCATTTTATAAATTTAGATTGAGTTTTAATATAAAAGACAAAAAAATGGGTAAATTTGTGAGTTTTTCAAATTTATTGGGGGAAATACATAATTTCAAAGTTTATAGGGGGGAATACGTAATTTTAAAGTTTATAGGGGTATACTTGAAATTCCCCCTTTTTTTAATGTCCTTCGTAACATTACTGAAAAATAAATACAAAAACTTAGCGCAGTTCTTTAATGCGTCTGATGAAAGAAATTTATCTTTATTTAAGTTTTTTTAATATAATAAGAAGTTTTTTTTTTAAAAAACAAAAAAAAAAACTCAAGGCATGTCTTAGTAATTAAATAGTAAATTAAAAAGTATTGGAATGTTTTTTTTAACCTCGAGACATGTTTAATGTTTACAGTATGTCGTGTATATCAATTCGCATTGAGCAGTTCGAATCGATTGTTTAAACTTTAAAAACAAAGTTAAAAATGTAAAATATGATTGGAACACAAAAACAAATAAGACATTTAACCCCTACTCTTGTTGCAAATGCATTCAAAAAAGCTTCTTTGAGTGCCTCTCTTTTCGTGAGAATAAGCTAAATGCCCACCTTTGTATATCGATATTAACCTTAGACTTCACGAGATAAGTGCAGGTCTGATGGACTTTGAACGTACTATAGAGTTGGATGGGTACCGTAGTCGTCTGATGCATTTTAAGATTTGTGCAAGTTTCCGCTATGATATTTATGAACACGAAATTTGAAGCGCATCCGACGACTCAGATGTCCATCGGATCCAAAAATAAGTGACAAGTTTATCAGACCTACTATGTGCTCAGACTTTAGATTGTATATTTAGTTTTGCGACAAATTAAATAGAGTTAATTATCAAAATTCAAAATTGAAAGTTTGTGAAAAAGTCGTGACATTTCACTTGGCAGAATTTTTTTTTCTTAAAAAAAAAAAAAAAACGACGGAGTAACTTCTACTTTTGTAACCTGTGGTATTTCATTTGTAAATTTACAAGTAGATAGGGGTGTTAATGGGTACGATACGGGTAGGATGAAACCATTTTTATATCCATACCCATTATGATTAATGGGTAATGAAACGGTAGCGGGTGAATAACGAAAATACTAATATAATGACTTTACTATTTTACAAATAAATCATCTAAATTCATCATGTCATACATATGCCATCACAATTACTAATATAAAAATGAAAATACAAATATGCAATCAATTCTAACTAATAGTTTTATAAAACAAAGATAAAATAAAAATCATAAATATCTCTTCTAACAAATTCAATTCGTTAACTAAATAACAAAACATTCAACAATATGGAAAACAGGGAAATAAATAAATTGAATATAATATTGATATATCTATATATAATTTATTGAGTAGAACTAGGGTGATCCTAAGCTCACTAAGCCCTTCGTGAGCTCGACTCTAAAACCTGTCGAATTGACTTCAAACGACATTTTCAAACCGTTAGATGTTCAATCTATATTAAAATGTGCTTGGAGATCAAATTTTACATTTTTTGGAAATTTTTTACTATTTATTAAAATGGTTTGAAAATCGCTGTTTTCCAATGGTACATAATTTTAATAAAAACAGCGATTTTCAAACCATCTTAATAAATAGTAAAAAAATTCCAAAAAATGTAAAATTTGGTCTCCAAGCACATTTTAATATAGATTGAACATCTAACGGTTTGAAAATGTCGTTTGAAGTCAATTCGATAGGTTTTAGAGTCGAGCTCACGGAAGGGCTTGGTGAGCTTAGGAACACCCTAGTTCTACTCTAATTTATTTCATATAATTACCCGTTACCCAATGGGTACGAAATAATCTTTATCCGTACCCATACCCGTTTAACTAATGAATTTTTTTTTATCCATACCCATACCCAATAAGGTAACGGAAAAAAAAACCCTTACCCATACCCGTCTTATCGAATACGATACGGGTAGGGTAAACGGGTAAACGGGTTTCATTGACACCCCTACAAGTAGATGTTAATTCCCTCAAAAAGAAAAAGAAAAATAGAAGTTAAAAGAATCCACGTTTCAACCAATCTTCCCTGGACCCGGTCTAGCGCGCAGAGCCCCCTCATTCCTCAATTTCATTTCCCTCCAAGTCCTCTTTCTCTCATAGAATAGAAGTAGAAGTATAGAACGACGAACCCTAGATAAAGCTCACATCAAAATCCACTCCCCCTCCCGCAAAATTCCCCCTCCAGGGCTATCTCTCTTCTTCAATCGATCAAAGCCTTCCGACAGATTGCAACTCTTCTCCAATCCCCGCTCCTACTCGATCGATCGGCCAAGAAGAGAGGTATTGGCGAGAGTACAGCGCGAATAGGCAAATTCGCATTTCATCCCTTCTTCGTCTCTTATTTCGAAGGTATTTCCATTCTTTGACATAGTGCGCCGTATAATTCTTTGCCATTCTTTGCTCCGTTGTCTTATTTGTTTTTTGTTAAATGTTTACTAGATAGATTGTAGTATTGGCATCTACAGACTACAGGATTAGTTTATTCAAGAATTGTTTCCTAACTCCTTATCAGCTGCCTATTTACGACTGATTAGGATTTCAGACTTAGATCTGGGGGAATTTACGTCTTTAATGGTGTTTATATTTCTTGAATTTGCTTAGTTTACATTAAGTTGCCCACGTTCACTGGTTTGGATGTCCTTCAGTGCTTTGAGTATTGAGTTACTCAATTGTCTTGTACTGAATGGAGAAAGAGCCAATTTCTTCAATAGAAGTATAGAATAGTGTACTTCACGGTCTGTCGATTCCTGTAACGATTTCATTTGCTAAAGATAGGATTAACTGTAGATTCTTTCTCCTACTTTGATAATATTATTATTTGTTAAGTCGGCTGTGATATGTTGTTAGGTATCATATTTTTATAGCACCTAATTATTTGCAGTTGTCCATTGACCTAGTATTCATATATTGGATATATGATTTTGCATTATTTTAGTCTTGGGTTCATTCTTTTTTCTTTTTTTTCTTTTCTCATAGCATGTATACACAGGATAAAGGCACCATTAACTTTATAAACAAGATTCATCCTTTATTAATTTCAATGGCAAGCACCAGCCACCAGGGCCTTGTTTTTTACAAATAGGTCATTTAGATTGAACTTGTACGAAAGAAAACGTATCTAAATATATACTAGAGATTGCTGTGAAATGTGTTTACATTTTCTGACAACATAAACCATCCAATTTGATTTTAAATAACCCTTTTGCTTATCCAGTTGCAGTGTTTTATTTTTTAGTTTTGAACAATAAGGCTGTCCGTTAGTGTCTTTCTTTCGAACACAGTAGGTAATTAATTTCCTAAATGCATTTTTTTATTAATAAGAAAAATAATGGCAATATTATAGGTTTTGTGTAAAACAGAGGCCTAGTATGTGTATACATGCCCAATCTTGCATCAGGCTTGGTAGGGAAGGGTTGCAAACCGTGTACCGTGTGGTACAGAATTTCCATAAATAGGAAACATTAACCGCAAAATTCAATGTGTATTATTCAACTTCTGTTCCTACTATAATCTAGTGATTTCATTGAAATAGTTGTTTTGTTTTTTCTTGTTAAGGAAATAAGATAGTAATTAAATTAGAAATTACAAAGTTAGAAGTTAATTGGGTCCTAATAGAGCATTTGTGAGTGGTTGGATCACTTCAAAGTGTTAGAACTTAGCAGAATGAAGTGATCCCCTCTCTATGCACATAATCGGCAAAACAATTCCCTGATGCGAAATTGCAACCAGATAAAACTGAGGCGGCTCCTTATTTGTGCACTGTACTATTCTCTGAACAGCTAGGTTGTTTAATTTGTCTTTCGGGGAGGAAAATGGGAAGCCATAATCCTAATTTCGGAGCAGCCAGGCTGTTCTTTCAGTCGTTGGCAAATATAGGGAGTCCTAGAATGGGTGCCGGTGCATCATCTAGTATCTTAAGGGGAGGATTAGAGTACTATGAACCTCATAGTCATACTTACCGTGGTGGGAGACAATTTCAATTTCATAAAGGTCAGGTTCACTGCCATGCCCTATGAATTAAACCTTTACGTCTTATATAATTTAACTCAGGAAGTAGCTAGGTCTTATTGGTTATCTTCAATTCAAATCGGTTTGCTGGGATAAAATAAAACCCCACCCCACTCCACTCCACTTCATATCATATCATAACCAACCCTAGGATTAGTATTCTATCTATCTCTCCAATTGAATTGGGAAACCAACTCCAAGCTCCAAAATCCAAACTCCAAACTCCAGGAGAGAGATCATCCAACTCTAAGCTAGCTCAGTCCAATCTTACAGCTTGGACCAAAAATAAAATATGAGCCTGAACCAAAACCCAAACCCAAATCCTTAATTAGCCTAGCTAGCGTGTATTCAAATGTAGAGTCGTGCCACGGACCAAACCCACAGAGAGCAGCTTGGGAATGGGAGACTGACCCCACAATCAACCATCTGTCGATCCACCGTTTTATTGAGAAATCAAGCCAACGTCATACCACCGTAGTTGTTCGAGATCTGGTGCCGACCGTCCCTATCAAATTTCATGCGCTGGATGGTGCAGACATTGGTCCAGACCCAATGGAGGTGGACCCCGCTACGTCATCGGTACTACATACGACGACTTTGAGCCATTCTAATGAAGCTGGACTACCATTCTGGGATTATAAAAGGAGAAGAGGGACAGACAAATCGAGCACTGAAGTAGTGGTGGGAGGAGACCGGATTAAGAAGAAGAGAAGGTTGATTAGGCCTTCTCTTGAGCTTGCGGACCAAGTACCAGTGGTTTTGAAGGGGTCTATTCCTATTGGCAAATCCATTAGAGCTCATGACAACCAAGTCTCAGATTCAGTATTAAAAGAGATGAAGGGGGAAGTACCGATGGTGAACGCAATCTTTTCTGATTGCCAGACAGATCAGTCATCGGTACCTGATGAGAGGCTTGTACGAGTGGTGGGAAGAGATCATATTAAGAAGAAGAGAAGGTTGATTAGGCCTTCTCTTGAGCTCAAGGACCAAGTATCAATGGTTTTGAAGGGGTCTATTCCTAATGGCAAATCCATTAGAGATCATGGCATCCCAGTCTCAGACTCAGCAATCTTTTCTGATTATCAGACAGATGAGTCATCGGTAGTTGAAGACGATAGACCTGTACCTGTACCAAACCCAGATCAAATCATTGATCAAATCATCGCTGAAATTGTAGCTGAGTTCACTGATGAAAAAATGGAAGAGATCTTCAATAACAGTATGTTTGAGGCAGAGAAGGGCCCACTTCTTATGAGTCAAAATCCGTTCGTTCGGTACCATCCATCCTATCCTCTCGATTCTGTCTTCCCTAGGGGCACTATGGAGCTATGGAATGATATTAAGTTTTAGTAATATATGATGAGCCTTTATTTATAGTTTTGTGATTTTACGAATCTGGTCCAGAATTTTCTTGTTAATGACTTAACATTTTTTTTAAAAATCATATGCATTCGTTGGTTTACTTGTTGTTGTGCTATTTTCTGTAATTTCTTTGGTTAAATTGTAAATTTGGTTATTAGTACACCATATGTTCTTTTGGTGAAAACGGCAAGTGTGGGATCTGTATTATTAACTTTGATGGCTTCAAGGCATAAAATGTGATGTTTTTATAATGGTTCTGGATCTGTGCACAATATTCTTTGTTGGGGAACACATAGTATTTATCCATCCTTGTCTTCCAAACTGACCTCTTTATTTATTTCTTAATCAAGAGTATGGGATCTGTTTCTAATCTTTTATAGAGGCCCGTATGATTTTTCAAATATTCTGGTGGCATAAAGAATTTTTTGATCTTATGCTGTCTAATTTGAAACATGTCAGGTATTTCACCAAACATCAAGGAAATGAAGATACTCGACGGGAAGAAAGTCCGGAGAGCTAAGCTTTACTACCTCAGAGACAGAATGAATGCTCTCAAGAAATAAGAATAATCCAAAAACATTTCATATCTTTTTGTTTTGTTTCCGGGTTTTGGTCTCTTGGATATTTGGTTCCTATATTTTGAGGAGTTGGCCTTGATTTTAAAATGAGCATCTTATGTAAATTTTTTATTGACCTTCTAGGTAACAGAATAATTGAGTTAGATCTTCTATATAAAATTGGGGCAAAAATTAAGAGAAATACCAACTTTTACCATTTTGTAGGATGTAGCCAAATAGTTTTTTATATGCTTGTTTATAACAGCCCATTTTATGTGTTATGAAGATGATCACTGCATCTGAGTTCCATATAATGATTTGTTTGAATTTACACTCATGAGTCATGACTATATATATATAGCCTATGAAATCATATTCAAAGTTAAATGTAGGTGACATTGCAATCACGCACCAGTTGGTGATGTTTATTACCTTTTGCCTTTACCTATTCTTGATATGATAGTAAAATACAGTTCTATTTGGAATAAGAAGGGTACGCGCACACAAGTAGCAAGTTGCTCAATTGCTCAGATTTTTTATTAATTCATATGTCACGGATTAATACTATAAGAACAAAACATAAATGTGATGAATCTGCCTATCACCATGGTCACCACGAAAAAACAATTTAAAATATTTTCTACGAAAATTATACTGACATTACTCATAATTCTCATCAATTACAAAATAATTTTCTAATTTTGTGATCCCAAATTAAAAAAACAAAAAATAAGGCACTAAAAATTACCGAGCTTGTGTTTGCTCTTGAGAAGTAGACAAACATTCTTAAAAAAACACTAACCAAATCCAAATTTATAACGCAAACTATGTATTTTGATAGTTAAAATTATTATCAAATAATAAAATAAACAATTTTTATTCACAATCCACAAGACCCTATAAACAATTTTTATTCAACCTTAATTAACACTTCTCTAAATCAGACTTCTCGGCACCTAGGTTTAGTCCTAGACTCAACCGAGGCCCTGAGGTAAGCTCTCTTTAAAATAAAACGATCAACAAGACCACAAATCAATTACTAAAGATAATACTTGAAAAAATTAGTAATGTAAAAATAGTCTACTAATAGTAAATGATACTAAAAACATCAAAAAAATGCCCAAGACAAAGAACAGTATATAATCCAGGAAACCTAAAACTTACAGCACAAAAGCACCTCATCTATATCACTTTTAAGTGAAAAAGACCAAAAAAAATGGCACAAAGAAAACAAAATATATGGATTATTCTTCATTAATACAATTTCTCATCATATCTACTCCAATTCTCATATTAATAAACGCAGCCAATGTGTTTGAGACTAACCACTAGCGACAATTACGTGGATGTTATCACTCACATCAGGGTCATCAGATCTGACAGCTAGTTTCATGGCAACCTCCTTGGGCCCGCTAATACCGAAAGAGAGCCTTACAAGCACCTTTACATTTCCTATGAATACGCCTGAGAGGAGACATGTATGAGATCTAGAATTGTTGGGGACAACCTCAGTTCCCTGCATATATGAAGTCATGCAGTCGATTATATAGAAGTTCAGATAAAGATTCAGCAAGTAACATCAAATCAGAGAAATTTTCTGATGAAAATGATATCCAAATTCTCCGTTACAAACTCCTGGTACAGCTCCCTGTTAAAGTCACTGAAGTTCCTCTATTGGCAGATATCATTGAACCCTTGGTATGCAATTTATACCCAACATGTTGATAAGCAAAACCTAACTGTAATATATTGAGTTGACTTTCTATTGAACACCCCACCCCCATGTGCTGGTCCCACCAGCATTTAATGCAGACCCATGAACAATAATCACATGGGGCCTGTTTGCAACTAAAATGTATAGTGTATTCTGTTTTTCTAACTGGAATGGAACAAAACCCAGTATGTCCACTGAAACGGAACAGATTTAACGTGTATGAACAACCAACTTAAACTCAGAATAGACCCAAATATTCACGCCCGCGTACAGACACAGAGAGAGAGAGAGAGAACCTCGCAGGGGTGCATGCCAAGGATGGCAATGACAGCATTAACAGCCTCAGCCAGGCTCTCCCTAGCACCAAGCCCATACTCATCAACACGTTCACTTTCTGGATCCATGCTTTCCCATGCATTTCTGAAGTTGGACACAGGAACCTTCAGCATGTAATCTGCATAAGTAAATTCAAGGTCCTCCAGCTGGTACTCATCCTCCACTCCATCGTCCTCCACGTCACCAGTGGTCGGGTCCACCTGATTAGTCAATGAGGTATGGCCGTTACAAGAAAGCAATCACACTTTTAATAGTTCAATCAGTAGAAAAGACTATGAATATGAAAAGCCGAAAGCATTTTTATTTACCTCCTTCACGATGAATTTTAAAACGTTGGAGAATTTGCCAACTGCAGGTACACCCTCAGGCTTCTCGAAGGCCACAAAGGTCTGCCCAGGGATGTCGTAGGGCAAGCTTCTCAGAGGCTTGGTGTATACTTCTGTAAAATCCTCAGCCTCAGAAGCATCAATGAGTACAGTCACCTGAAAATTTAACAGAGGTTAGCCCCATTATGAATGCAATGGAAGCCACAACAGCAAAGAAATTATAACAGGTAAGAAACAAGCACATAAGTTGATCGTCTCTTGATCCCATGTATTTTGTGTTTAAAGGTTTTGCTATGCTTGTTTGTTCATGACCAAATGGTATCAACATTTTATGGGTTCAGCCAAACGGGTTGATGATTGTGTACAAATATACCCACACCAATTCAAGTGATATTGGTAGCACGACCACCATAGAGTGGTAGTGTTCTTGTTCCTTTCTTTTAAGCTGTATCAGTGTGTGTGTGTGTGGGGGGGGGGGGTATTTACATTCTCAAGCAGCTGCTCTGGGATGGTGTTAGAGCAGTTGAACTGGAGGACCACGTGCCCATCAAATATGTGCTTCACAACACTGACAGCATACTCAGTCTCTGCCTCTGTCAACTCAAATGGAGCAGATGACTGCACAATATTATTGAAAAAAAATATCTCAAAACAATTACAATAAGATTATGAAGAAAACTGTATGCTAGCATATTTGAATCAAACAGAAATATTTTTTTCAAAGCAACAAAAATTCAAGTCTGTCCATACTGCTCTGGAAAATTCTCTCTAAAACAGGAAAACATTAAAGACGCATCCTCCTAATTTCTTCAAAGATACCATCACTACTTATTCTCCCTAATAGTGTTGGCATCAGTTTAGGAAAAAAGTGAAATGAGAGATACAACCACCATCTTGAATTATATATGCATCAACGATATATTTTTTTTTTCATTTGAAGTTTAAAGAAGAACTAGTATATACCTTGAAGAGCTTGCCAAAGGCAGCAAACTCAGGTATAGAAGAAAGCAACTTCTCATATGCATCAATAGCTGACACAACAGGTCCACTTGTGGGGCCTGCAGGTCCAGTTGGCTTCTTCCCTGTTGCCTTCTTCTCTGCAAGAGGCTGAGACCTCACCTCTCTTGGCACTGATGAAATGTCAAATGGTGCTTCAGACGGCTCCTGTTGTGTACATCAAAATTAAGTTGACAATGTAAGTATTAAGACTTATGTAGAAACGATTAGGTAGTAAATGATGTACACAAACATAAGACCAAATTAGGGCCAAACAGGCTAAGTTTTTCAATAAAATTCAGTATAAAGGATGACCAGCTGGAATTTAGGATCACCAAGCCTTCAACAATAGGATGCAAACATATACATTTGTTTTCCCGTCAAGGTTCTAGAAAAAGGATATTTAATAAATTATCATAATCTCTTGTATAATCGTATTGTTTTGCATTTTAACTTGAAGGAACTCAGCAGAACATTAGACATATTAATTACTAGATACCAATATGGATCGGCTTGTACAGTAGGTGGGTAACAGCTAGGCCAGACAAGCTACTCTCCAGCCAATTTTTTTTTATTAAGGACTTGAATTACTTTAGACACCAATAACAAAATTTAAGGTAAAGTAATGTACATAATTCTTCAAGCTTGCTTCCAAATTAACAAGAGGGATGTCAAAGGAACCAAAGAGAAATTCAATATTTTCTTTCTCAGTCTCGGCAACTGCTGCTTCACCACCCAAAACCTTCAGATAGAGTGTTGCACGGTCACGGACCTAGGCAAAAACAAAGAGTAAGCTAATGTGTCAACTAGAAAAAGTAAGATATGCAAAGAAATATGACACCTATAACAAGGATAATCAAGTAAGTCCAATTTGTAATAAGATTACCTCATCATCACTGTCAAACAGGCAGCGGCGCAAAAGAACAAATATGCGGGGCTGCAAGAGAAATAGAGAATAGGTGTCAGCAAAGGCCGGATTATAGGACACAACTTGTAAGTAGATCCTTTGGAAAAGAATACCTTTAGTGAATCAACCAAGGCCCCGAATTTAGCCAAGGTACTAACGGCAGCAGCACGCACAGTAGCATTTTCAAGTATCACACGATTGTAGATATAACGGATGTATTTGCTAGGATCAGATGTCCTGGGGCCTTCATTTCCCAAGAAGTGAAGGATCTGGCAGTGAGAGAAACAAATGAAGGCCAAATACCAAATTTAATCAACCAGTATGAGGATGTACAAGGCCAAAATATAACCCAACTGTTCTAAAAAACAAAGTTATATAAAATAAACTGATTTTAAGCTGCAATTAGTACCTGGGTTGAGAGATAAGTGAACTCGCAATCTTCGATAAACTCGCATAGGTGGAACAGGCCATTTTCCTTGGCATCAGGTATGTCTCTTATAAGAGTGACTATGGAATCAACAATTGCCTTCTTATACTCAAAACCGCCCTCTTCTCTTAGTATGTTGCTCAAGAAATTCATCCTACAAGGGCAAAAGAGCAGAAAGGTTTCAGCAATGGGATACAATGCCTTTGTTATATGTTATATAATCATTTCCTTCCAGGGAGAAGCATGGACAGAGATATCAAACATAGGGCTGCAGTATCGACCAGAACAGTTCATGTTGACAAACTGGGTCCACATGAACAGATGCCAGACAGGACAATGCTTAGCACTCAAAAAAGATATCCCGGTTTACCCCAATGTATTATAATACAAAGATAAATAAAAGGAAGAAAGCACAAAAGCCTGTGAATAACAACTATGTTAGAACCTTATATTTGACAACTGGTCATTTCAACCCTTATTGAACCATAACTGGTGTAAGACCAACTTCTTCACTGCTTAGCGGGTTAGATCTGGTCAAGTTATTTTCAAAAGTTATAATTTCATGTGTGATCCTGAAACCTTCAAATGTCACACATGCCCTACAGAAAAGATAACCACAAGAAGCATAAGAAATACCATGCATGCCCCCAATAGCATCCAATACAACACTTACAAGATTTCAACCCCTCTTCATTTGAAGTAATGCCCAAACCACCCTACTTATGTGAGGAGGTGTTGGTACTTTTCAAAGTAAAAAAGGAGGATGTTGGTAATAGTTCTTCATGTTGTAGTGGAGTGTGAATAGTATTCCTCGTGTTGGTAATACATAACATGTTATTTTATAATAAGAGAGGGAGGGAGGGGCCATATATACATACAAGGAGCGATATTTGAGAGGGAACTTGAGGCAGAGGGAGCGGATGGCATCAACAACAACAATCTTGAACTCATCAGCAATGTCAGCCATGAAATTGGTTATCTGCTTCATAAGCCGGTCCACACTGGACTCATTGCCGGTCTTCAACAGAGTAGTTATAGCCAGTGTGGCAATGCTCCTGTTGCTGTCAGATATCAGGCTCTCCATGTCTATGTTGCAGTTTGTCACTGCTAGAGGGTGCGTCATCGCCACCTTTTAACCACACCGAAAATATTATGTTTAGTTTAATCGTCAATCAAAAATAGAACAAGTGAAAAAAGAACACAGACAAGAGAGAAATACCTTGTTGAGGGTTCGAACAGCGGCAAAGCGAAGGACAGGCTTGGAGGAACTGAGGAAGAGCTGGAGGACGGTAATGGCAGGAGTGAGCTCACGGCTAGTGACCCCACTAAGCTCAGTAATGGCCCTAGCTGCCTCCAGTATCACCATCTCAGCCTTGTGCCTTAGACATGATTCAAGGTACTCAAAGTGTGGCCTCTCCCCTGCCTGGTTAGCGCCCGACTCTCTAATCACCTGCCAATAAAGTGATCAGTTAGCTTTCCTCTCATCAAGCATAATAGACTTACTAGCAGGCAAAATTTAAGTACTATGCATATTTCTTTTTTCAATCAGTAACTAGCTAGAGCATTGTAAACTTACAATCCATTTTTCTAAAATGTACATGTTCTAAGTAACATATTTTATTGACCAGTACAGTACTCAGCCAGTCATTGGGGGTATTGTTGACAGAAATGTACCTAAACCCTTAACTAGAAAATGCCAAGAAAGTACAGAGCAACTATGAGAAAAATGGAAATATACAGAATTTACTACAGCATTCATGACAAGTTAGTTGCTAATTTCATTACCATTTTTATATACCAGGGACAAATTAGAAGAAACAGCAGATTTCAAGAGATTAAAAATAGTATTTTACCTGGCTAGCATACCGGATAAGGAGGCATTGGGCCAGAGGTGAGCGCACTGATCCTTTTGTCAAACTGGTGACTAACTTGGTAACTGCCAGACGATCATGTTGCCTTATCTAGAATATTAAAGAAGCAAAAATCCATATAAGGGGGGGGAAATTTATACCTTGTTCTATGAGTCAATCTTTTTAGATCAAGTCCTTGGCATGTTTTAATGGAAGAATGAGAACAAACATCTCATAGGAGAAAGCAAAAAGACCAATGCTGAGGAATTTCATACGTACCACCAAAACCTCAAAAATATCTTCATACCATCAATAAAAAACATATCCAAGTAAAAGTTTCTGACAATATCAACATTGCCAATTTTTACATTCTTTGTATGATATATTCCAGACTACCCACTTTTCAAATCCGCTTTCATAAAAACAGGGAGTAGTATGGAAATAATTCTTTGCTTTGAACCTTTCTAAAACAATCCTTACAATGTGGGAGACATTTCAAAGCTTTTTTTATAGTCAAAAAATTAATTTGAATAGTATGTATGTAGGAACATGTTCCTAAAGTTTTCAAGCACTTACTAAAAGACAAACAAGATACCTGGTACAGAAGGGCCAGAGCATGAAATTGCACAAGAGGGGCTCTTGACTGAATAGCTTCTTGAACTTCATTACTCCATCTCTTCACAACTTCTGGGTTTGTCTGTTTGAAAGCCAAATCATAAACATCACATTATCCCATATTTCCTTTACATACAGAAAAACCTTCAAAAGTATCGTACTTTCGTCATTGAGTTTAATAGCTTGGAATAAGTTGATAATACCCCAATAAGTTAAAAGAAGTTGACCAAAAGGAACAGCTTCAGGCATGCTCTACAAAGCATTAATGTTTCACGTATAACCAGGAAAATGAGAAATGTCTCATGTGCCCCACTAATACCGGTAAAGTCCTAATTTTCTTCAGATATCCTACTAACTCTTTACATCATTATATATTAAAATGATATAAGTTCAATAAGGAAAATAGGGTAATTCGGACATCTTCTGGAATATAGAAAGGAGAGAATTACAGAGGATATTTTTCAGGTTGCATAATACATGTGCGTTTTAAACAGGAAACCCAAGCAATGCCATGTTGAGTATGGGTATGCATGATGCTCCTTTTTTTTTCAAATTATACACAAGTTTACCAATTAACAATATGCACATACAGAGACCAAACCGACCTGTATTTCAATGTTTTAGAAGCATAATAAATATTTTTTTTACAACAAGTTCGCAAGAAAAATTAGGATCAATTACCTGAAGGAGGTGGACGCCACTGACAAGTGCAGCACTGGCAACAACTGGATTTTTATCAACAATGGCTTGTTTCAAGTACCTCTCTATCTGAGCAAGGATGGTGCCATCTATGATGCGAGAGAGCACCCTAATTGCATTTGCCCGGTACATATCTGTCTTGCTATTCATATCCTTCATCAATGAGCTCGTCACCATTATAACCTAGCCTCACCAAAAACAACATATTGTCAGACCATGTGAATATGCAAATTCTATATTGAAGAAAAAAAAAATTATGACATGTAAATCAGTAGAAGTACGTCTTTTCTATTTTATAACAACCATCTGGTAATGGAAAACTAGAGGTGAAAAAAGTGAGGTCAGAAAACCTTCAACTCAAATGGTAAAAGATAATAGGTATTATGATCAAACCTCTCCAGCCGAGGGGGAGAGCTCCTTGATCATGAGATACATCATCCTTCTAAGGCCAGGATCCTTTGACTGGAATAGCTTTGTTACAGAGAAGAAAACCTCTGTCCCCTCAACCTACAATAACCAATTGAATGAAAAGCAATATAAGTACCGCAAAAGAAGCAAACCATTAAGGTATCCATCAATAAATAAGCACATCAAACAATAATTCTGAAAATATTACCTGTGTGAAGGTGTCTCCTTGGTTAAGTAAATATAGAAGCTTAGTGATGACCTGAAAGAAAAAAGATTAAACCAATATTATATGCGAGTACATCTATATAAATACATACACAAGTATGTTCTTTGGAATAAGATGAGTACTGCAAAAGTTCTACTGAATTTGTAGGTGATATGTCAATATAAACTTTCTCATAGGTCAATTTCACACTTAGCCTAAAATAAGAATTTATTAGAGCATAGAAAAGATTTCAGGTGCTAAATCTCAAGTAACACTTTTAATCATTCAGAAGCATTTTGTATGCTAAATTTCCACCAACATGAAGAGAAGAAAGATGCAACAAAGTAATAAAATTAGAGAAAACTTAAAAGAAAGGAATAGAAAAATAACCTGAGAACACCTCCTTGCATCAATTTGAGAGTCATTGAAGACCCTAGCTTCTTGAAGCACAGCACCTTTCTCAATCCCAAAAAATGGATGATAGTCCACTGGAAAAGTACAAAAAAATAAATTAAATTCAGCAATTGGATTACTTTGAAGTGTGTTGTGGTAGAGTAATTCTGAGAGTGGCTTCTAAGTATTTTATCAGAATAAGCAAAATGTGACGGAACTAACATATGCTGGGAGGCCATTATCCCAGTTATTCCAAATTGCAGTCAATTTGAATTGAAAACTAGGTTCAACGTATTCACCAAACTACCTTAAAAGTTAGATCCAGCTTTAAACAAAGTACCATTTGCTATACACATAAGGGAGCGTATTCACACAAAATGATATTTCTGAGACAAGAGACGACCAAAAGATCTAGCCACTGGCGATAAAAGCAGATCCAGTCATTTCGGAGAAACATGAAGTATAAAGCAAAGACCAGATCAAACATCCCAAACCTACTACGATAACAAGCTCCTTAATTGGAAGCAATCACGATCGCACTAGCCCAAACAGACCTTACCATTAACCTATTATAATTGGCGATTTCACATCCATGCATCTCGGATCTGAACGAGAAACTGAACGAGAAAGAGTAATGAATTGGGAAAAAAATGAATCGGATCTGGCCAGTTACGTGGTTTGAATGGAGCATATTTGCATTACCTTCGTCGTCCCTGTCATCGTCCTTCTTTAGCATCGGCTGCGCCATGGCTAGATCTAATTTAGTTGTCTGGATCCGTTTGGAGAAAGAGAGAGAGGAGAGTGAGGGAGATGCAGATTCGGGAGGGATTAAGGAGACGAGAAATACGGGTAATGGAATTATTTTCCTTGCTATCGGGTTGCATTAGAGAAAGCAGGCTCGTTTACAAAGGAATTTTACTGGGCCTTTCAGGTTGTGTTTCTTTTCCTTTCGTTTTTGGGCCGAACGCCCAAGCCCACTTCCGGCTGACTTGATTTGTGTGGGATATATGAGAAAAGTGTAGGTCCAATTAGAGTGGGAAAAATGGCACGCCGGAGACGGCTCCGTTACGGAACAGCACGGCACGTGTATCAGTTACGTGCCGTGATCATTTGTATGCCGCGTTCATCTTTTGAAACTTTGACACGGCACGACACGTGAAAGATTTAGTCACGGCATGGCACGTAGTCACGTGTAATTAGGACCATTAGATATTGATTTAATGGTGAATCTTGAATAAACTGACATAAATTATGATTAAGTGGTCACGCGAGTCACGTATGGTCACGGCATGTTTAGGCACGGCGTGACCATCCCTTGACATTTTGGTCATGACACGGCACGGCATGTGAAAAATTAACTTGGTTGCGGCACGGCACGGTACGAAATCAAAGTCACGGCGTGTCAGTCACGTCACGGCACAACACGTTTTTTCCACTCTAGGTCCAATGGCTACCCAAAATAAATTTGAATTTGATGGGCATTAGAGTTGTTTGTTGTGCTTTAAGATTCGTGCACGAGACTTTTATCAAGTCTTTTTTTAATTAAAGGATCCCGTACATTCCGTCATTTTTTAAATATTATTTTCAAAAATTAAATATGCGTGTCTCCGAAGAGAGACAAGGTCTCGTGTCACATTTTCATATTCCCCCTTTTTTTTTCAAAGATTCAGTGGGCTATGAACCGCTAATCATTATAAAGAAAATGTTAAGAAAATGTTGGTGAATTATATATAGTCATCTTTTATGTGCTCAATTGCTCCATAAAGGCATTTAGGGATTTAATAAAGTCACAATGTGATCGGATTCATCAAGGCACGACACATTTGCCGGTCACGTGTCGTGAACATCTTGTGAAAATTTGATACGGCACAACACGTGGTCACGCGAGTTACGTCTAATTAAGACCGTTAGATCTTAATCGAATGGTGAATCTTGAATAAACTAATCTAAATTATGAAAAAAAAATAGTTAAATATGACCAGTGACCAGTCACGTATGGTCACAGTGTAACTAATGTGCCATGACATCCTTTCAAATTTGATCACGACACGACATGTATTTAGATCCCTAAAGGCATTGTGTAATTATGCCTGTATGCCAGTGCTGGGTAATGAGTTAATTATGTACCAAAAGAAAAAGAAAAATGTAACGCAATGTTAGCTCTTGATCTTTATTTTACAATTTTACCCCTTTTATAACCGGAGGCGGACCCAGAGTGTTTCGAGGGGGTAACTGCTCCTCCTGGATTTTGAGTTTTAGTGGAGATTTATCGGTTTCGACCAACTTTGCCCTCCCTCTGGACGTTTGATTTGTAATTCGGGTTAAATTTAGGGTTAAAATTAAAATAAATTTGTTGAATTTTGATTGATAATTATAATTATAAGTTAGAGCATCAGAAATTACAAGTCAAAGTATTGGAAAGTATAAGTTAAAACATTATTTTTTATTGAGTACCCAATTAGTTAATGGATTTAAATTCAATTAGCTATTTAAACCTGATTCGATATTTTTTTACCCCCCCTCATGAAAATCCTGGATCCGCCCATGTTTACAGCTATGTAACTCCTAAAAGAGTTTCTTATTACTCTTAATCTATATTATTAGCATCCCGAAGCAATTTAATTACCTATATTTATTTACTCATTACCATGAACCCCAGAAACTAATTAAACACATACATATTAATTCAAATCTTATTCTACCAAAAAAAAAAAAATTACAATGTTCAAGGAAGAGACTTAATTTCTCTTATGAATTGATCAAGTAAATACACATATCAAGAGAACATGTCAACTGTAGCATAACATGATCATTAGTCATTGACATTTTATTTCGAAAAGAAGCTAGATACCCTGCCTGTTTCTGTTACTAGAAATATGGCCTTTTACAAAGCAAACTGTACACTGCTGTAACAAAAAAGAAAAAGAAGAAAAAGAGAGCAAACTGATAACAGCATTTAAAAGCAAAAACTCTTGAGGAATTAAGTTCCCCATAAGAGCATTAGCCTCAATGACTCCTCATACCAGTTACATACCGTACTGGCATACACTGACACAACTAGCAAAACCTTGTTCAGACTTGTTCCACTACATTTTACATATTAGCCCTTAGGAAGTGTACTGTAATTAGCAAAAAAAAAACTACAGATGTCAGCCGACCACTAATTGAGAGCTGCCCCCAAGTTGAGCCATAAAGATCCTTAGGTCCACATATCATCTAATGAGGTCCATTTGACCAAAATGCCCCTATGGTTAAATCACTAGTTCCATTATTTAGGTTTGGCTATAGTAAACAGCACAGATAAATGGTCTACACTCTCTAACTGATCACAAAATTGGCAAGTAGGAACACAAATTGAAAGGCAATGGTGAGTGCCAAATCTGAAGATTATCTGGTTCAATGACAACATCCAAAGGCTAGCCATTCATACATAAATTTTGTAGTAAAAATGCCAGTACGATCCCACTGTCACCTAATTTTACCTTCTTCAGAAGTGAGCTGCACTTCACTAAGTTTTTATTTATGGTTCATTCATTGCAGGGGCAGAACTAGAAAATATAGAATGAGGGGCCTGAAAATTAAAATGCATAATGCATGGCTAGAATTTGAACTCAAAGTCTCCACACCCATAAATTGGAGTTTTAACCTTTAACCACTAAGCTATAACACACTTGACATTTTATGAGGAGGTCTGAACTATATAACTAAAAAAAAAATCAATTAAATTTTAAGATATATGATTGAAAATTTAAAATCATAGGAGTGACTAAGCACTTCTTGGCTTCACTTTAGATCCGCTCCTGATTCATTGTGCAAGTAATTGAACTGATAGCTTTTAAGAGAGACATGAGTTTTGGCTACCCAAGCTTCTATGAAATGTTTTTATTTTTTCTTTTTCTGATGCAATTACAACAGAACCTCCCGCAATAATATGTATGATAGTTTTTATGAGCTAGCAATGCATCTACAAAAGTAATATAAAACATGTTCTGAATACCCCTTGTATACAATATCGGTAGTTGCCTAGTTTTAGTATGTAATTAAACATGTTCTTAAATCTCAACACCCCTTGTAGAAATGGTGATGGTGATATCTACTTTCCAAATGCAGAAGTGTTGGTTACGATGTATAGTTATTCAGTATCAACTACCAACTAACTTGCGGAGAGTTACGTTTTGCATCTGACACCGTTTAGCTTTTATCTACAAAACAACATTATCTTCTCTAAATTTAGAAAGGACAACAGTTGACAGTTTTTTTTACTCAATATAGAGGTTCATACCAAGGGGAAAAGCTAAGCTATTTCGATGTTTATTCAGCTGGCAATCTAGAGCAAACTTTAATAAAGCCAATATATTATATAAACCAAATTGAAGATACACAAAACTCAACTTTTCTCTCTCTCTCTCTCTCTCTTCATAATTTGAGTTTAACTCTCTTTTTCTAAAAAGAGAGCAGCAAGAAACAGCATTTCCTCGAGTTCTTGCAGATTTGGCATAAGCTTTACTAAGATCAGAGATAACTTTGTAGAGATGGAGTTTCTAACAAAAGGGCGAGAAGTGAAACCGCTTATTTTGAAGCTCAGTATTGTAATTGCATTTTCTTTTCCTGTTTTCCTCCTATCTCAGTTCAGGTCATGGCGAATTCGTCCAGCCCTCAAGGAAGAATCACACGACAAAAATGTAATTCTACATTCTTTTATTCTAATTTTTTTTTTCAACAGTAGCCTATTCTATTGGCAATAAGGATGCCATCATTTCAAAATATGTTAATAAATGATTTGCAGAAATCTATCTTACTTGAAAGAGATCAATTGATCAACCAAATCGATAGCACAACAATGTTAATCGGGCCGAATTATGAAAAAGTTAAAAAGGAGTGATTAAGTCATTATCACTAATAACCTCAAATTAACCATAGAACGAAGAAGATAATTTATAGAAGCCGTGTTATGTGAAAATCAATTTTGAATCATTTTTAACTTGCTATTTGTTGTATTTTAATTTTTTTTCTTTAGAAGGATAAGGATTTGGAAAAGATCAACAAGGGTACAACCAGGTCCAACTCAGCATCTCCCTCTGCCACAAGTTCATCCATCACTAGCATAAACAACAACACCACAGAACCAAGCACAACAAAAAAATGCCGATTAAACGAAGAAGCAATGTTCGATTTGCCAGATAGAAATCACAAGTCAGCGTCAACGATACTGAGCACCACAAAAGACAAGGAGGTTACCTCAGTAGATGAACAGATACTACAATTAACTAACATGATTGTCTCTCTGCAAGAGAGGGAAAGGAGCCTGGAGCAGCAACTCTCCAAGTACCAAGGCATGCAGGAGCAAGAGAATATGATTAGAGAGCTTGAGAGCAAACTAAAGATATGCAAAGTTGAGGCCAAGATATACAACATGAAAATCGAAACTTTAAAGATTGACAACCAACGTTTGCAAGCGTATGAAGATGATTCAAAGACGAAAATTAAAACCTTGAAGAAGAAGTTGAAGGAAGTGGAGGATGAAAATGGAATACTTGTTGGTCTTCATAGGAAGGTTAGCATCTTGCATGAAGATAAATTGAGAAAGTTGATCGACCAAGAGAATAAAGTCGTAACTCTCCAGAAGAAGAATTCGGAGCTTTTGAACGAGAATTCGGATCTTTTGAAGAAATTGAAACTAGCACTACAAAAGTGTTCAGAGGTAATTATAATGCTATTGAGATGATAAAATTTCATTTTTCTTGGTTGGGGTGGGGAATGGCATAGTATTCTTGAAATTTTAAACTGAATGGTATGAACACGAGTAGAAATGAACAAAGTTAAAAAAGGACAAATTCTTTAATTGTATCTTTTAAAGGAATTACATTACATCATTCGGACTGCACCGAACAGTTTAGTATCTTTTAATTGTATATATGTCGAATGTAGGCCGAAGAAGCATTAAAAGAGGTTGAATGCCTGAAACTAGCTAATGAAGAATTGATCAAGGATATAGAAACTCACAAGTTAAATAGTTCAAAGGACACCGAGGAGTTGGTCTACCTCAGATGGGTCAACGCATGCCTTCGTTACGAACTCAGAAACTTCAACCCTTCCTCAGGCAAATCGGCGAAAGATCTTGATAATAACCTTTCACAGGAGTCCAAAGACAAGGCCAAAAATCTCATACTAGAGTATGCAAGTTCGATTTCTGAAAATGACCAGGAGTACCCTTGTAATTCGCTAGATGAGGCTTGGGCAAATAGTAAGCCAACAACACCCTCATCAACAACTGGTAGACAGAAAAACCAAAGCAAAGGCCCTGAATTTTTCAACAAGCTGGCGAAGTTTATGTTAAAGAAAAAATCACGCAATCATGAAGAAATAGATGGAAGCGAAGAAATGCTAAGGACCTCAAGTGGTTCCTTGGAGGAGATTTTATCTTCAAGAGGATCTTACAAGCAATCATCTTCTTCGGGGTCTAATACAACACCATTTCAAGAAGTGGATGTCATCGATTCTATTAAGAGGAAAAGGTTAGAGGAGTTGGCAGCACAGAGGAGAGCATTAGAATGCGAGAAGGCTGATTTGAGGAGTTTTGCATATCAATTGAACCGGTCAAAAGCACTTCAGTTGTACTGCAAGAAATCTACATCCTTTTCCAACTAGTGGTTATATAGAGTGCATCTTTTTGATAGGTAACATATAGCTTTTAGCATCAATTATAGAAAATGAAACCGGACTTTTTTGATATCCAACACCTGACCTTTAAGAGCCTCCATTGTTTGTATAGGAGTGACTTTCGCCCTTTTAATGTTGTGTATATGTTTGTGGTGCATTTTAATTTTATGTGTACACTTGCTCAAATGACTGTAAACAATTGGAATATGACAAGTGGATGATGCCATTTCAACTTTCAAGATTGATATAATTCAAGCAATATTGTAACTCTGGATGTTTCCAGTTTTGTTAGATAGATTGTAAGTAGTAGTTCTATATTTGTAATAACATAGGGATGTACTTGTGATTGTACTTGAGATCTTGTACCAGTTGTTTGGTACCAGATCTTTTATTCTGATTTCAATAAAATAGGTGGGGTGTATCATCCAATTCTATCAAAAAAAAAAAAATCAAGCATTATTTTTTAGCAATTTTCTTGAGTATGGATTGGTGCATTGTTTATTTTACATGACCCCGCTAGAATAAGACCGGTATACCAAAATTATCTGCCTATATAATCACTTCCTATTTGCAATTTTTAAAATAAAACATGTAACTCAAACGAAATAATATAATATAATGGTGAAAAGAAATTACTCAGCGTTTTTGGGGTAACACAAATATTTCCGTGTTTGGGGTAATACCAAAATATTTCTGTGTGCTTGAGGTTGTGTTTACACTAGAAATGTCATCATGTTAAATGATGTAATCCACAATAAAACAGAAACATGGACTGCAAATTGCAGAGTGAGTTCTTCAGGAAAAACTAAACAACAAGCATTCAGTCACTAATCAAAGATAAAGAAGGCTTTTATGAATTATTAAAAAATGGGGAATTGCAGTTCACATTTTCATCCTCTGACACAGTGACATAGCTTCAAAACTTTGTCGAGCCAAAAACGGTACTAAGAAAAAAAAAATGAAAACGGAGACATTATGAGACTAGAACTGGCTCAGTAGTGACGTTGCCTGAAGTACCTACATGTACAAAAATAAACTGTTCATACCATATGTGATTTATAAGAAAAAAAATTAGGAATGGCATAAGTTGACAAATTGTACTTCGATTTGTTCTCTTCTCTATTTTTTATTTTGAAAAACAAAATATAGGGGACAGTTTACACAACAAGTTCTCATTAACAAAGGCACCTGATTTGACCTGAGAGCTGACAAGTTAGGTTAGGTAACACATACAACCGACAGAAGTGGTACCATGCACTAATTAATCTGAAAAAATTATACAATAACATATCTAATTATATCTAAACAATTGTAATGCATGTAACAATTCAAGATGAAAATGTAAATTGTGTTAGACCCCTCAATACTACTTTCTGATGACTAGAGTGAAAAATAAAGGACCACCAATGTATCCACTGAAATACAATAGAACCAGCTCAACTGGTCACCCTCAACTACGGGTGATTACATTACTGGATCCCAATACAAATGTGGTACCTGTAAAGGTCAATGAGCTGTGGCCATTGGTACAGAATACAATGCTGGAAGCACACTGGTATAAGCATTACAA
Source organism: Carex kokanica (assembly GCA_025461125.1). Classification (NCBI taxonomy): domain Eukaryota; kingdom Viridiplantae; phylum Streptophyta; class Magnoliopsida; order Poales; family Cyperaceae; genus Carex; species Carex kokanica. The sequence goes on along the minus strand of JAJGRX010000711.1, from coordinate 278,333 downwards.
TCCTATGCTAACTGGGGGCACTAATGCATGGTAACAGCATTTATTATACTGGTCGCATGGTGATCCGTACAAAAATAGATCCAAGACTACACCTACACTCTGATTCCAATTGCATAGTTGGGACGCGGAAAACTGAACCTATCTCTAACTATAATTCATAACAAGGAAAAAGAGAAACAGAGATAGATAGAAAAATAACCAGACTAACCTGTAGCATCAATGGATGGAGGAGATGTCGCTGGAGTGGGTTCCTCCTCGCCGTAAATGGCACGGATGCGGGAGGCAGAGATAATCCGACTGTCAGACTCGGCGAGGCGAAAAAGCTCCTCTCGCCACGACCACATGGCGGTGGAAGCGGCGGTGTTGGAGGCGCGCAGCGCCGCCTTCTCCGCCTCCTGCGACTCGATCTCCTTCTGTTGCTCGTCTGAGCGAAACCCTATTGCCACAATGGAGCCAAGAAGAAGGGCATGGACTACTTTCTCTCTGTGAATAGTAGCAAGCTTTGTGGAAAGCGACCTTAGAGCCTCCATGGATTGAGAAAGAGTGAGGAAGAAACGACGAATGCTATTTGGTGTTTGACGAAATGTCGAGTGAGAAACGAGAAGACAAGCTGGTAAATCTCAAAACCCTTGGAGAGGAGTCCGATTTTCTGTAGCTATTTTTGGAGATTCTGTGTGTAGGGAAGCACAGAAAGTGGGACCCTAGCTTCAATGGAACAAGTATCCTCTCCAATATTGTAAAAGATTCTCTTCACTTTACGGTTTGAGATTTAACTTCCAGCCACTTCGAAATTCAGACTAGCGCGAGGCAGTATTATTGGGCATTGAGATTCGTACGAAGTTAAAAGGAACGGTCCAGATTCAGTAATGGTAAAAGATTCCCTATTACGGTACCGGGGAGAATCTGAATTGACCTTCAATGCACCGAGTCCGCATCTCCTTCATTAACTCAACTTCTGAATTAATGCATCACAGCCGTATGATCAGGATCCGGACCAATTCAATCCAAAATGAAACACACGAGCATCTTTAATATTCGTGTCAATGTAGATCGGACAGTCCAGATTCATTCTGTATTAGAATACGAATTCCAATGTACCCGCATCTATATTTGCATGGCTGACTAAATTATTTTAACATTTTTATCCCTCACAAATTATTTCTTCCTCTCTTCAAGGGTAGAGGCACAATATTTTTCTATTGGGGGTCGACATTACAAACTATAATAATTATTATATGAATCTCCTATTTGTAAAATATGGAGGTCATGATAAATATTTTTATAAAAAATATGGGGTCAATTTTCAATTCTTTACAGTTTGTGTTGAGACAATAAGGAACAAATACTACACAAGTAAATGTTATTTTGAAAAAAAAATGACACATCGTACTAATTTAATATTATTTAGAGAAGAGTTCAAATGTCTCTATTTTTGTGCTTTCACCATGCTTCCATTTTGTGTGCCTCCACCATGCCTTCATTTTTAAAACGTTTATAACTCAAAATTTTAATAAAAACATTAAAATAAAACTATTAAATGTGATCTATATTATTTTCTCAGTGTGTTCATAAAAAAAATATCACATTTCGGTTTTGTTTATATGTGAATTAATAAGTCCAAAAATCACATTAGTATGTTTTTACAAGCTCTTTATGACAACAAATATTTTTTTGAAATGTCATAATGTTTTACATGTGCATATAAAAAATGATGTATATCATATCCAATGGTTTTATTTTTATTTTTAATTTTTAATTTTAAGTTATTAAAGTTTTTACTTTTAAATTTTCACCATGCTTCCATTTTGTGTGCCTCCACCATGCTTTTATTTTTAAAACATTTAAAACTCAAAATTTTAATAAAACTATTAAATGTGATCTATATCATTTTCTCAATGTGTTCATAAAAAAAATATCACATTTCGGTTTTGTTTATATGTGAATTAATAAGTCCAAAAATCACATTAGTACGTTTTTACAAGCTCTTTATGACAACAAATATTTTTTGAAATGTAATAATGTTTTACATGTGCATATAAAAAATGATGTATATCTGTATATCATATCCAATGGTTTTATTTTTACTTTTATAATTTTAAATTTTGAGTTATTAAAGTTTTTAAAAATAAAGGCAGACACAAAAATATTAATTTTTATAATAGTTTTGGTTCAAATTAAAAAACGATAGCCCAACTAAAAAAGAGAGTAAAAGCTGGTCCAACCCACTCTAAATCAACGGCCCAAAAAAGAAGTTCTCATCCTTAGCAGCCTGTTCACAAGTCATAACCATGTGGGATATTCGGATTCCACCCGTAACCCGTTAGACCCATCTTCTTCCTCCTACTTCACGCTCCACCAAATCTCTCTTCCGATCATCAACCGTTTCCCCTTTTGAAGAATCGGTAAAAATCAAATCCGAAGAAGGAAGGAAGAATCGCCGTAACTCGGACATAAGGTGAGTCTCTTCCGACTTAAGTGTTCTTTCAGTCAATTTGGAAAATCGCGCACTAATCCGATCCTGCGCTGCTCATAGATAGATTCTCCGCCAACGGACTATGGCTCCGTCTATGGGAACAAGGGTTATTTGTTGGTTTTTTAGTCTGGGGAGAAAACATGGATCAAGGGTGTTATAATCATGGTGAATTGATAGACATAACAACATCACAAAAGCTGAAAAGGACGAAATAGAACCGAACTAACAGAACTTAGGTTGAAGTAATTGTGGTAGAAATTTATGGGCATTTTTTATTTTACATTCAAAATCTTGTGAGAACTAAGTTTTCTATGTATAAATGGCCTTATAAGTTGAAATTTGTCATGTTTTGTGTTTTTACTGAGGTTGTTGGACTAGAAACATCCCTAATTTGGCCTGAATTAAGGATGTAAAATAAAAAATAAACCACTAGCAGATTGTAACTATACTGAAAACTGGTTCTGCAACTCCTGTTGAGTGCCATCTTTCAAGAGGCATAGTATCAATTTTTATATTTTTATTTTTTAGGTACAACTTCTGCAAATAATGTCATGTAGATACTTTCAAGATGCCCTGACCTTAACTCGATTTTGCAAAAGTGTTCCAACTTTTTTCAATATTGCCAAAAAAAAAAAAAAAAACTATGATGTTGTGGAAAAATTCAATAATGGTATGTGCATGGCTTATGTTTTAAGTCTTTCATCCTTATTTTGTAATGAAGGAGTTGTGAATGATAAATTGTCAAAATCTCACCATAATCAAACAATGCAGTTCGTATTTAAATCTAATTGAATTTTTTTAGTACTGGGAGGGATTAAATCAATAAAACTTGAAAGTTCTAAGAAGCATTAAATCAATAAAGCTTTCAATGAGTACTCAATTTTTCTTTTAAGGTTTGATCTTGTTAGTATTCCAGCTATACTAGCAGTGTTATAAGTGGACTATGATAGAGACCTTATTTGAAATATCTCCAAAAATGTAGAGCCTGTGTTCACAAACACTAAAATTACAGGGTCTTCTTTGCATATTTTGATCATCCTTTGTTGTATCAATTGGTGCAGAAACAATGGCGGTAAATCCGATGGTGGCCATGCGGGCTGTACTTGTTGGAGGCATAGCTGTCTTTGCTAAGGTTGCTGGTGCAATGAAGGCTGCCGGGGGAGTCAAATTGGGGACTGCTGCTGCTGCTGCAGCTGCCGCTGCAGCCGCCGTCTCAGGATCGAAAGGAAGTGGCAACAACGAGGTCCCTTCCAAGCAAGGACCAAAGTGAGTAATTCTCATATGGGGTAGTTTGGCAGTTTTTTTTTTTTTTGCCTTTTTTGTTTATGTAGCCCAGCTTTACAAATTGGATAAATAATAGATCAGAAAACTTGTTGGTTTGAATTTTGAAAGATGAATTTGGAAACTGTTATTGACCGTTTGATGCGGCTTAGTGATTCTTTCTTCTTCTTTTTTTACTAATCTTTGTTTAGAAATGCATGCTGGCTTTTGGATTGTTGATTGTTCATAGAATATGATTTGAACAATATCTATTATCATATAAACGGTTTAGTTCATGGGAAGTTGTCGCAGGTTTCTACATAGCTTCCTTTTTAAGCTTTAGTTTCTTCCTGCGGTGACAGCTGAACGATTTAGAGTTCAATTTGTTTCTAAAGGAGCCTTGCCAAGATCTTAAAAAAAAAAAAAGGAATTTGTTTTAAAAGGAAATTCTCAAGTTTGTCCGGACTGGAGACGTTCAAAGTTGAAAAATGCTCGAACTGACGAGTAAAACTAGAGCAGAATTTTTTTATGTTTAGAAATTTAATAAAAAGATTATCGGAAACAAGAAAGAGTGTTTTATTTATCAAAGGAAAGAGTATTCTTTGGCTACAGAAAATCCAAAATAATTTATCAAAGAATTCGGAGCGAATAATACTAATATCAAATTCGTATTTATCTTTCAATGAGTGGATGCAGATACGAATACAAATATAGATAATAATACCCAATGCCACTCTTTCGCTTTCACCTGTTGTTCTTTGTGAAATTTCTGAATGAAAGATGAGTACGTTACAACAGCAAGAAAATATTAAAAACAAAAAAAAAATATTAAAATCGAAATAGAAAGCTTACTGAGAAACTTATCGAGGTTGCCTGATCAAACAGCTTCAACAATCTGTGCAAGGGAGTGTAGATTAGAAAGAGTGAAAATAATATGAGTACCAAACACACACTCATATATATAGAGAGAGAAAGAGAGAAAGTATACCAACAAAGTGTGACTGGTCTCAGCACCCCTTCTCTGTCAACCGAGAAGTGCACCCCTTAGATTATTCCACATCCTCAAATCCCTACCGTCAACCGAGGTGATGAGCAAGAAGAGTCAAGAAGGCATCGAGAATAATGGCAAAACCCGAACTCAATACCAGACCCAAGATTTAATCTTCACAATCCAAGAACTGTCCTAGAGCTAAAAGCACAAGTGAACTTTGATGATTACAAAGAAGAGCGAAGAAGAAGGCAAGAGAATTGGCACGTCGACAACCAATTTCAGAATCCAAGATTCAACACTCCTCGTTTCGACTTTCCAACCTTTAATGGAGATGATCCAGCGGATTGGGTAGAAGAGAGTAACTTAAATTTTGATGTTAATCAAACTTCTGAGATGTACAAGGTAAGAATGGCCACAATGCATTTCAAGGGTGATGCAAAGGAGTGGTACAAGAGTTATAAAATTGCTAAGCCCGAGCCACCATGGCTGATTCTCATTGAAGAAGTGATGAAGTACTTCTCCAAAGGTTAATTCAAACCTAGTGGCTGATTTTAGGAAGATCCAACAGCAAGGGGGTGTTGATGAATATATCAAGCACTTCTCAAGAGCCAAAGGAAGGTTTATGAGCCAATTAGGGATTGTTAATGAAGTTTTTTTTAATAAAGAAAGCTGGTTTAAGGGATGATATTCAAAACCAAATTAGATTGTTTCATCCTCCATCTCTTGAAGATGCCTTTCAAATTGCAAGGGAGATAGAGGTGTCTCCGGGTACTAGTTCAAGAAAAATTAATTCAAACCTCAATTACTCTCAAAACCCCATTTATGCAAACAACCAAGAATTCAACAAAGAACGGGAGGGATGCCACTAATTCAAATAGCAAGCACTATACTCCTACTCAAAATGCATTATTGATGGAAGAAAGAAGATCAAAGGGGTTGTGTTACAAGTGTGATGAGAAGTTCTATCTCGGCCACAAATGTGCAAGGCATGCCATTCATGCAATCTTAGCTGAGGAAGATGGAGAAGAGTATCAAATGGTTGTGCAGCAATTGAATTCAACTCTGAGAGCATGGGAAGGAGGCCACTATTGCTCTATGTGAACCTGACGATGACCTAGATAGCACAACCATGCATGAAGATTGATGGGAAAATTGGTCAATTTCCTATTCTAGTATTCTTGGACACTGTGAGTTTTCACTCGTTCATCCATCCTGAAATTGTCAACCATTTGAAGCTACCTATCACGAAAACCAAACCTCTCAAGGTCAGACTAGCAGATGGTAGAAGAATGACAGCCGATTCAGTGTGCAACACTCAGAAATTCTAACTCCAAGGGTATGATTTGATAGCCAATCTCAAGTTGTTAGACATCCAGGATATGATATGGTGCTGGGAGTTAGTTGGATGAAGCAGGTAAGGCCAGTGCCCTTTGATTTTGAAAAAGAAACATGCGAGCTAAAACTCGAAGGTAAACCAATCAAGCTAATCTCTAGAGGGCAGTTTGCTGACGCTAACATGTGTGAGGAAATATATGAAGAATTAATGAAGAACAATCCTAGAGCTCCAATTTTGGATGTTTTTAGCATAGGAGAGGTCGGGTGGAGATCAGTCATATGAGCAAGAGGCCAAACTTAAGGTTACAAGTGATTTCACATCAAACTGAGCTCACCAACGAGTCCGGAGACATCGAAATAGGATGGATTCATGTGCAATTCAATCTCGAGGACGAGATTTGTCTAAAGGGGGAGAGATTGTCACGACCCAATTCAGATTTTAGTTAGGAGTAGTTGGCTTTATCGGGTCGGGTTGGAAAGATCCGTTAACCCAAATTGTATTTCCTTTTTGTCTTAGTATCACGTATAAATAGGCTTCATTTGTACCATTTCGGATCATGGAATAAAATGAAAATTTGAGTAGTTTATCATTTCGTTGTTTAGTTTTCTGCATCCAGTACTTACTTTTTTAAGAAATTAGCTCGATTCTTTAGATTTTCTGTGTACTTCCGCTGTTTGTGAGCATCTCTGGGTGTTACAGATCCGGTTCCAGAATTTCCTAGAGAAGAGTGTCTTGTCAAGTCCAATCGAATTTTTAAAGTCGCATTATAATGGTGCGCTTTGGGGATTCAGATAGCTGAAATTCGAAATCCATAAACAGTAATCTTGAAATTCTTGAAATCTGAGATTCAACCGTCCAACTTTTTCTGTGCACGCATCTCGAAACAGCTAGCTTTTCTGTGTATGCATCTCGAAACAATTCAATGGCTGAATTCGAGATTTCAGAAATTTCAGAGTTACTGTTGATGATCTCGGATTTTAGCAGATTTGGATCCGCGCTTGGTCTACTTTGGATCCTCGCAATGAATCCGTGTTCATATTAACATAAAACTTAAGTTTGAAATTCGGACCATTGATCAGAATTCAGATTTATTTGAATTAATTTAGAATCTCACAAAATTCATTTTATATTTGTGTCAATTAGAATGAACGGTCTAATTTTTTCTGCAATAATTCAAAATTTGAGTTACCGCATCCAAACGATACAAATTCCAGTTAGAGTGGGAAATGTTCGAGTCCAGATTCTCTTGCAAAAGACTCCATACAAGTCCTTATGCAGCTGTTCATTTATTTATTTATTTTGCATGAAATGGTTTTTTGCTTAGTGCTGACTGTTTACAAAATGTGCAACCCAATTTATGACGCAAGCCCAAGTAGATTTAAATTGAAACTCAACAATAAACAAATAGCCTTTCAGTGTTGAGAGGGGGTACATTTCTTACTCTGTAAATATTTTTTATTCTATAAATATTTTTTTTATCAATAAAAATCGTAAGATGACTAGTAAGAAAAAAACAATAAACAAATAGAGAGGTCGCCTGGAAAATATCTTCAAGATATTCTTCAACTAAAGGAAATTATAGAACAGGGTAATTCATAAGTAAAACGAAGCATCATGCAATGCTCAAGTAGGTAGAAAAGAAGAAGAAAACAAAAAATAAGGATATGCATATTTAATTCATAGTTATGGATTTGTATCTTTATTTTTAAAGTTTGTCAATCCGAACCATTAAACATGATCTTTGTATGAAAATGTACCAATTTTTTTTTTTTTAGGAAATTTTGATATTTTTAAAATAGGTAGTCACTGTTTTCGGATGGTCAGAATTTTTAGATCCAAGTGATTTTCTACCTATCCAAAAGTTAAAAAAAAATATAAAATTTGGTCTTTAAGTACATTTTTCAAATGAAGAACATGTTCAATAGTTTGGATTAACTATTTGAATTTTGAAAATAAAGATATGAACCCATAGTATCAGTTGATATTGAACATGTTTTCTTACTCAGATATTTATTTGTTAGGGCAAAACTGATATCTGGAATCAAGCATCGTACAAATTTGCTTGGAAGAAAAAACATCTCGTAAGAAAAAAAAAAAAATAGAAAAAAGAAGTAATCTGCACAATGGCACAGATATTTACATATATACAAATAATTCACCAAAGTTGATATTTTTTTTTTCCTTTTTCTAATTTTTCCTTCTTTTTTTTGGGGGGGGTCGTTTCATTCCTCCCTCCTTTCGAGACTCAGATCTCTCTGAGAAACAGAGCTCGTTCGAGCAGCCCCATCATGATTGGAGAATGAATTAGCTCGTGACATGGTTCGTGACCTCGGTGTTCTCGGGTAGTAGTTCTTGACACCACCTTCTTCCTCATTGTCGCTCGGCACTCTACATTTCTCTCCTAATATAATAGTTTTTTTCCAAATCATATCCTCCCCGGGCTCGGCATGATCCTGCTTCTTCTCCTTCCTACTAGTTCGCATTAAGTCAGGCAGCTTTTTGCTGAGACTAATCGATAATCGTCTCTTTGACATTGATCTTGTTGAGGGAGATGGTAACACAGCAGGCGGGATCGGACCGTGTGTTGCCACGTCAGGCGTTAGCTCAACCACTTTAGCTTCTTCCTCTTTTTGCGGTGCACTCTGGTTGTTTTTGTTTACATTGTGTTGGAGTTCTAGTATTTGAGTGGTTGCGGCCTCGAATTCAGTATTGCGTGTAGGGTTCTCGGGAGATGAATTGTTTAAGCACGGTGCTTTTGCAGAGTTCTTTTGTTTTGGTTTTTTATGACATGATGAGCAGAGTGCGGTGATGATCGTGATCATCGCTGCGACACAGGCAACCGTGAAGGAAATGGTGAGAGCATTGTGTATGTACCGGTGGGCCCCATAATGCGGCAAAACTGGCGCAAGCCATCTTGCCATTCTTTCTTTGTACGCTATGCACAAAATCCAATACAAAAAATGTTAAAATTGGAAGAAAAGAGTAAATTGGTTCAGTTTTTGCTTTTCCTTTTCCTTTTTTTTAATGATTTTTTTTTTTTCTGTGTTAGATGACAATGGCAGGAAGAGCGAGAGGGGAGTGTGCAAACCTGACACTGATTGATTGTGAGGTGTAATGAGAGTTGGTTGTTGTTCTTACCTGTAACCTGCTAAACATAGGATTTTTATTAGCTAATAATTAGGTTATCATAGCAGGATGCAAGTAAAATAAAATTTTGTTCCCAGCCAGTACCAGATTTCAACGATCGATGACTCTAATTTTCAAAACAAACAGTCATATCATGAAATAACCAAAATTTATACCAACAGATTGCATACTGTTAATATCTAGGTTTCAAACCAGGCAAGCGTTCATCCGGACTGACCTTGAGATTATTTTACTTCTTAAAATATTATTACCATAGTGAGGCTATGATACTTTGCAAAGTACAGGGCTCGGTCCGTACTATGGATACATATCTTCATTTTTTAAATTCCAATAGTTGATCTGAACCATTTAACATGATCTCCATATGAAAATGTACTAAGAGACCAATTTTTATGAAAAAAATTAGAATTTTTCTACTATTTTCTAGTAGGTAGAAAATCAATATTTTCGGATGATCCAAAAATTTTAGATCAAGTAATTTTATAGTAATTTAAAAAAATAGTAAAAAATATATAAAAAATATAAAATTTGGTCTGAAAGTCCATCTTCGTATGGAGATCATGTTAAACAGTTCGGATCGACTATTTGGACTTTGAAACCGAAGATATGAATTCAAAGCATGGACCGACTCATGCTTTGCAAAGTACCCTAGCCTCACTCTTATTAGCACTGAACATGTAATTTCCATTTCCTTTCCTCAAAATAATAATAATAATAATAATAATAATAATAATAAGCCAAGAGTAACATTTACAAGCAATATTTCAATCTAATACAATTCAAAACAGTTTCAAATTCATTAAACCCATGCAAGGCACCACTATCCTTCCACTGTATCAACCTAACATAAAGATCTGCCATGTTTTCTCGATCAAAATCCTGAAGCTCTAATAAAAATTTCACACACCTAAACAAATAAACACCTGAATTTCCCCTAAACCGACTCAAATAAAGAAGCCTAACATCATCACATTCAAATAAGTACATTGAAAGTTCTTCGATACTATCCAAAAGATTCAAAACAAACCTAGCTCCATCAATGGCCTGCTTTTTTGAAGAGGAATTGTTTGTCAAAAACACCGCATGGATATTCCTTGAATCGAATATTTCTCCAGTAGTCGCATAATGTAGCAATAATTCAAACTCACTTTTATCCAAGGAAGCATGGCTACAAATTAGAATACCTAGAGGGATCTTATTATATAGTACATTCTCATCAATACATTGTCTCTGAAATTCTTTTAGCCACATGGTAAAATTGGGTTTTTCAAATTCATCGATTTTTCTTATACTTAGCTTCTTAGTGCGGGTAATATACGAAGGCCTTTTGCTAGTTGCCTTCGCATTTCTAACCCAAGATGTAGATAAAAGGGATAGTTGTTTTGCAAGAGAAGTAAATTTGGATTTGTCTACTGGGTTTAAAATCCAAGCTATATATCGGCATGCTGCGTAGATTAATTTGGTTTCATCTATTGATGCAGTTAATATTTCACCATGTATAAATTTAGAAATATACTCTTCAGAGGCATCTCTATGGAAAAGTATGGCAGATGCAAAATAGTACCAATTCGGGAAATTAATCACCAAAGCCCTGCAAAGCATAAAAGATAGTATTATTGAATTTTCTGATAAAATGTACCTCCCAAATCCTATTTCTTCAAAAGCACTCACACACTTTCACTCTACATTATAAATGAAAGGTAGAAAAGGACAAAAAAAGTAGAAACAATTTTTAATATTTTTATAAAAGTTGGAAAAAAAAGATATAGATATTTTTCATGTTTTACAGAGGAATACAGGATAGTCCCTCATCTAGAGAGCTAAGCATGGCATTTCTCATTTACAATGAATACTGTATCATATTAATATTTCTAAGGTTTTACTCATTTTTTATCATGTGTTCATTATTATCCACACAAAAAATATATTATGGAGAAAAAGGCACTTTAGCAAAATATTACAATCAAGAAAAGATTTTTAGTGGTACAAACAAATGTTACTGTTACCACACTAATCTGTACTAATTGATTGCATTTGCCATACTAGTAATGGTAATTCTCACATGGTACCAAAGTTGCCAACTCTTTGGGGGAATTTGCATCCCCCCAGGTACTTGAGGGTACAATGACTAAATCTGGACTGTTCTTTTAACCTGGCATTAATCTCAAAACGGACCCACCTATATCTTCCATAGGAACCGGATTGAGTTTGACCCGGCTGGGATTAATCCAGACCATCCTTTAGTTATTGTACTCCTCCAATACCTGAGGGGAGACGGATCCCTCTTTGGGGGTAGGGGGCGCACAACACAGGGTAGTATATGTTTTCTACTGTGCAGCAGCAAAAAAAGGTAACAAAATCTCTTACCAGGAAGAGTCATAGTCTACTGTTTGGGCTGATGCTTCCTGCTCAGTCTCAGAATTAACGCAAGAAAATAAATCAAGAAATTTTGCACAGGAAATGGGTCCCGTCAGTATGGAAAGCAGCTCTCTGTTCTTGTCAGGAAAATAGGCATATCTAGATGGGTAATTCAAACCCATTTCAGTTTGTACACCCCACCTCATAGGCCTCAGTAAGACATCTAATATGGAGCATACAATAGCATTTTGGAGTTCCAAAATTGTGCCAAGACCCCTGTTCAGAATAAAAGCAAAATCAATATATGAACTAAATTCACTGTTCTTGACAAACTAAACACAAAAGTTCTCTATATTTTGCAAATATAATGCTGAACTTATATTTGTGAAAGGAGGTATATTCACAAACTTCATATGTTTGCAATAAGAAACAAAGTAACCAATTTAGTGGTTATTCTGTCAAATGTTATCATAATTTACCCTCCCTTAAATAGCTGCAAGTCACCATATCCCGATTGAGCACTTCAACCAAAATGAAAAACATTAACAAAAGAGAGAAAGGTGAAGATAGTACATACGTTTCAAGAAACCAGTAATGAACCAAGGACCTAATCTCCATGAGAATAAATGGAGAAGAAATCACGCATAAAATCAGAGCCCGCCAAGCTGGCCGATCATGCATTTCATTTTCCAAACAGATAAATGGCCGATGTATAGCTTCATTTAGAATTTCAGAAATTTCATTTTTCAGAATTGATGGATCAAGATACCATAGATAAACCCTGATAAAACAAATTGTGAAATGAGTATTTTGACACAAATAAAAGAAGAACTGAATAATATCTAACTTTTTAACCTGGGAAAACTGCATCAGATGTTAGTATTAGCTGGGATGTACTGGTGCCGAGCCTGATTGGCAGATACGGTACCAATAGATGTTTTAAGGCTCTATTGCATTTCAAATTGATTATTTTCAACTTAAGCTCATATTTATATTCCTTTTACTATTATTTGCTTATGAGAAAATAGCATACCTCAATGGGATTTCATTTTCAGTTGGACATGTCACGTCAATTAAATTGTGCTTCAATTCCGAAATTATTGACCTCATTTCAGTACCACTATTTTTAACTTCTCCTTCCTTTTCTTCTTTAAATGGAGATGTTGAAACTGCCAGCTTTAGAATTGCACGTGACAATGCATGCAAAATATCTTCCTCTGTGAGATATACATTTCAAATTATAATCAGTACATAAGAAGGCATTATTCAACAATTCAGAGTTAACTGGGGCCCAAATACATAGTTACAGAATACTGACAGTCAATTTTGAAACTCATTGAAGAGTATGTTGATATTAGAATTTAAAATTAAAACAAATGAGTACCACAATGTCCCTTCAATCTTTTAATAGCATCTGCACATAATCGAATAATTTCACAACAGTCCCTGGAGGAGACCGAGCTCCCAACATTGACTAACCCTAGTTCTGCCCAATCAGAAGATAAACCCTGGCAGGAGACTGAAGCGCTAAGAGCTGAAATAATTGTGCTGACAAGACATTTGATGCGGCTACCAAAAACCTGGTAGAAAATTACAATTGTACAAATAGAATTTACAAGGAATTACATTGAGTACGATTATGATAGAACCTAAATCAATATAAAGCTAACAGTCAATGGTAATACATTTGGATGCTATTAGAAATAAAGCAATAAGCTCTATTTGCTTTCGATTAACATTTTTACTAGAACAGATTTTGAATATATACATTCTCCACATTAAAGCCCAAATGGTAGTGGGAAAAGCAAAATTCCCAGATTGTCGTTCACAAAATTTAACAACCACGATTGAAGGCTGCAATGTAGTAAAAATGAAAAGGTACCTCAGTGGAGTTGAAGCACATAAGAGAGAGAGCGGCGTCTAAAACCCTAGACCCAGGCTTTGCAGCATCGTCGTCGTTGAGAGAGGCAACGAGAGAGGAGAAACCGTCTGATGGAGGATCGAGGTCGGAGGTTAGTCTGGAAAATAGGCGAGTTATTTCGGGCAAATTGTCCATGGAAGATGTCACATGAGAAAATAAAAAATGGCGGGACAGGGAATCTCGCTAATAAGTCGCTAGTAGAAGCAGCGGGCTGGAGGGTAAGGAAGGTTGATGCCAAAGGGAGGCTGGGATCTTTTGCGGCGGATGCTAGAATCGAAAGATATAGCGAGCTTCTGTTACCCTGATCATGGTCATGGAATACTCGGTTTCTGTGGGGACCAATGTCCGGGAGCAAAACTTGGAGGGACCAATTGACAATTTTAATATTAATATGTTTTAAAGTTAATTTAAAAAACGAGAACTAATGATAAACTTAGACATATTATTAGGAAAATCCATCTGACTTTAAAATATTAATAATATATGAGGGAACAACTCATAATTTTCGTTTTTAAAATTCAAACAGTCAATCTGAACAGTTCAACATGATCTATATATGAAATATACTTGTAGAAAAAATTGTATATTTTTTAGAATTTTTTTACTATCTAAAACTATATTGTTAGATAAGTAACAATTCACTTGATTTGAATTTTTTTGACCATTTGACTTTCTACCTATTTAAAATATAGTAAAATATTTCTAACAAATATATATACAAGTAAATTTTGATGTGAAAATTATGTTTAACTGTTTAAATCAACTGTTTGAACTTTATAAATAGGAATATATATATTCAATCCGTAAATTTAGAAATCATAAATAAAAAAAAAATTACCAAACCAACTTGATTGTTTTAGTTTTTACAAAAATCATAAGAATCGAGATGCTATTTTGGTTCAAAGAGTTTTTTTTTCTCATACCGAATTGTCATTTCAATCCGAAGTGTTTTCACAAGTTTTATACTAACAACTACATCATTTTTTTTTTCAAAATCTGTGAAAACGGCTCGGACCAAAATGACAATTCGGTACGAGAAAAAAAATACTTTGGACCGAAATGACATCTCGGTTCTTATGGCTTTTATAAAAACCAAAGCAATCAAGTTGGTTTAATAAATTATTTTTTCTTATTTATGGTTTCTAAAAAAATTCCAAGCACACGGGCTATAAATATATCACAAAAGACTCTTTTGTGCGTAATATTAGCATATATGCCGATTATTATACTTTGAAGATTTTTGTGTTTATATAACATGGAATTAAGGCCTTTATGAATTTCAGCAGTTTATAGTGCAAAATATTCAATGAATCTTTCTCATAAGCATGCGGATGATACATATATTGATAATTTATCAATTTCGACGCGTACACGACTAAATATATATGATCTTATTAATTAAAAATGTAAATAAAGCGCATAACGTGATGTAAATATATTCTAACAAATTGTTGTACATTATATCGTCTGGGGCCCAGTTTCAGTCTCTGTTCTCTTTAGTTCTGTTAACAGCTCACTCCGTCTCTCTTCTTCTTCTATTTCAAACGCTGCAACGATCACTCCCAATTCCGCCAAATCAACGATACCTCATTGCAGAATATAATTTTTATATGTATATATTTTTCATTAATTAAACATCATTAAACTTCTGTACTTTTGGAAATGCTCTGGTGCCTAACAGTTGTTGTACCAAAAGTTTGGATCTTTACATTTTTATAATTATTAGAAGGACCTGTACAATTCTCGTACAAACTTACTGACCTTATTTTTTGTCTTCTTTCTCAAAATTCTGTTGGTGAACTTCAAATCTTTAATTCATTTGTGTTCAAAATTTAGTGCAACTAAAAGCGCAGTGCTTAATATCAGTCAAACTAGATATAATACATGAGGAGGGATCCAATTACATCTTTTTTTGTGACACATTATGACACCGTTTTTTTTATAGGTCAATTTTGCGATTTCAAAATTCAAACAGTCGATCTGAACCGTTCAACATGATCACCATATTAAAATGTGCTTGGAGATCAAATTTTACATTTTTTTGAATTTTTTTACTATTTATTAAGATGGTTACAAAATCGCTATTTTTCAATGGTCTGAAAACAACGATTTTGTAACCATCTTAATAAATAGTAAAAAAATTCAAAAAAATGTAAAATTTGATCTCCAAGCACATTTTAATATGATGATCATGTTGAACGGTTTGGATCGACTGTTTGGACTTTGAAAATGGTAGGTGTCAAAGTGTGTCACCAAAAAAGGTGTAATTGGATCCCTCCTCATAATATATTTCTTTTTCACATATATATATATATATATATATATATATATATATATATATAGCTCTTGGAACCTGACTGCAGTTTTATTTAGCTGCAGAACAAATATCTGGAAGGGACCTTTTGGTAAAGTTCATGATAAAGCATATTAAGCTCTATATCATAGAAACCGGAATGCAGAAATTTGCTACGACCTCTTACACGGAGAGTATTGCCTTTGCCACTAGACCAAAGACTGGTTCTCTACACTAGTCGGTATTGCTTCAACACCACTGGTTTGTTGTGCAAACAATATTCGTTTAATTAACAAGTTTATACATAGTTTGTATGTAGAAACTCAGTTTTTGAAACAAATCACAAATTTCTTTTTATAAGGTTTTCACTTTTCGGATAGTCGCATTAGAATTATCCCAACAAATTCCCCCAATTAGAATTAGGAATTTAGGATTAAATTGGCTTGCACTTCTTGACTTTTAATATTAATTTGCCTGTAAAGTGAACTTAAAATTTGTTGCAACAAAATGTTCTGTTTTTGTAATATAGAAGCTGTTGAATTAATTTACCAATTTAACCTTTTATATCTAACAGTGGGACTATTTTAAATTTAGCCACGCCTACATCGATCTACACCATCCCATTATCAAGCGGTCCCTGCTTGGTACTGCTACAATGAATTGTAGTATGGTTTATTAAACTTGGTTTTCTGTTATGTGCAAGAAATAAATGTGCTTTTTGAAGAAATTTTCAATCTCTTTGATATATTGTTGTTTTTCTGCCTAAAATGTATTGTGTAGTGTGTACACACATCTGACTCCAATGCGCTCTGCAAGGCTACTACCATAGGTGCCTAGTGGGTTGAAAATAGGGCCGTAAATGAGCTAAGATTGAGCAAGTTACCTCTAACTCGAACTCAGCTCATTAAATAAACGAGCGAGTCAACTCGAGTTGGGATGATAATAACGATTTGCAGAGCCAACTCGAACTCAGCTCGTTATCAACTCGAGTTGATTCATAACTCATTTATAACTCGTCTAACCAATTAATTATATACTACTTGTAAAAAAATTTATCAGTATCCAGTAATTTTTCATACAGCAATGGTACATAAGCACTAGCAATTTTTCATACAGCAACTTAGTACATAAGCACCAACAATTTTTCATACAATAGCTTAACAAAAGCAATTTCTGAGATTAATTGTAACCAATTCTATGTAACTCGAGTTATAAATGAGCGAGTTGAGGTAAGCTCAAACTCAGCTCATTTATTAAACGAGTCATCCAACTCGAGTTGTAAATGAGCGAGTTACGAGTTTGAGCAATTTTGCCCAGCCCTAGTCGGAAAGCTCGGAAGTTCCCTCTTGTATGGAAAATACATCACAATATTATTATCACGTAGGATGTACTAACTTGCTGATTCGAAAATTAAATAAAAAAAAGCAAACAATGCTTGTTCTTTTTCTTTTTGTGCTTCTGGTTGGGGAACTTTCAACATTTTTGAAATGTGCGCTAACTACAAGTTCAAAGAAAAGCATTTCTTGCTGTTTTTTTTTCTCCTCAAGTCCCTTTTTCTCAAACCACAAACAACAAAAAGGAAGGCAAAGAAAAGTGTCACTAATTATCAAAACACAATTTGGAGAGCTAGAAACGAAAAAGTTTTCAAAGGCAAGCACAGAATCCTTCAGCATCATCAGATACACATGTAGTATAATTGCCAGTGCAATCTTACCTCCAGGTCCCTGAGCAAAAGCAAGTCCTGATAAGCAAACACGAACTGGCACAACCCTAACCATAATCATGTAGCACTTTTCCTATTATATTCAACCTATGCCTCCCGGATTACAAGATCTGACTGGTCGCAGGAGGCATATAATGTAATGGAGATCGTATACAGTGCTGGACTGGAGAACAAACCCTAGTGATGCCATCCTTCCATCACATTCCCTACCAGTACAGTAACAATGCTCATGCCTCGGAAAACAGTAGAACTTGCGGGCTCACCTCTGGTGGTTACACCTAGCCATCCTTTTATCCCCCATGAAAATTCAGATCGGCTATTGCTTGGACAAATAAGCTTTCTGATTTTTCGGGACCTTTCTCTGTTTTAGCACTTTACTACTCTTTTTCACCTTATTTTTGTTTCTCATTTCTTCTTCCATCTTTTCTTTGTTTCTGGACAAAATGTGTTTTGTCTGAGAAAGCTTTCCACCAAAATAAAATGAATTCAAAGTCCTAAAACATGAAATAGACAGCTTGTATCCATTTCAACAAACTTATGCAAGTGAATGTAGCTATATGCAAATGAATTTTCATAATTCAGAGCACTATTATACATCCTTCTAATTCTATAACAGGCCAAAACCTTATTTTGTACAAAAACAGGAGCCTCCCCTGATCTTCCATGGAAATCTAAGTGGCGTCCACCACACACAGCATGAAAGCCACGTATCAGAATGTACCAAGAACAGCCACATTACCAGATTGATACATACCATGCTAACATGGTTGCAACAGGTGCAACAGGTGCAGATTGATACATACCATGCTAGTACTTTACTGCAATACAATTAATAACATGTAGTCAAGTAGCATGCTTGATAACTCACTTGAGGAATCAGCGGGTGAATGAGCAACAATAAAAGCATGATTTCCAACTCCCATTTTGCTGTGCACCTGGCGTTCTGGATAATGGCGTCTCAGGAAGTGGCGTCTCTCGGAGTGATTTGTCTTTCATTATTAGCTGATGCATGAAATCATTGCGTACAGATTTGTTCTTCATGTCCTTGGTTAATCTGAGATTTCAACAAATTGTAAGTTTTTAGAATATTAAACATTTTTTTAAAAGCTTCGCAGAAGCTGCGAAGTCTAGAATAATAAACATTGCAGCAAGCAAACTTGGTTACTTTTAAAGCTCTTTCTTTTCTCATTACTGGTTTCTATTGGTCTTGAGAAAAACATAAATGTAAAAAATTTGAGCTCCAGAAATTGTACACATATAATAGATACCGGTTATGGCTTTAAGGGCAATCTATGGTATCAATGTGTATGAAATTAACTTGCTTTTCCTCTAATTACTTCTTCCCTTTGTATTGAACAATTTCTTGACTCTCTACAAGTTCTGTATGCTATAAATTTTGCTATCTTGCATATGAAAATTTTGTCACACAGAAAAATATATATAAAATCGAATATCAGAATGTAGAACAACATGCTTACACAGGGAAGGCGAAGGAATTATGACTAAGGGTGCTAGTCTCAGAATTCAGACCTGACATTCCTGACCCCGGGCTCTCACATGGGGTAGTCAAAGCACTAAGATTTATATTAAAATTCGAATTGCTGCTCAATTTCACATTTAGCTGCAACTTCTCCTTGAAATCACCCTCCTGTTGCTCACTCTCTGCCTCTATCAATGCTCCACTAATCCCTTCTTTTAGACCCTCCATTGTCTTCTTCGGCAGCTCCGTTTGCAACGATGCAGGATTTTCGATAATAGCATTGGGTAAGTCGCTAGATTTGGCTACATGGATGCTAAAAAGGGATTCATTTGACGTAACGCTCCATTCCATGTGGGCTGATTTTGAATTGGTCCCACCAAAAATGGACTTTGGGATGCGGTTCGGGTCAGGCACGTCATAGCCCCGGTTCATGTGCAGACCCGACGGTAAATTGATTCGGTTGGTAGATTTGGGTAGGTTTAAAATGTGCACAGGGGAGTATGAGTCATTGGTGGAGACTGTGGAATAGGAATTGAATTCAGTTGTTGAAGATGAAGTTGCTGGTAGGGAAGGTACTGGAGATTCCCCTTTTCCTTGTACATCCATTTTTGTGGTGTTGTGATGGATTTGAGGGGGATTTTGATTGGTTTTCACTTTATTATTTAAGCCTTTCTAACTCAAATTTGCAACCTAAAAGATGGGAAGAAAAAAAAAAGAGAAGGATTCTGTTAGTATCTTGGCTGATCTTAAAATTTGTACTATTTTTTTTGTCTCTCTAAATAAGAGGTGAATTGAACTAGTATTTTACAAAACAAGACAAGCCTGCTATTAGATTAAGCAAATCGGAGCAGAAATTGGAACAAGTATAAATCAATTGCATGAATCAAACTTCAACGATTTTGTAAAAGAAATTGAAACAAAATTAGTGTGTGTACCTTACTCGAAGAGAAATTTCACTTCTCTTTCGCTTTTCTCTTTGATTTACTCGCAGCACTCAGCTCAGAGAAAACTCATAAGAAAGAATGATTTGCTCTTGAATTTGTTTAAATAAAGGGAACAATCGTTTAGCGTTTTCGTTCTAAAACTTTACCATAAATAGTGCGAGACCAAACCTCTCTAAAACCTCTCTCAGTTAGAGCTCGTTTAGTTTTTAGTTTAGCTAGACCAGTCGCACCATGAACCGAATTAATTAAGCTGGTTTTGTTGCCTGTTAGTATAGAAAGGGCCCCACAAATCGGAGGTTCAGAGCATAACTTTGTTGGTTATAAAACACACTCTCATCTCATGACCATATTTAGTCGTATTTTGGTCTTTGCTCTTTGGTTGACCAAAACCATTTCCAGTTGTGCTCATCGATCGATGGCAGAGCAACGCATGGAAATTGGAAAGCCTTCTAACATTAACCATATTATCAAGGGGTGCGGATATTAACAGCGAAATTTTGACTCATGCAGCGCATAGGTCAGAAAAAAATAATCAATTCTTGTTCTGATGAGGCAGTTATGTTGTTCAAATAAATCATTTGCTAAATTAAAGGAGAAGCATTTAACCATGATTAATTGATTATAGATTACGTATTGTTGAATTTTTTAAATGTGTGGTGATGATATGATAATAATAAAAAATTGTTAGTTTAATAAACATAATAATAAAAGAAGAGTTGTATTTAATAAATACATTCCTTGAAATATTTCTAGAGAGAGTTGTACAAAACGTGTTATACAGAAGTGATATTTTTTTTTAAATTGATTTAATTTCAACAACTTGTTATTTTTCATATAGTTCAAACATAATATATTTCTAAAAGTTTCAATTGTAAAAGAAGAGAACAAATAAAAAAAGGAACAAAAAATTTATTATCAAGCCAAAATAAAAGGTCAAACATAATAAATTAATATGGTCTTATTAAATTCCAATTATGAATTGATTAATGTATATATAACTCCATTAATTTCCTTTTGTTTGATCAAAAAATTAGGTACATATTTTAAGAGGCAGTTTTTAATTCATGCTGAACACAAGATATGTACATAGAGGCAGAAGTAGTAATGCAGAATGGGGGTCAATTGACCCGATTTTGTTCTATAATTTATAATAAAATGCTACATGTACAATAAAATGGCCCCCATATTTTTTTGTGAAATTTTATACTATTTGACTCTTATTTAAAAAGAGAGAATGATTTGTGTATAATTTGAGGGATTTCTATCATTTTAAAATCTTTTTTAATAAAAAAAATTCAAGCTCACATGTGACACTTCTTATTTTATATTATCTCTCTCACTCAACCATTCTTATTAAATTTGTTTTTTGACACCCATTCGAAAAATTTCTAATAGTTTTCAATCTTTTATCTATGTTCTGTATAAATTACAAAGTGCTGTGTTAAAATGTGTATCCAAAAATTTAGAGCACTAGCAATAAATATTATGAAGTCATGAATGTCAATGCTCTCATCTCTTTCCTTTGAAAGTATCGTGATTTAATTTCCATTAAAAACAAGTACTGTGATTTTTTAGAAAGGGCTATCTGTCATTAATTATCTAATTAGATTCAAGTTCTATTTAAATAACTTGTAATTTAAAAAATATCAATAATTATGAAAATTTGATGAGAAAATAATTTATTTTTATATTTTTATTAAAGAAATATCTAAATAGAATTATTTTGACGGGTATATATCAATTTTGATGCCTGGGCACTGTTCAAAGCAGCGGTACAGCGCCCCTTTTTATCGCTCAGCTTTTCGTCCTTGAACACCAATCTGGCTCTTGCGGCCACAGTAACATGGGTCGCGTTTAATTCGCAAATTATTAGCGAATTAAACGGATTTAAACCACCAACGTATAAAATAGCGAATAAAACGGTAATTCGCGAATTAAATGAATTATTTGCAAATTATTGCCGAATTAAACGAATTTTACGTTTTATTCGCATTCTTTTCGAAACAATTCAGCGCAGAATATCGCGTGTGAGGACTGAGGAGAGCCTGCCAACTTCACCTCTTTTTTTAACTTTTTTTTTGAGTGAATCACGTGGGTTAACAGCTGTGGGGCCCGTGGGGGTCACTTCACATTTGTAATACCAAAGCAGTTGTGATCTTGTTTGTACTATTACTTTGTATCCATTGATGTGTGCATTGTATCAAAAGCACGAGCTCTATTGATAGATATACTTTTTTTTTTTTTTTTGATTTCTTATTGTACCGAATTATATCAGAATTATATCCGAATTACGAATTTTTGACCCTGCCGAACCGAACCCAACTATTAGTTTGTCACTATGCTTCGGCTCCACTCGGATACAATACTTTCAGGATAAAAAATGCGGTGTTTGTTTAGACATAGATAATCCGTTTTAAAATTCGTGTCAGAGAATTCTTCTCATTCTACTCGATCAGCAGGTATTGCACTTTGAGCGTTCTTTCTCCGTTATCCGCAGTTCATCCTTTCGTTACCGCAACCACCTCCTTTCCATCTCCTCCTCAAATCGTAATCCGCCTGGACGGAAATCAAAATTTGGTGTAAGCTGAAGTGATTTGGACAAAATTGAGTGCATTTGAGGTTGAGGGTGAACCGGGGATTACAATTAGTTACTTTAGTATTGGAGTCGTGATTTTCCAAAGAATTTTTATGTCCTTCAACCTTTTCTATTAGTTTGCTAATCTCCCGTTCGATCCTCGATGGGAAAATGGGTAAAGATTTTAACAGAGTAATTTTAGCTTCATGCAGCGCAGGAACCATTTTATATAGGGGTGCAAACGGATCGGATACGGATCGGATAGTGGTAAAACCATATCCGTATCCGTTTTTATTTTTCGGATACGAATACGGATCGGATATTAGACGGATACGTACGGATACGGATCGGATATCGGATATCCGTAGATATATACATAAATATTGTCATAATATATATTAAATTATATGGTATATATCTACTATTCGGATACGGATAATTAAAATGTAAAACCATATCCGTATCCGTATCCGTACGGATATTCGGATATCGGATATCCGTATTTAATTTTCGGATACGGATCCGGATACGGTCGGATATTATCCGATCCGTTTGCACCCCTAATTTTATACCCATCTAAAAAATTAGTAAAGAAATTCTAAAAAAATACAAAATTTAATTTACAAGTACATATTCATATGGAAACCATGTTGAACGGTTTGGATCAACCGATAGGATTTTAAAAACAAATTTTTGATCCATAGTACGGATCAATCCACACTATGCATAGTACCATAGCCTCACTCCTCTTCTTTTCTCAGAAACTTCATTCTTCTGTTATATTACCTCCTCTGGCATGCTCAACAAAAGGGAGAAACTTACTAATCACAAGTGCTACCTCCTCTTGTGAGACTTCTTAAGTTATTCTTATTCAGCCTTGCATCTATGGTGCCTTGGCTCAGATAGCTGACAATAATAACAATTTTGTTCTATTACAATCATCGTTACAAAAAAAATAACATTTGTGCAATCATGATATGTAATTCATCATTATAATGAGAATAAGCATGATTGTCGTTAATTATGAGGATTTTAATGATGAATTTTTCACTACTCGTGTTTGGAATTGGGAGCTACATGAATAAACATGTACGTGAATTTTAAAATTCACATCCTCCCAGGTACCTCATTGAACCTGACCGGAACGGACGGCCCAGGTACTCACAGCCCAAATTATTAAATTGACATGAATCTCAAAGCACAAATAATATTGCTCCCTAAGTCATCTCGAGTAATCACCGACTGAGAGTAAATCTAGGCCGTCTGTTCCGATCAGGTTCAGTGAGATACCAGGGAGGATACGGATCCTGAATTTTATTGAGGCTACATGAATAAACATGTACGTGGACTGTTCAATCAAAATCATGCACATTGGATCAGAGAAAATAATTTCTTGTAGAAAACAAAAGTACAATGTTAACCATTTGATTTTAATTAGACAATCCTTAGAAAATATATATATATAGCAGCAAATGTCATCGCTTGCTTATATGGTTTAGAAATTAATGCAAATCAGACTGGTTTCTTACGTTTAGAACACGAGACATTCTGTTAAAACGCTGTGCACTTGGCATGAGAATTTTGGTGTTGACAACCCTCTTATAAATTTTCCTATGCAAAAGCACTCAGAAATCAAAATTATAGAGATAAAATTAACTGACTAAAATAAACTCGTACTACGGGAAAGAAAACAAAGCAAGGAATCGTGTAGGACTAAATTTGTACCAATTTCGCAACAGAGACTAAAAATGTTTGGCCGAGCGCACGCACAAACTGGGTTGTTCACTCGTGTCATCATATTGACAGAGAACTGGCGTGAATGAACAATTTACAATTCACAAATGACAAAGCAACAAGTATCTGCTGATTGGTGGTCAAAGCTCCAATTAGAGATTAGTATAGCATTGTATTGAGAAAGCATGTCAAGTTTTATAAAACACCTATTCTTCTTCTTCTTCTTCCCATTCGTCATTCTTGTAGGAGACAATTGGATCAACTTTATGTATCTGCACCAATTTATCCACAAAAACAGTTACCAAGAGGGAAATGTACAAGGGCGGATCTAGAATTTTCGTTAGAGGGGGCAAAAAAATATCGAAATGGGTTTAAATCCATTAACTAATTAGGTACTTGCTAAAAAACAATGTTTTAACTTATACTTTCCAATGCTTTGACTTGTAATTTATAATGCTTTGACTTATAATTCTAATTAATAATCAAAATTCAACAAATTTATTTCAATTTTAACCCTAAATTTAACCTGAATTACAAATCAAACGTTCAGAGGGGGCAAAAAAAATTTAAAGGAAGGCAAAGTCGGTCGGAACCGATAAATCTCCACTAAAACTCAAAATCCAAGGGGGCAGCTGCCCCTCTTGGAACCATCTGGGTCCGCCCCTGGAAATGTACAAGGAAACTGCTGGTACTTAATGGTTCTTTGAAGCAATTGAAGAACTCGTGATCTCTAGGATCAAAACTGGTAAGTTACAAAGTGGGCTTGTAATGTCTCAAGTACCAAGCAGAACTTTCCCTTATTTTGTTCGAATAAATAAAATTTATTAGCGGTATGGTACCTTAGTGTCAAAGGAGTGCAGTTTGACCATTTGAGGGTTGTTTATGAGCTTGGCATCACTTTCAACCCAAGTAATTGGTACTGTGGTGTCTTTATCTGTGTATGCCAACACATCAAATACACCTAAAAATAGAAAATATGAATCAGAGTTGCAGTTTTAACTCTTTTTTGGTGAGGATAGCTACAACTTCAGCAGAAAATGACTTGTTAGGTTGCCTTTGGATTGATTATATTAGGTTGAAACATATCAGCAACAATAATTATGTACTAAAAGAGAAAGATCGATTTGCAATGACAACAGAGAAAAGCAGAAAGCTGCTGTATTGAAAACCAAAAATTAATTAACCTAAATAAAATATAAAAGTTTCTGTTCCTTTCAGAATCAGTTCCCAAAAGAAGAAAAAGTCTCTAAGAATTGGTAGCTAATATTGTTACTTGCAAATCCATAGCGTTGATTATTTTTGGGCAATATAATTGAAATGACACATAATAACAAAAACTGGAAGTTTTGAATTATTACTCATTTAGCCTCAATAAAGTTCACAGTGCCAGTGGGAACTTACATGCTTCATCTAGGCAAGGCAGATAAGTGATGCATGAAGCAATCTGACGCATTATAGCCTGTATTTCTCGCATTATCTCCTTGTCACATTTCTCTTTTATTATCCTGAAAAGTAACACGTACAATTCAATATTTTATTAGGTGGATGTGATTATTTCAATATTGAACTCATGAAAAAGAAAACCAAAAATGACAGGAAGATAGTAATTATGCGAGGGGGTGTTCATCTATGCAAAGAACACAGAAGAGCATTATTGGAAAACAAAGGAGATAATAAAATTGTCATAAAAATTAACAATACCTCTTTTCAACAACCTCAGCATCAGTCTCTATATTAAAATTCCATCTCTCCAGAACCTCAGATGTAGCCTTACTCATAATGACCAGAACAACCCTCTGTAAATTCCCCGTTTCCAGCCACTCTTTTGGAAATTTCATCATATTTAAAGTATTAATCAAACATGATTGGATAAAAAAATAAATTTGTATAGTCAGCCATGCCAGCAGTACAGTAATAGATTTTATGTCGCACCAGTGAGGCCGAGGAGCTGAGCCATGTTGAAATTTCGACAGTACTTAACAGTACCAATATTCTAAGATACATAATGCCCTCAGCATTACTGAACTGCAACCATACTAAACCCAATCTATAATTAGGCTTCAATTACACAGGTCAAATTGAGATAATACTACTAAAAGTAATTTAAAAAGCACACTTAATTTACTCATCAGTTGTATAGTTATGTATCAATCAGTAAGGCACTCATTACTCAAAATTTACAACTAGTCTGCAAACAAAACCAATAAAAGCGTGCCTAACAAGAAAATAACAACCCATGTTTGCATTTATCACTTATCAAACCAAGTGAATTTTCATTTGCAATTATGCAACTACTCCACATGATGCAGCTTTCATTTAATCTCATCTGTTCTAGCTTACCCTCATTAAAAGTCTCAATTGTGCAAACAAGAAAAAAAAAGATGACAAAATGATGCATGCAGTTGACTGTTTTTGCCACAATAATATTAGAAAGATAGAAAAAAAAATGTACCAGATAATTGCAAAGTTAGGCTGGAAATGAAGGACTTGACGTCTTCGTCTTGTGTCAACAGCAATGTGAGCCCATATTTCTTCACCTTAGAAAAACTTTCCTCAGGATATACCCCACGGTTATACAAAATACTGCACATCTCAAGTTCTCCGAATTTAGCAAAGAAACACAAAATGGACACATATTCTTTTGAATAGTGTAAACCTTCTGAATAATCAGAAATAGGGATGTGTAATGTGTTGTTCTCACCTGTTTGCTGCATAACCTGTCAAAAGGCAATTAAACAAAGAGTTGCCGGGCAATGACTTAGAATTTTTTTTGCTATGAGCAAAAAGATCAGGTAAGCTTGCTATATCCATTGAAATAAACACCAATTTAATTTGTCAGATTTTGAGAAATAATAAGAGGGTAGAGAATGAGGGGATTTATTTATCTCGTCAGATGCATTTGAACAAACACTAGTCGGACAAGATTAAGAAACTGAAAATAAATGAGAATTTTCAGGATTTTTTGTGCATCAACCACACACACTTCTATATATACATATCTAAATCTGAAATGTGCCACTCTTACTAACATTCCCAACAATAAAAAAAATTGGGGTTTGTGAGGTTCCAAGTTCTAACCTAACTAAGACTACTCAAGAGTATTTGCTGGACTGAATTTGAATAAAGGGATGTATGAAATTAGTTACAGAAAATAGAGAAGAGATGTGAATTGTAATTTCATTCTTGATTAAGCAATCTTGTACATGTACAGTGTCATTTATGGAGAGTTCTCTCACTCTCTTATGCAACAGTAATCTCATCTTAACAGAATTAAACACTGTGATTCAGGGGCGGACCCAGGTGTATCCAGGGGGCAGCCTGCCCCTGGATTTTGAGTTTTAGTGGAGATTTATCGGTTCCGACTGACTCTGCCCTCCTCTGGAATTTTTTTTGCCCCCCTTTGGATATTTGATTTGTAATTCGGGTTAAATTTAGGGTAAAAATTGAAATAAATTTGTTGAATTTTGATTGGTAATTAGAATTATAAGTCAAAATATCAGAAATTACAAGTCAAAGCATTGGAAAGTATAAGTTAAAGCATTGTTTTTTATCGAGTACCCAATTGGTTAATGGATTTAAATCCGATTAGGTATTTAAACCCGGTTCGATATTTTTTTGCCCCCCCCCCGACGAAAATCCTGGATCCGCCCCTGTTGTGATTAATACTCTAACAGAAACATTCTAACAGAATTACAACCACTTCTGTTTGTCTAACAATCCTAACTAACTTGTCTCTTGTCTGTTGAGTGCTTAATCTGCTAGAAGCTACTGTTGTATTCGTATTAGGATGAAATATTTGAAAAATATAATTGTAAATAATATTATAAATCACACATTCAGCCTTTTACTTTATAAAAAGCCTCTACTAAACAGTATCTACAGATCTAAGTTGCTAACACAGATTGGGATTGAAAGAGGAAAAACAGAGGGGGATGCAATAACTCACCAAAGAACTCACTCACAATAGCCGCAGATCCACGAAGGGTGATGATATCTTTTGAGACTGTTCTAGAAGCCATGAGAAATGAGAAATCAATCTAATTTCGTCGCTTCACTCTCGCCTTTTCTATTTCTTTCTATCGACTAAGGCGAGAAAAGTATTATATGAGCGAAAAGCTGCTAATGCAAATGGATATAAATTACACAACAGCTGGTTATATGAGCGAAAAGTGTTATATCTGTATCAGCCGAAATTTTTATTAGTAGAAAAATAAAAAATAAAAATCAGTAATGAGGAAGCATTTTGTGGAAATTCGATATGTAGAAAAAAATGTGATATTTCATAACATTTAGGGGACATTATGGACCATCGTGTTCAGTTTAACGAAATCAAGTTACCGCTAATTAACGGAAATAAACTCTGGACGTTGTATAGTATCACGGCCTGATCCTCATGCTGACCGTTTTGGTCTATCACAGCCAGAGACATTTTGTAAAAAAAAAAAGAAGTTTTTTGGACGTTGGTTTGTACAACGCCCTGTCAGCACAAAAAAAGAGTAAAAAGCAGGACGTTATAGGCCAAAATGGGCATACCCCAATGGAAAAAAAGTGTTATTCTGGACGTTACAGTCCATAACGTCCAGACGGTCCATAAATACAACACCCCGGCACTCTTGCTATGTACAAAATCTTCTCCTCTATTAAAACAAAATATTCATACATATCTTTTGTCTCACACATCTTCTCTAAAAAAAACCTCTATAAAAGATAAATTTTCAATTATATAGCTTGACAAAGTAATTAATTTCTGCTGTGCCATTTATTATAGAAAGTGCTGTGAAGTTTTGCATCGTAAAATATATATTAGATATAGTTCCTTCTGTTCTTGTACCAACATTTTAGTTTCGAATTTTTCTATGTTATTTATTGTCACAGATTGAAGCTAGATTTCATGGTGCTGGAACAGGAGAAACATATATGTTTCACGTTGCAAAGATCCCCATCACCTTTTGAGGTTCTCGCATCGTGAATTATAGCTTCGATCTATGTGAGTTATATATATATGAACATATTATTTTTTTAAGTTAACAATTATCACAAGTATGATGTAGCTACTCTCATCGAATTCGCATCCTCTGAGATATCTCAAACTTAGTGTGTTTTCATTGGAAAATCTCCACTGTTCAAATACGTTCTGCACGAATAATACGGGGCCTTGCATTATCTCCGAATATGTACACGTCGATCACGCAAAAGTTGAGATATCTCAGAGATACGCACTCCCTTCCATCTCGAATCCGTATCCTCTGCATTAACTCAAAATATTCTCTTTTGAGTTAATAAATCTTGACTGTCCAATCTATTTCAAAATTCGTGCGAACTAGATCTGCACTAATATTAAAGGGCCCCTATGTTATAGACTTGAGCCGGATTTACTCTGTTTAAAATCAGACGGTTGAAATTTCCTTTTAAGTTAATGCAGAGGATACGGATCCTTCCATCTCCGTGCGCAAAAGTCGGTCACTTATTTTACAAGTTAGGATGTAAATCATATTTTATAGGCTGCAATGTGCAAAAATATTTAAATTAAAAATAAACGTTGTTTTATTGTTCAGTCTCGCATATACTGCATTGAGTGCATCCATACATGCTCAATATTATTATCCTTTGTATCAATATAATTTGAGAGGATAATAGAAATCTAAACTTGGGAAACTCACAAAACTAATTATTTGGAAAAAAAAAAAAAAATTGGAGGGCCATTTACTGTACACATTAAACCTGACAAATAAGCACCTTTTCCGCCCATTTTAATGAAATTTTTTTTTTAATCAATTCAGATTTTTCACTTTCGAAGCAATTGAAGCCACTGATGTATTATTAATTTCTTTGTTAAAATGACACCCTGCTATCTGGAATATATATGTTCTTCATTCCTAACAAGTATTTCTTACCACATCATTTATCAGACAAACGTAAGTTTCAAAATCAGACACCATTCCCCTTTCGCCCCTCAGTATTGCCTTGTTTGCTCTTCCCTTGCCATGCCTTGAATGCCCCTCTAACAATATATTATATGTGATATCATCTGGTTTAATCCCAACATCTAGCATAGCATCTAGTAGCATTTCAGCATTTCTCATTTGACCAATCTTACATAAACCATTCATCAGTACATTATAGGTAACTACACCCAATTTAAGGCCTCTCCTTTGCATCTCTTTTAAGAGTCTAAAGCCTATTTTAACACCCCCTTTGTTACAAAATGCACCGATCACCATGGTATATGTGACCTCATCAGGAGCGAAACCTGATTTGATCATTTCACGCAGTACAATCTCTGCCTCATGAGC
Source organism: Carex kokanica (assembly GCA_025461125.1). Lineage (NCBI taxonomy): Eukaryota > Viridiplantae > Streptophyta > Magnoliopsida > Poales > Cyperaceae > Carex > Carex kokanica. Next base: position 247,805 of record JAJGRX010000711.1, on the reverse strand, counting down.
GTGGCCTGACCTTGTCAATCCTGATATAAGAGCCGTGTATGCCACCTCATCTACTTCAATTCCTTGGGCCAACATTTTGCTTTTTATCTCCATTGCTGCTTCTAATTCACCCTCCTTGCAACACCCATCAATGAGGGTAGTGTAAGTAACCTTGTCAGGTTTGAACCCATTGAACCTCATGTCCTCCATAATCTGTTTCGCCTCCTTTGTATTTCCGGTCTTGCAAAACCCATTGATCAATGTATTAAATGTGATCAAATCAGGCTTTATATTTCTTCTCATCATTTCTCGATACAACTCCATCGAGAGTCTCATCTCCCCTTGTTTGCAATGCCCATCAATCAATGTAGTCAAAGTTACCGTATTAGGAGCCAACCCTCTAAGGAGCATTTCGGCAAACAGTTGACGCGCGTGTATTAAGCTCCCAAATTTACAAAAACCCTTGATCAAAAGCGCATAAGTAAACACATCGGGCTCGACTCCATGCTCAACCATTCCTCGTTTCAACTCTAAACCGTGACTCAAATCTCCAAGTCTACAACAGCCACCAATCAAGGTATTGAAACTAACAACAGTGGGTCTCAATCTCCATTTTGTAATTTCATCAAACACCTGACGGGCATGGTTAATGTTCCCATTATTACAGTAATAGTGCATGAGAACATTGAAAGGTCTTACATGGGGAGGAAATCCTGCATTTAGAAGTTGTAAATAGAAAAACCAAACTGTTTGAGTTGGCTGAGAACGGATTAAATCGGTGAAGATGCGATAGAAAGCTGCCAAGGGGACTGATTGGCGATGCTTAACAGATTCGAGGAGGGAGCGAGCAGCTTGCATGCAATGCTCTGTTGTTGCTTTCTTCATGCTTTCTTTTTGAATTATGATCAGATAGAGAGAGAGAGATGGTTACAAATTTTGAACGGATATACAAATAATTCTCCTAAAAAATTTGCTCTCCCTGTCGGCCCAAATACAGTCTTACAAAAACGGGCTTTTATGGGCCTACTAAAGTAGAGATTTTCATTTTGACATGTAATATTCTAAAAGAAAATTACAAACTTTGCTTCTCTAAAAACCACACATCATATATAAGCTACTTTATTCAACATATTGTTGAAAATTCTACAACAAACCATCTAAAAGAAGAAGAAAAACATGATCAACCAAATTTCTCTAATAACTCAAATTGAAACCTAACTAATAAGAGAAACTCCAGCCATAAGAAGGGAATCGGCAATAACTTTGTTCGCTGCCTCTGACGGATGGACGCTATCCCAAAACACGTAACTTGTCGCATTTGAACATGTCCCGACTGATTTAGGTTTGCAGAGTACTGATGTTTTCACAGATGCACCCGTCATGCAACAACCTCGTCTTGCCTCGACAAACCCTATATATATCATGGACATGATTTTCTAAAAGTAGTTCTACTGATTCAAAGCATACATTTTGTTTGCTTTATTATCCAAATTCATCACAATTTCACTTACCTTGTTTTGAAGGTGCAGTTACAAGATCGTAGATCGGTTGATAGATGTCAAAGATGGCTATCTTAATTTTAGGATATTGCTTCGATAACGCGAGTACAGTGTGATTCAACTTTCTATTGAAGATCAAGGCATCCTCATTGAAGCGTGTCACACACGTTTTCCTGCCATGACCGAATACTCGAATGATTGCCGGAAGACAACCCAACGGCGATAACGAGGTCACGCCGATTCTCCTGGCCCCCAAACTATAAAGCCCCTGTTGTATCATGAAAAAGAAGAAGGATTTTTTGGAGGGAGCTTTTGTTTTAATTTTTTAAACAATGTAATTTAAACATGTTACATCTATCTCCCATAAATTTCAAAACATCTTTTCCATTGTCACAATGTGAAGATGAATGAAAAAAAGGAAGCATTTATGAAAGGAGCATACTTTTCCATGATGATTCATATTACAGTAACTACATGGAATTCTTTTTTTGACAGTCTAACAAATAAAAATAAACTGTCTCAGTAAAAACTTGCAAATTTACACAGGAATTACAAACCTTGAGGAACTTTGATGACTCTTCAACAAGGAGCTCAGAGAATGCATCGACGGAATATAACTTGCGGAGATCAGAGTTGATATAGTAGTTCTGCACAAAATCTCCCGTTCCCGTGCCCACTATGTACAATGCACCTTGGATTATGTTATTTGCCTTGCGGCGGCCAACCAACCGTACCAGCTTCGACTGGTACTCTTTGAAGTACTCTAGTTGCTGGGACAATGAGATTGCATGCTGTTCCAAATGAAAATTTTGTTTCGTTTTCATCAAATCGATGTAATCGGCATAAAATTTGTAAAGAAAAATTTATTCAATTTAAAGGGTAATTTAGAAAAACAAAGAAGAACCACTTTAGACCCTGGATTTAGAAGATTGCAAACACAAAGTTTATATTTACCCTGTGAAACTTTAAAATATGAAATATTAAGATAAAGTCCCAAACAAATTGTAAAATTAATGATCCCTGCTGTTAATAAATATTCCTCAAACTCCTAAGTATGCAATATAATTAATGCAAACAATACATAACAAAAAAAAATACTCACATATAATTTTGTGGTTTGATCAGAGTAACCAGACCCGGCAGACGCAAAACTAGCTCCGATAAGAAGATTCTTCCCTGCTGCTTGGGGACTTAGATAGGGGAGTGGATAGGTTTTGAATCCCAGAGTATCAGCTACATGAACAAAAAAAGAAAAAAAAAAATAAAAAGAAATTAGCAGACAAAAATATCAGCTGGTACCTGTCTTATTTAAAAAAAAAAAAATTCACTGGCACTTTTTTTTTTATGTATGTTTTATTGTAACCTGTGGATCTGAATGAACTTAATTGCTTTCAGAGAGATTTACAGGAGAGATGATGATCAACACACAAAATGGGAAATGCACAGCTAATAAATTTCCTTTAATGTCAGTAAACAATATCCAGTTCAAAAAGAACTATTATTTTCCCTTTGTGATAAGGGGAGAAATATTTTAGTCTTTTGTCTACTGAACACATCAGAGCTTTGTTTCTGTGTGGAAGGTACATATAAACCAGGGGCGGATCCAGAGTATTCCAGGGGGCAGCTGCTCCTTGGATTTTGAGTTTTAGTGGAGATTTATCGGTTCCAACTGACTTTGTCTCTCTTGAAATTTTTTTTGCTTCCCTCTAGATGTTTGATTTGTAATTCGGGTTAAATTTAGAGTTAAAATTGAAATAAATTTGTTGAATTTTGATTGGTAATTAGAATTATAAGTCAGAGCATCAAAAATTACAAGTAAAAGCATTAGAAAGTATGAGTTTAAGTATTATTTTTTATCGAGTGCCAAATTAGTTAATGAATTTAAATCCGATTAGGTATTTAAACCCGATTCGATATTTTTTTTACCCCTGATGAAAATTCTAGGTCCGCCATAAACAACAAATGTAAACAATTCCGCTCCAATTTAATGGTTGGCATTTTGGCAATAATTAATGGATCACTATTTATGGAAATCATCCATTGCCAAAAAAATCAACGGTTCTGATAAGATTACAAATGCAATCCTCACTTCAAATTTAATGGGATGGTGATGTTCTGATGTAAGCAGCTCTTGTGGGCCACTCAAATGCCATTGCCATGCTAAAATAGCAAAGATGAAATAATTTCTAGTATTCGTTCAAAATAAGAAACAAACAAAAAAAAAAAAAACGCCTCGCATTTATTTTGTTGAGACAGAGGTTCAGGCTATTTATTAATCTCCTGACAGAATTATTAAATGCATGTATATATATATATATATATTTTTATGCTAGGGAATAAATACTGCAACGACACAAACTTTTTCAAGATTCAACACTGCAATGTATAACAGTGCTAAATGCAAAGTGCAAACTAAGTATATACGTAATAATATACCAATGACTATATATTTATCTAATTAAATGGAAAAATTAGCATCATATGTAGGAAGAACTAAAAAATTAAATGGTGGGGCTGAAACATAAAATGTAATGTATGGTAGGTGAATTTGAAATCAAATCTATAGATTACAAGCACACATGTGTTATTTTATAAGGGAGGCTCAACTATATAAAAAAAATTCAATTAAATTTTAATATATATAATTAAAATTTATAAAACTATAGAAGTGGCTAAGCAGTAAGCACCCTTTAAGTTGCATTAAGATTCACCTCGGAACACATTCAAAATATAAATAAGAGAAAATGATTTGACTTGTTGGAAAAAAAGAATTCCGTTGCGACTCGCCGGCCAATAGAAATGCAATATTTCAGCAAAAAATTGTGAAACGTGTTTAAATTTAAATTTCTACAGAATTCACATTTTATCTGAATAATTTGTATAAGTATATTGTTGGACGAACCAATGTGGATTTTTTCCTGATAATTTTTTTGAAGATTAGTGGCTTTTAAATGCCAACTAACAATTTCATTGATAAAAAAAAAACGAACTTACAACGAGTCAAATTATTCTAAACCTAAATCTACTCTTTTATTCTCATAAAATTCTCCAAATTAACCTAAATAACTATAATATTTTAATCTCACTTATATACACTCTTTCCTGATAATTATTAGCAAGCCTGAATAATAAAATCTTCACACATGACCTCTGGTGGCTCCGTATTTTCAAGAAAAACATAGTTTGATAGGAGACCGAATAAGAGGGCATATTAATCTGAAATAATATTAATAACAAAGTTAATCAAGTTGGGTGCATGAGCAATGGCATAAACAATATTAGGTTGTTTTTAGTTATTTTTTGTTATTTTCTACAAGATAGGTAATACATAAAAAAAATAGAATTAAGTCACCAAAATTTCTAGAAGTTGATATGTACATGGCTGTTTGGCGATGAATTTTGGTGTTGAATAAACATGTACACCTCACCAGAAATCAAATGGAGAGATGAATTTTGTCAATACATTTATAATTTCAGTGACAACATATATACCAGTGATATCAGTAGGCAGTTTGCCATTGCAAAACCTCCCGGTGGCGGTGTGGTTCTCAAAATCCCTCCCGTATGGCGGGAAGTTCGCCTTGAAGTCGCTACGCAGATAGTTGTTGTTGCCGACATCCATGGTTGAATCGCCGAACGTTAGAACCGCCGTGACAAGAGTTGTAGATATTTGTGCACTGCCTATGTTTATCATTCCTAGAAATATAAGGGCTACAATGAAATTTGTACACCCTTCCATTTCTATGTCTCTCTCTGTTTCTTTGACTACTCTAGTTAGGTTGAATATATACATAGGTGGAGAGAGCTACATATATATAAGGTTGGTTTGGTGCATTTGCACAAGTCTACGTAGAGAATTATAACCACCTATGTAAGGGTGGCAAAAAAACTTGTAGCTCGTGGCTCGATCGTGACTTGCACCTGACTCGTTCGCTAACAACTTGTTCGTACGGCATACAGGGTAATGCATGACAGGGGAATTTTATCGGCGCAGCAAATCCTGTGGAAAATTAAGGTCCCAATGAAAGTCAGGATTTTTGTCTGGCTAATGCTGGATAGGAAAATACTGACGCATAATGTGCTTCTGTACAGGGGTTGTAACATTCAGACAGGCTGTCATCTCTGTCAGTCAGATATTATTGAAATGAGAGATCACATCATGTGGGGCTGTGCCTATGCGCAAGGGTTTTGGCAGGGTTTAATGGCCCATTATAACATCTCACGACAGGGAGGAGACGGCATCCGTCGATTATGGATATCCACTTGCAGGCAAATGACATCTTTCGAGAGAGCGAGGTGGAGCGTAATCTGGGCAGCGGGAACATGGGCTCTCTGGAGAGAGAGAAACAGGAGACTATTCTCCAATAAACAGAGGGTAGTTCACCGCCTAATCAATGACACTGCACTAGAGATAGAGAACTGGTGGCGGAACGGCTGAAGGAATTGGGCCACATTAGGGACGCAGTGTTTTACTTTTTCTTTGGTGTATAGTTACAAGAGTTTGAGGAGCTTTTAGCTCATGTAATTAAAACTTTTTTTAATCAATATATCTGTTGTTGGTAACTTGCCTTCAACCATCAAAAAAACAACTTGTTCGTTACTGGACTGAGCTGTTAATGAGCTAGCTCGTCACTAACTCGGTCCAGAATTAACGAGTTCAAGCTGGGATCTAGCTTGACTAGGCATCAATTTGTGAATTTGTATGATTTTGTGTGCATTTTATACTGTCTAGTGGTCTAGCTCGGTTCAGCTCGATCCAAAAAGTTTGTATAATTTATTTTTTTCTTAAAACAAAATCCAGCCAAACTCAGCAAACCAGCTTGTCAGCTCGCGAGCTAACTCGGACTGGCTTGTCACGATTTCAAGCTGAGGTTTTAGCTTAGATGCCCTAGGTCTAGTTCGCTCAGCTGTAGCTCAGTCCAGAATTAACAAGCTGAGCTAGAACCTAACTCGGACTGAACCAGCTCGTTACCACCCCTGCACCTATGCAACATGATTAATTTTATACACTACCGCATCTGTACTATTTTGAAGTACCTGTGAAGTGGGAATAATGAACATGCATGAGTTCTATTTAATTTCTTTTTTTTTTTGGTGGCAACTTCTGGACAAATTTTTTTTTTTCAAGGAGAAGAATTTAATATCCATGATTTAAATTTCTGTTTTATCTATGCTTTCTTATATAAATAATAAAAAAATCATATTTTGAATGACAAATGTGAATTGTTAAAATAAGATACATAATAATAAGATCAACGTTCACATTCAAATTTCAAATATAGATTTTTTTAATTAATTAATATAAAAAATGAACTTGATTGGACATAACAGTATCAGATTTGAATCTGGTCCCTCAAAATTAATAGGACGCGTCAATAAATAAATAAAAAAAGAAAGACAAGTTGTTGGTGAATTTTGTTTGTTTATTCAATTTGCTCTCATGACTCAAATCAGCCTTTTTAAATTTATAAATTGGAGGAGTGGGTCACCAATTGCTCCAACACAGCACCATATTTCATTATGTATGAGTTTGAAATGTATTAGATGACTTCATCTCAACCCATATTTCAAAAAATTTAGAGTATGTTTCAGCACCATATTTTAGAAAAGAGAATTCACAAATAAAAAATCAACCATCCGATAAAATAAGAGCGAGTTGAAAATGTTTGTTTTGCTTTTAAGACTAATTTCATTAACTTTTAGTAACACAATAATCAATACATAATAGAGGGAATTAGAATGAGAACAGGGTTCCTGCTTTCTTCCGAGCGAAAAAAAGAGAGAGCAAATTCTAACCCTAGCAGCTGCCACTTTTTTCTTCCTCCTCTACACCTCTCTATTACGTCCCTCCCACCCTTTCTAATTTTCACCTCCGACATAACGATACCCTTCCTTCTCTCGTCTCTATCTTCTTGAGTGAAGAAGAGAATGAGAAAGAGGGGAGGGAGCTGAGTCGAGCGAAGCCGAGAGTGTGGTATCATAAAAGTTCGAAACATAGAGTCTTTACTTCCATCTTGATCAGAGCACGGCGGTGAGCAAATTAAATCCATTCATCAGAGCACGACGACTATCGGACGAAAGCGGATCTGGTCGTAAAGAGATGAGAAAATATGTAATGGATGTTTAGGAGTGTAAATAAGTAGGATTAGTTAATTATGATAGTTTACATTATATTATAATTCATAAATAAGTTTAGATCGAAAGAGGGTCATTTGACTAGTTCTAAATAGAGTAACTACAATTAGGTTTAATTATTGGAATTACATATGTCATTAAATTAATTACCAGTGACGAAGCTTAACTGGTCACACTACACAACTTGATGACACGAGTCCACTTCAGTGTGGGGCGATTTGATACAGGCAGCGAACCGTCCAAACGTGGGGCGATCAGAATATTTTTAAAAAAAAATTCAGTCTGGGAGACAGATTTGCTATTTTTTTAAGGTATTAATAAAAATTTCGGAGCTAGAGGGAACAAGCAATATAACAATGGATTTGTATAATAAATTAAAGGAATTTCATTAACAATGCTAGGGGTGTCAATGGCACCATTTTATCTGTTTATTCGACCCGTACTGTATTCGATAAGACGGATATGAGTAAGATTTTTTTTTTTGTAAACTTATCAGGTACGGGTATGGGTAAAGATTTTTTTTTGTTATCTAAATGGGTAAGGGTACGGGTAAAGCCTATTTCGTACCTATTACCCAATCGAATAATTATAAAAAAAATTATATACAATATATATATATTAATAAGCATTGAAAAGATTAATTTAATTAGTTTACTTGCGCTTAGCATGATCTGAATTTTTTTTCCAATAAAGTATTATACATGTGTGAATTGAATGTATATGTTTTAATATTTTATTTAATAAATACTAAAAATAATTATTATATTAATATTAACCGTTATTTATCCGCTACTGTTTCGTTATCTGACAACTATAACAGTAAGGGTAAGATACAGGTAAAATAATTTAAAACGGACAAGAATAAGATACAAATAAGAACAAGTTGTTTATCTGCTACCGTTGACACCCTAAACAATGCTAATCTTGTGAAATTTAAATTAAATTAAATGGGGGTCTGACAAGCATCTTATAAAGCCTCAATTTGTCGCCCTCTAGCTTGGAGCATATGTACAATAGTAAAATAACATTGGATCATTCAATTTAATGCCATTTAAAACTTTTCAACTACTATATAGTTCCTTTTATTTATTAGTTTGGTGCTGTCCTATTTATTAGTTTTGTAGCATGAGTGTGGATAGGGTTCAGAGATTACAGTCTACACTGCAGGGTTTTACGTAGAGTGTAAACGGATCAGATATTATCCGTCAGTATCCGGATATGTATTCAAAAATTAGATACGGATAATTGATATTTGAATATCTATATGGATACGGATACGAATATAGTTTTAAATTTTAATTATTCGCATCACGGATTCCGATCCGTATCTATTCAATGTCCGATATGTATTCGTATTCGTCAAATCCAATCTGTATCTGAAAAATAAAAACGGATACGGATATGATTTTATCACTATTCAATCCCTATCCGATCCGTTTGCATCCCGAGTTTCACACCTCGCCAATAATAATAATATAGTACAAATTCTGTAAGCGGAGGAAAACGAGGTTTTCTGGACGTATGATCAAATTTCGGTTTGATATTTGGTCTGAACTGTTTAATCTGTGTCAAAATTCGAGCATTCAATTTAGATTCACAGTGATTTATAATTTAATTTTGTACATCGAACATCAAATTGAATTTAGTCTGATGTTCATCAAATACCCTCCACTCTCTTATGTAAGATGCCTATAGTTTATCTAGATCGTTCATTTTATATCATACTATTCAGATTAAACTTGGAACAAATGCCTTTATAAATTATTTAATTTAATAAAAAAAAATACTTTCACCAATTCTGAATGCTCGTCTTGAACTAATTTGTACATGGTATATACACAATTAAATTAGCTCCAAACATCCAAATATGCACGATAAAAAAAGTAATATCCGATCTGCAACAATATATTCATATACAGATCATGTTAAGTGATTCTGTTTGAACTTCAAAAATATAAATATGAATCCACAGCATAGATCCGTGCTTTACAAAGTAACATTGCCTCACTCTTTTTTTTTTTTTTCTTTTCATATTCTTCTCCATTTTTGTAATGAAATGATAAATATGTCGCCAAATTAATATGCGGAACCATTTGGTAGTTAGTTGTAATCAAAATAATTAAGAACCCTAAAATGATTTTGGGTCACACTGCATTGAAGAATTGCCCCGTAACAACTAAGCATCCATTACGGTCATGCTTATGAATTCAGATCTAGTGACTAGTGGGATACCAAAAAGAACAAAAAAAAATACCCTACCGTGTAAAATGAGATTTGCTTCGAACTTTTTATTCTAGCACGAATCTTAAAACAAAATTTTTATAATTCAAATAAGCACCAAAATTATTTTGATATGACTGTGAACTTGTTCTACCGCGCGTCGTGCGTGCATAGGACATGCTGTGGCATGCCGTCTCGTGATTAACATACCGTGATTTTGGTCTTGTATTGTATCGTGTCGTGATCAAGTTAATTTTTCACGTGTTGTGCTATGCTGTGACCAAAATATCAAATGGTAGTCATAGCACGCGAATAGTTATGCCACGTGAGTCACGCCGTGCCCAAATGTGACTCACATGACCATTTGATCATAATTTAGATTAGTTTATTCAAGATTCACTATTTGGTCAAGATCTAACAGTCTTAATTACACGTGACTCGTGTGACCACGTGCCGTGCTGTGACTAGATATTTTGTGTGACGTGTCATGCCGTGTTAAATTTTCTAAAGATGATCACAGCACGTAACCGACACACATACCGTAACCGTAATGTTCCGTGACAGAACTGGCTCCGCCGTGCCATTTTTCCCACTCTAGCTGCCGATTTATTTTTTAATGTGATGAATAAAAAATCAGTCCATCAAGTGCGTTATCAACTGTAATTTTTAGGGAGTCTGTTTTGAGATTCGTGCCGAGTGGATGATTCTTGCTCAAAAACCCAAGACGCTTGGCCCGGCCCGGTCTGCTATCCGAAAGTCCGAAACAGCCTTTCTTTCTACAAATGTTAGTGCCTGACGCAACATGCGGGGTTTTTTTTTTTTTTTTTTCTTTCGTTTTTTTATTGCTCATCTGAATTGAATCAGAACAAAAATGTCAAAATGCAAGTGCTGCCCAGGAAATGAATGTGGATTCCTTTCTTTATTTCAAAATCCTTTTGGGCTGGTTCTAGTGTTTTGCAAACGGGCACGGGCGGGCGGGCACGGGCAAAACCCGGGACGGGTCACGGGCAACGCGGGTCACGGGCGACACGGGACGGGTTAGCACGGGTATTTTTTTGAAAAACCCTACCCGGGCAACACGGGTCACGGGTAAACGGGTTTAGGTCAGGGTAGAACGGGTCTGGTCCGGGCGGGTATTTTTTTTTTTTTTTTTAGTCTGCTGTTTTTTTTTTTCTGTTTTTTAGGCTGCTGCTGGCCGCTGCTGTTTTTTTTTTTTTCTGTTTTTGTTTTTGTTTTCTTTTTAAACCAATAATGAAAATCAAAATTCATTTAACATGATTGCATATTTGAACTCAATAATTTTTGTGATACTAAAATCAAAATCAAAGTTACGAATTATTTTAAAACAATATTGCTTAAATCAATTACTTTAAATTTTGAACAATAAAATATAAATTAAAAATTTCTTAAATCAATTACTTTAAAATATTTTAAATCAATTACTTTAAAACAATAAAATATAAATCAAAAATTTCTTAAATCAGTTACTTTAAAAATAATAATGAATTATTTGAAAACAATAGATTAAAAAATAAAAGTTACCCTCCTCCTTTATTCCGGGCAGATATGAATCACGGCCAGATATGAATCGTACTTCTCAACAACTGTTATTTGTAGAATTCGAGGAAAGAAGAAAGTAAGTTCAAAATGGTCACTTTCAGTTGAAAAGGAGGGAACACTTAACAATAATTATTTTAATTATATCGACAATATTTTTCTAAATCAATTTAAATAGAGTTAAAAATAAGGAAATTAATTTATAGGTATGTTATTGGATTCATAGATAATCTAATAATGTCGAGCATACTTCAAATGTTGGATTTCCATTTAAATTATTTTTAAAGATTGTTAATATATTATCAACAGGATAATCATCCTTCAAATTTCATCATTTTTATAAATATGATATATTCAATATGTCGATCATACTTTCAAGTATTGGATTTCAATTTAAATTATTTTTAATTATTGAACATAAATAGTTGTCAAGTGATCCATTATTTTGTAATTTGGCCCCTTATATTTCACTTGATTAAATTAAGTTTTTAAATAAAATAATTTTACGCCGACATGACATCTATAAGTGGTGATGTGTCACATGATACTACAATACTATTGCAGCATCATTTTATATATTGATATTACACTGATATAATATTTAGATTTGTAATAATAAGATATTACAATTTTTGAATGATTTGATTGAAATAAATATAACAATTTAAAAACGCGATTAAATGGAAAAATTACTAAATTGTTCTAGTTGGATCAAACAAAATAGTTTAAGATCCAAAATGGACTTCTCTTTTTAAGTTGTCTAATCGAAGAAATGCTTAAAATGCATAAACAATTATTTTTACTGATTTTGTGCAATAGTATGTTTTGTTTGATTCAATATAGTTATGTGCTTTTCTGACTTGTTTGTAATTTTGACAGTATCTTTTACATAGACTATTAAAAGAATAGACAATAATTTGCATAATTAAGAAGTATTACATACGTCTTGTAATTATAACATAGTAATCTTAATTTCCGGGATAATCATACATATATACCCACACTATTCTCTCTCCAGAACCACAATCAACGTAAATTTAATATTTGAAATGCCTAGAGAGTATTAGCAAATCCAACCACTTGGCTTCTAGAATAATCTATTTTATTGTAGAGGAGGTGGGAGATGGGTAGGCTGGGGTTGGGGGGAAAAAAAGAGGAAGGGATAGGGTGTTACGTTAAGAAGTTTTAACAATAAGATAATTAAAATATTTAAAAACATAATCAAAAATTCTATTGATAAATTACGAATAAAAAAAAATAAAATAAATAGAAACTGCGTTGGAAACACGAAATTTTGACAATATACAGGTTCAGTGCGTCCGCACTGGTGGTGAGTGCGGGTGATCCATCCGCACTGACACCTTGTTCCTTAACTTGTTTTCTGAATTTCTGTGAGTGCGGGTGAACCACCCACACTGGATATCAGTGCGTCCGCACTCATGACTCCCCTGTGCTATGATTCTTCTTCAAAACGACTTCTAAGTAGTGAGTGCGGGTGATTGACCCGCACTGGAGGAGAATGCGGACGCATTAGGCTCGGACTTTTCTTGACAAGTGAAACTTGGACGAAAAATGTGACTAAGTACTGAGTGCGTCCGCACCCATATCCAGTGCGGGTGAAGGACCCACACTGGATGTGTTGAGAATTGACGAAAATTCGACTAAGTACTGAGTGCGTCCGCACTCAGATCCAGTGCGGGTGAACGATCCGCACTGGATGCGTGGAGGGCTTACTTTATGAAATTTCTGTGTCTCTCTCTCTCACCCTCTCATTTCGCCCCCTTCCCTGTTCTTGTGTGGTCCGCCCAAAGAAAGAAAAGAAGAGAGAAAAAGGAGCTCCAATCCCTCCAAGTCGCTCAAAAGTCCGAGAAATCGAAGTTGGAACCGAGAAAGTGGCCGTAGATCTCTTCTAACCCTCCTATTCGGTATTTCCTTCTCTTCCCTTTCCTCTCCAAAATCTCAGATTTCTCGATGGTTTGGATTTTCGTTTTTAACCCGAGATTTGTGCTTAAATTGCTGGTAGTCTATCTCCTTCGACCTCCTTGCTGATTATTTGTCGATTCTTTTCTCGAATTCCTCTCAATTTTGGATTTCCTTTTTCTAGGGTTTTTGGGTACCAAATCAGAAATTTGAGGAAATGTCGGTGATTGATTAGGCTAGTCCGACCGAATAGATTCGTAATCGGTAAACCTCTCCCTCAACCTTGTCAATTAGCGATTAATTTGGATTTCGACCAAATTAGGGTTTAAGAATAAGTACTTTGAACAAAGATTTAAATCAAGTATGTATGTTGGTATAGGTGTAGGCTCAGGTGAGCAAGAGTTTGCGGGACCTTTCGAGACGTCCGAACCATAAGTGCGAAATACGCTCTTCGTAATCAGGTGCGGGGTTCTTGAACTTGTTTGATGTTTCATTTTCAGGAATTAAATTATTTTTCGATTGTCATGTTGTATGCTGATTGCTGCATAATTTGAAATTGTGTGATTCATGTGCATAACTCAATTAAATTAGAACTGAATTGTTGTGAGATGGTTGATTTGCATATTCGTATGGTTGTCAATTGATGTGTTCTATTCATTGTTCTATGTGTGAATGAATCTGCCAGGCTGACCCGTAGAGGTAGCTGGATAAGGTGACGGTGACCTATCCGTTGACCTGTTTCTGAATTTGCCAGGCTGACCCGTAGAGGTAGCTGAATAAGGTGACGGTGACCTATCCGTTGACCTGTTTCTGAATTTGCCAGGCTGACCCATAGAGGTAGCTGGATAAGGTGACGGTGACCTATCCGTTGACCTGTTTCTGAATTTGTCAGGCTGACCTGTAGAGGTAGCTGGATAAGGTGACGGTGACCTATCCGTTGACCTGTGAAATAAATTTGCCAGGCTTTGATCCTATTTGAATGAAATTGCAAAGTTGAGCCATATGGCTGACTTTGGTTCCGTGTAGATGCATTTGTAAAGCTGAGTTATATAGCTGACTTGGAACCAGATTTTAGTAAATTGTTAAGCCAAAGCACTGCAGATGGGTGTCAGATAAAGGGTCCAGCTCGGTGGAACATCTGTAGGTGCCAGTAACCCTACAGATGAGGGTTTGACAAAGGGTCCAGCTCGATTGAACATCTGTTGGTGCTACCAGTCATAACAAAATGAGTTAGGCCAAATAAATACGTGTTTGTTTGAACTTCATCTTGGATATTCCGTAAGTTGTATTTTATTCGATTATTGTTGTCAAGCATGTGCATTCATTTATATATTGTGTTAGAACTGTTAATGTAATGTTGTATGAATTTCATTTTTGAATGTGAATTATGAATTCAAGTCCAATAACTTGATTGTGGCAAATTCGCGCTGAGAATTTATTCTCACCCCCACCCTTCGGGTAATTTTTACAGGTTCAGGTGCGACTGATTCTGGGGAGGCACGCGAGTAGTAGGCCTTTGGTAGAGTGCCCTCATATGACCTTAGATATAGATATATATATATATATATATATTTTTGTTGTATAGTTCTAGGTTAGGCCTGATGGTTGGTATCCGGATGAGATACTTTTGTTGTATTATTACTCTGACCAGACTGTGTACTCTGATTTATGTCTATAAACTTGTTTGATGTCATTTGTTGCGTATTTTCTAAATGAATTATTTAATTGCCTGGTAAGCATACACGGTGTTGTATGTTTACGGCGGGGGACTGTCGCGACCCTTGGCCGTGGGGTGTGACATAGGGGACCGGGGGGGAGGGGGCTGGCTGGGGTTGGGGGGAAAAAAATGTACAGGGGTTCTGGTTCGGGTTCGGGTACGGGTAGGCAGGCACAGGTCTACGGGTAGGCGGGTACGGGTACGGGTAATACGGGTCCACGGGTCGGTACGGGCGGGTACAGGTTTGAAACGTACGGGTATCACGGGTAAATTTTAAAAAAATCCGTACCCGGCCCTTCTCAACCCGTACCCGTTTAACCCGTGAACCCGTGCAAAACCCATGCACGGGCACGGGCAGGGCGGGCACGGGTCTGACCCGTGGGGGTATTTGCAAAACACTAGCTGGTTCTGTATTCCATTTGTTTCCTTATTTTTTGTCTTTCCTTTTGGGCTCTGGCATTTTTATTGGCATCTTCCTCTCTTTTTGTGTGTTTTATCTTTCTTTTTTATTACCGAAATAAATTTATTTGAAAAATCCAAGCACTTAAAGTCTTAAATTGACTTTAAATTGTAGGGAGAATTTCATATATACCACTCAAAAACTGTGAAATTACGTATTTACCATTCAAATTTCTGTAATTACATATTTACCATCTAAAAATCTAATAACTCACATATTTACCCAAAATAATTTTAGTATATAACAAATATATCCAAAACTCAACTTAATTATGTTTACTATTTAAAAAACTTTAACTAATCAAAGATTAACTAAATATCTTCTCTCTCCTTGGATTGAGCCCTTCCTCTTCAAGCAAATATGTCTCTAGCCCAAGCATACGGTTATACCTTGTTCTCCCACTATTGAAATGGTAATTAAATCTTCTGACAGTAAAAACCATAGAATTCTCTTTGACCCTACCTCAATCGACCTTGGTTTCTCAAAACTAAAGCTTCCACTTCAAAAGTTGCCACTGTAAAGAAATTTGCTTTTAAAAATCATCAATATTCCCCTTGACCAAATAAATTTGCAGTCAAACAAGTCAAAAGTCCGACAAAACCTCCAAAAGATTACTCTAATTAAATTCCCCAATCGGTGATTGTGTGGGAAAATCAATGAGCGCAACAGCGAAAACAGCGATTGTACTCCAATCGGTGATTGTGTTGGAAAATATGAAAATTAAAGAGTTTACTCAATTGGAGGTGATTCTACTCCGAGCTCCCACCTAGGTATATCTGTCTCTTCCAGCGCGATCTCCTCCGGCACGAGTGTTTCTTCCTCTTCGTATTCCATCTTCTCTAACTGTTTTTTCTAGGTTTTGAGTTGCTTGATTGAGAGAAAACTTTAGAGGGGCAGGAGAGGAGGCAGGAGAGTTAGCGACAAAAGAAAGAGGATTATGACAGTAGAAGGGGAAGAGGCAAATTCAATTGTTATTTAATTGTTTATAATATTAAACTTTAATTAATCTCTAATTAATCTTAGGTTTTAGTTAATTGGGTAAATATGTGAGTTATTAGATTTTTAGATGGTAAATATGTAATTACAGAAATTTGGATGGTAAATATGTAATTTCATAGTTTTTGAGTGGTATATATGAAATTCTCCCTAAATTGTAATACAATATAGAGAAACAATATAATAGTAAAATTCAGCTACTTGTGGATCTAACTCTTCCTTAATTATAAGTGCACTTCATGTGACCTAAAGTAAGATTATATTACAAAAACTATTTGAATAGAAGCATCATATTTATTCTAAGAGGACGGATCGGATAACACTTTTTTTTGTGATATTGGATGAAATTTTACATTTTCAAAATCCAAACAGTCGATTCAAACCATTCAATATGATGGATATTGAATGTGCTTGCAGATCAAATTTTATATTTTTTTGAATTTTTTACTATTTATTAAGATGGGTACAAAAATTCAATGGTCTGAAAACAACAATTTTGTAAAATACTTGATAAATAGTAAAAAAGTTCAAAAAAAAATGTAAAATTTGATCTGCAAACACATTTTAATATATCCATCATATTAAACGGTTTGGGTCGACTGTTTGGACTTTGAAAACTTTAAAAATGCACAGTGTCATTCAATGTCACCAAAAAAAAATGTTATCCGATCCCTCCTTATAGAGAGAGATCAGAACAAATTTAAGTGAAGCAATACATAACATAAAGTTTGAATTTTTGGTACCACACTACTACAAAAAAAGAGATTACACACGGACATAAATGGAAGAGCTACACGGATTTCCTACCGTGTTTAAATCGAGGGTGTACGAATAGGTCAATAACTACACACGGACATTTGCCCGTGTGCAATTATAACGATTTCTACACGGATTACTTTATAAACAGCCGTGTACAAAGACCTGCCTGTGTCGCTCTCCATGTTACCGAGCTACACGGATATTACCTAAATAACCGTGTACAATTCTTTTTATACACGGACATTTAACTAAATATCCGTGTAGCTCTCATCTTTCTACACGGACATTTAACTAAATATCCGTGTAGCTCTCCTCTTTCTACACGGATTTTTAACTAAATATCCGTGTAGCTCTTTGAACTATCATACACGGACTTTAGTTAAATATCCGTGTAGAATTAACTAAATTTTTTTTTTGTATTCGCGCGCGATTATTTTTTGAAATTACTATTTTTGTTAAATATCCGTGTAGGATTGTCTTATAATTTTTTTTTTAGTTTTTTTTTTTTTGGCTAGCCTCCTGTTTTGCTAGCCAGTATTTAAATTTTTCAGATAGCAATTTAAAATTCATGTACATGAAATTATACAAAATTATACAAATTCATATTTAGCATTACAAAATTATACAAATCCATATTTATCATTACAAAATTCTAACCGAAACCATAAAAGCATAAAATTCTAATATCAACATATATAACAAAAAAACATAAAAGCATGAAAGCATCAACATATATAACAAAAAAAAAAAGCATAAAAGCATGAACATATATAGACATTGTCTTTTGTACATATACAATCCCATGTGATCCATATAACATATACTCTTCAAGATCCAATACAATGTTTGTAGATCAAGTTATGTCCTTACCACTTAGTAACCATGTGATGAAGGTTTGGCCCAATTTCTGCTAAGTTGGGCTCATGTTGCCAAAACGTTGGGCTATGATCTAGTTTGGACCAAAATTTCATACAAACTAGTTGTATTAGATCCAACATATGAAAAAGGAGAGTGCCCATGTGATCCATGACATGATCCCTCTTTGTTAAAGGTCTCCAACATATTGCATCTCCAATAAAAAATACATTTTATCAACATATATGTGCATGCATGCATAATAGAGAATAAAAATTCTCCTTTAAATTCAATTTTTTTTTCAAATTTCAAATTTTTTTCAAACGTGGCAGAAATATAGAGAGGAGAAAATAAAAACTAACCTTAGAAATATAGAGAGGAGAAAAGAAAAAAAAATATATATATATATACTAATCTTAGAAATATAGAGAGGAGAAAATAAAAACTTCAAAGATCTCTGATCCCAGTTGCTAGCCTTTGCAGAAATCATATCAACATTCAATACAGAGAGAGCAAGAGAGAGACAGTATAAAAAACTTGTCAAAACGGCGCTGGAAGGAGAAGGCCTTTTATACTAATTAAAACCCTACACAGCCTTTTATACACGGATTTATACTTATTAATCCGTGTAGCTCTCCAAATAATCATACACGGCTATTTATAATAAAATCCGTGTACATTTCTACCATTTCTACACGGATATATTATCAAAAATCCGTGTATATATTCCTACACGGATATTTAACAAAAATCCGTGTAGCTCTCTCAATTTTTTCCACACGGTCTTCTTTGCACACGGATTTTTGATCTCTAATAAACCGTGTAGCTCTCTCAAACAATTCTACACTGATTCTTAACTAAATGTCCGTGTATAATTCTCGCAGATTTTTTTGGCTTTCAAAAATTCATATTTGGTACACGGTTTTTATATAAGATAGGGAAAACCGTGTACAATGTGCAGTGTAGAATTACCATTTTTGTAGTAGTGCCATGCGATTCCTATCTAGTAATAGAATAGCCCAACCATTTCAAACTCTAAACTTGGTGAACTGAAAGACGATTTAATTTTGGTTTTAATGAAATTTAAAAATCTTCTACATACTTATTTGCTAGCTCAGGAAAGGATATTTTCTTTATTACTTGAAACATAATTAAAGAAATGAAAAGATTATTAATTTGTCAAAAAGCCGACGGCTTTAATTAATGTGTGCATCCAATATAAAAAAGTATTTTATTTTTCAAATTAATATGGTGTAAATCTTATAAAAATATCCATTAATTTATTTAAATAAATTATCTCGTAGCCTATTCTCCAACAACTATTAATTTCAATAATATCCACACTATTATCTCTCTCTCTCTCTCTCTCTTTTCTTTTCTTATTACATTCACAACACCAATTCAGCACTGAACAAGTACAAAATGCTTCTAGAAACAGTAACTTTTATAACTAACAAAGTAACGATCGATAAGGACCAAATTTTACAAACCCCCCCTCCAACTTTGAAAAAAATCATTTTTAAGTCACAAGGTCGATTCCTGCTAAGATAAGTGAGTTTGCTAGGACTTGGTTCGCCGCCTCCGACGGGTGTACACTATCCCAAAATACATAGCCTGTTGCATTGGCACAGGTTCCAACTGATTTTGGATTGCAAAGAAGTGACGTTGTTTCGACTATGCCGGTCCCGCAGCAACCTTTTCGTGCCTCGAAGAAACCTAGTTATATAAACACGCATCCAACAAATTTGTTATCGTTTAATAACAGTATATGAATTCTGGCTGGTGAACAGAAATTGGATGGATGTATGTATACCTTGACTTGTAGGGTTAGCAACAAGATCATAGAGAGGCTGATAGATGTCAAGAACTGCTATCTTAAGATCCGGGTGTTTCTTTCCCAGGGAATTCACGGTGTAATTTAACTTTCTGTTGAAGTTCTTCGCATCCTCGTTGATTCTGGTAACACACCCGTTGCTACCATGACCAAAAAGTGTGATTGCTGCCGGTACACATCCCAAAGGCGGCAGTGAAGTCACCCCGATACGTCGAGCCCCACACCCATACAACTCCTGAAAGAGGATTAATTAATGCAAACATATGATATAAGGTGGTCTAGCAATTAATATTGATTCAAAAAATATCAACAGCAAAAAAAACCATATATTTAGAACCTGAACGAAGTCGTGAAAGATGCCGATGAGTAGGTTGGCAAATTCATCCGGAGAGTAAAATTTGTAGAGGTAAGGATTGATGTAGTAATTCTGTATGTAGTCGCTCGAGCCGGCGCTCACTAGGTACAGTGAACCGGTGATTATACCATGCGCCTTTGAAGAACCGACGATCTTAGCCAGTTTTGACTGGTACTCCTTATAGTACTCTAGTTGTTGTGATAATGGAATGGCATGCTGTATTCAACATACAAATTTTGTATTTATCAGATGGAAATTATTTGGAAAGAAGAAAAGGAGAGCTAATTAAGATATGTTTGTTATTGTCATGATTTTCCTTCATGATTTTTTTTTTTTTTTTTTTTGCCAAGTGAGCTATGCCTGAAAGTTCTTTGATACTTGAGGCCCAGTAATAAATGGGCTTCCTTGGGCCATAAGTACAATAAATTTGAGTCTCACTATTTGTGAGGTATCTTATTTTCAATTTTTAGGCTGATATGAAATTATTATCCTTGGTTCATTTTCCTAATTTTGTTTGTTGATTTCTTACTATAATTTTAAAGACAAGAAAAAGAAGAAATTATTGTGCTACAAACGAGCTATAGGAGAATGATTGTACTTACATACAATAAAGCTGTTCCATCAAAATAACCAGATGCGGCAGATGCGAAGTTGGCTCCGATAAGAAGGTTCTTCCCGGATGCCTGTGGGCTCAGGTACGCCGGTGGAAATGTCGTAAACCCTAGAGTTTCAGCTGAAAAAGAAAATCAACACAAGTTAAATTTAACTCTACAAAAAAAAAAAAAAAAAATGCAGGAATTGCTTCAAAATAAAAGTGGAAAAATATTGTCAATTTTCCAACCAGTAATGTCGGTAGCTAGTTTCCCGTTGCAGAACCGACCGGTCGCGACACGGTTCTTGAAGTCCCTTCCATAAGGAGGGAAGTTTGCCTTAAAAATCGTGTGCAGATAGTCGTTGTTTCCTACATCTACTGTCGAATCACCGAAAGTTATAATCGCAGGAACAAGAGGTTGAGCATTTCCTGCAACTATAATTCCTAACAAAATGAGGACCAAATAGTAACTAGTTCCCATTTGCATTATGCCCTTGTGTTCTCCACTTTGTGATGAAATGGGCTTAAAGATGTTGTTATATAGAATGCTCAATGGAGAGTATTGGCTATTTATATGCATGCAGGAGGTAAGGAAAGCACCCCTTTAAATGGTACATGTGCATGGATTATTATGATTTCTCAGGATGAAATGGGGGTATGGCTCTGATAGGGACTGATGTGCTGGCATTAGACAATATTTCCACACAAGACTTCATACAAGGTGTATGTATATATATATACCAGTAAATTAGAAATGTAGCATGTCAGATTTTTTTTTCTTCTTTTTTTTATTCTTGCCCTTGTTTTGGACTGTATTTCCATTATCAAATTCAATTTATGTTTTGTTTGGTAAATATAAAATTTGTTTTTCTAACTACATTGGTCTGAATAAAGATGAAAATATGTTAGGTATACCAAAGAGATTTTTTTTGTGTATAATTAATCTTTTGTAGTCTTATCAAATTAACTAGTGTTTAAAGGTCTACTGTCCTACAACAACTAAGGAGGCTCTTTAATATGTTAGATAACAAATTGGAGAAATTTGGGTAGTTGGTGGATAGCAAGGAAATGTGACGATGCTTTCCGGATTTGGAATTCGGATTTTATGTGATGGTGTGTGTGTATATATATATGTATATGTGGCACTGACGAATGAATAATTCGACAAGGTCTAAAGTTTGTCAGCTATAATTCAAAAATTGTTCGTTTATACATAATGCATCTAATTAATTGTTTGTTGATATCAAAATTATGAAGTTTTAATAAATTATACAAATAGTTCATGAATAATTTGGGAATTATTCAGGATAAGCTCTAAAATTTATGAATAATTCAGAAAAAAAAATCAGGAACCATTCATAAATATATTTAATTCTTTTAAAAAATCAGAAAGATACTAAAAACCAGTGTTCTAAATAGCGCGCTATAGCGTTTTTGGACCCCAAACGCTACGCTATGACATCAAAATGCGCTATTTACGCTACGGCCGCTATAGCGGTCCGCTATTTGCGTTATACAATATGGGATTTTTTTTTAAGCAATTTATATGGGTTTTAAATAAAGGTAAAAAAAATCTCAAACCGAAATTGAATTTGTTGCTACTTGCTATAGATAAATTAATTTGAAATTGAAAATATAAATTGAAATTTGAATAGAAAAAAAGTCCAAACCGAAATTAAAATTTGAATAGAAAAAAAAATAGATTATGTCATGAATCATGATGCTTAAGATATTTTTAATAGAAAAAATCGATAGTTTATGATATTACTATGGATATTTTGAACCGCAATTTGGACTTTGTACGGGTTCAATATGAATATTATAATTTCTTAATTACTTTGGTGTTATTTCTTGTTCTATGAGACTTTAGATAATGTTGATATTTAGTACAAATATTGAATATACGAAATGTAAAAAAAAAAATGCTATTTGGAATAGCTTCCGCTATAGCGACGCTATTTGCTATAGCTTTTTTTTTTTTTAGCCTTCCCGCTACGACGCTATAAACGCTATTTAGAACCTTGCTAAAAACAAATAATTTATTAATTATTCACGAATCTTGTTACTATGCTTGCTACTAATTAAGATGTCGATGTCACAATATAGATTTAGACTAAGTAAAAAAAAAAATATTGCAGCGAAATCTGAAATACTGTTGTTATGATGTATAAATAGATAACTTGTTGTTTATAATTTGACAATAATTCGAAAACAATATGTTGATTATACTGTGTAAAAATATACAAAAAAATATTGATACTTCTAAAAAATTATGTGAATACTTTGGAAATAATTTGCGTAGTATTCTCAAATTTGTGGTATTTCACATATAATTTTTAAGCTATATGTAAAGTTTCAAAAATCATTTACTTTATCTATTCTTTTGAAAAGACACTGAAATACAAACTATGTGAACAATACAAATACAAATAAATTTTCTCGGGTCGACCCGGCTTAGTTATTCGCCACACATACACAAACTATAGTCACTCTAGATGACTTGGATGCAATAATGCATCACTTGTCAGCAGAAAAAAAAAAAAGATATGACTCTGCTGGTTTTTTTTTAGAGAAAAGCAGAGTTTTGTTTTTCTGATTCTAATTATTCAAAAAATTTCATTCGCGTATCTCGATGTAGAAACTTTTTTATGCACAAATTTCAACAAATTTGAATAGTTGAGATCGGAAAAGCAGGACTATTGTTTCCATTGTATTGAAGCAAGCAGCAATTGCACCAGTCAATCTACTAGATAACGCCATTATTGCAATGACAGTATACAGATAGTTAGAGCTCATTTAGTGGGCCTTAGTTTAGCACTTCAATTCGAGATAGGAGTAGGTCCGATGGGCATCGGACCTAGAGTTAGGTTCAATTAGCTCTATCAACGTACGATTAGCATCAAGATCTATGTGCACGGAAATTGATACAGTCTTACACGGATTTTGATGCATAACACACGAATCTTGATGCAGATCGGATGGTCATCACACCCATCGAACCAAGGTCGGTCCGATGGGCATCGGACCTACTCTCATTCCCTTCAATTCAATGATATAACTTGGTTGATAGTAACAATAAAGTAACTACCCCCACAGCCACAGGCCACAAGTATATTTGTATGATTGCAAGAATCAAGCTAAGATCTTGTTACCAAAAGTAAACATTATTTCCCATTGGCATTAATTACTAACCATGCTGTTAATATAAATCCAGAATGTAGTAGTGGTCCTGCTGTAATTAAGAAGGTTTGTAGTTTTCTTAAAATTATACATTGGAATGGAACCTTTTTGACAAAAATGATACACTGCTTTAAATTGGGTTCTACAAAATAGCTGTGTGTATATATATATATATATAGAGAGATGGACTTAGCTACTTCATGGAGTAAAACGACTTTGTACTTCACGCCATATCTTCATTTTCAAAGTTCAAATAGTCGATTCGAACCTTCCAACATGTTCTTCATATTGAAATGTACTTGGAGACCAAATTTTACATTTTTTTGAATTTTTTTACTATTTATTAAGCCACTTTGAAAATCTGAAAATTCTTATGAACAGTAAAAAACAGTAAAAATTTCTGGACCGCCGGATCAGTGATTTTCAAAGTGGCTTAATAAATAGTAAAAAAATTCCAAAAAATGTAAAATTTGGTCTCCAAGCACATATCAATATGGAGAACAACTTGAGCGGTTCAGATCGGTCGTTTGGATTTTCAAAATGGAAATAATGAGGCGTGGAGCACCAAGTCGTTTTACTCCATGAAGTAGCTAAGCCCAGCACTATATATATATATAGAGGAGGGATCAAATTACACCTTTTTTGGTGACACACTTTGACACCTACCATTTTCAAAGTCCAAATAGTCGATCCAAACCGTTCAACATGATGGATATATTAAAATGTGCTTGGAGATCAAATTTTACATTTTTTTTTGAATTTTTTACTATTTATTAATGGCTACAAAATCGTTGTTTTCAGGCCATTGAAAAACAGCGATTTTGTAACCATCTTAATAAATAGTAAAAAATTTCAAAAAAAATGTAAAATTTGATCTCCAAGCACATTTTAATATGGTGATCATGTTGAATGGTTCGGATCAACTGTTTGGATTTTGAAATCGCAAAATTGACCTATAAAAAAAACGGTGTCATGATGTATCACCAAAAAAGGTGTAATTGGATCCCTCCTCTATGTAGATATTGAAAACTAAGAAGTAGACATTCATTGTCTTTTGTTGAATAAAGCAGAGGAGTTAATAAACGAACTATTAAGTACCTTTGGACATTTTTCATATTAAAAAATAATTTCAGGTATTTGAATTAATTTTGAGAATACAAAATATCTCCTTTGTTATAATTAATAATTTTCATTCTCTTAGTTTTATTTTGTTATCAACAATGAGTGTAAGCAATTATTTTTATAATTTTTTAGGGTTGGCGGAAAAATACCGACAATTAATTATAATGTCATTTTTTTCATATTATGTGATATTATTTATAATTAGATTATTATATTTTGAATTTATATTTAATCAGGAAAAAAATCAACTTAAATCACGACAATTAAGTCTACAAATTCTAACCAAATGTGATTTGATCAGAAAAAATATTTAATTATTGGGCACAGTTTGAAGAAATGTTTAGAGAGAAAATAATTCTGGAAATGCCATCAAATGTTTGTGTGAGAAACTAATACAATGGAGTTAAATTTTTTAATAAATCACACAAGAGAATTCCAAAACCGCAAAATAATTCCAAAATTGATCCACATAGTCTAAGAATAAATTTTAACGGTTCAGATTTATTCTGATGTCCTATTAATCCCCTATGTTTAAAAGAAATATTACAACTTCACAATGTATTTTTTTTTCTCTTCAAATCTTATCAGTTTGTCTAAAATTCACTGTAATTTGACAATTTCCTAATGTACATATCAACTAGTGTTATGAAAATAAAAATGGGGAAGTTCACGTATACCCCTCAAAAAATTCACAATTATTATTTCTCCTCTAAATTTTGAAATTACGTATTTCCTCTCTAAACTTACTAAATTCACAAATTTATTCATTTTATTGTCTTTTATATTGAAACTTTCGAATTGTTTTTGTCAAAAAAATTAAAAAAAAAAAAAGAACCAAAAGGAGAAATGGACTTTTTTTTTTTTTATGGTTGACGAGAACGCCAACAAATATATTGATATAAAAAGTTATTTACACAGATTTTAATTTTAAAAATAATTTACAAACTCATAAAATTAACTCTGTTGTCTTAAAAGGAGCTCATTCACTGACATATTTCGAGTGTTGTATCATTGATCAAGTGATGCACCACTCTATGCTTGTCAGAAAAAACTTTAATAAAGAGAAATCTTCATAGGATACATGCATACGCATATACAATATTAATCAAAGATCATGCTAATTGAATTACTAGTGGTGATATATATCACTTTCTTCTTTTGCCATAATAATGGCGACACTTTTTTGTTAGCAAACATCAGAAGGTGGTAGATTAAGACCACTATCTGCTTTTTTGTGCCTCAAATGATTTCTAATTAATTGTTCTCCAATTTCATCAGGAGCAAAATTAAGATGCCTCCACACTTTTAATCAATCAATCAATCAATAAATAGTCCAATTAAAGACGCCCTTTCCATAATTCCATGGCAACCCAATAAAAATAAATCCATTAAAGATGCCCCTTCGGCCTCAGGCCTCAGCTCCTAATGCTAAAAAATAACTAAAATTTTAAATTTAGATTTGAATAGTCAATAACTCAGATTCAAAATATTTTTATTTTTTTCCAATAACACACAAAGAAATATTTTGATTTTCCTTATAACCTCAAAAAATCCAGCCTGAAAAATGTTGATCCGGATTATTTGTTGCAGTCTTTCTAATAAATTAAATTATATAGTATTATATCTATTTTTAAATATATATATAAAATATTTCTAATATTTCAATACAAACAATATAAATATATTATAAACATTTATGTTTAATTAACAAAATAATAAGAAAAACTTCAAACCGTGAACTTAATTCACAGTACCAAAAAAATCTAAACTGCAAAATAATTTTGCGATTTTAGGTTGAATTTCCGCAACAACAAAAAAATTGCGGTTTAGGCAAATTTCGAAATTTCTCAAGTATGGGATGTAGATTTTCAAATTTAATATTATTTTTTTGGATATTAATAAAAATTTCGGTTCAAAGGATACTTCAATTTTATTATTCAAAATAGGTAATATTATCAATAGATTATTTACAGGTGTATGCTACACGGTGAAATAATTAGAAAATAATTATAATTAAATAAAGATACCGTTATTTACGCTTAACGTTACATTTAACAAAGAATAATTAAACTGAAATTGGCTGGAGTGAACCACAGTCATGCATGTAACTGGGTTTAAAGGTTGATATATCTATTTGGGGCTTGTTAGGAATATGGTACTAATTATTAAAATAATTAAAATAGATAGGTTGGATTGTGAAATTATTTTTTTTAGTAAAGTTGAAGACAAGTCATTTAACTGTTTTAATATTCATAAGTAATTTTTTTTTTCCAATTTCCAACATGTGATCTCCCACGCGGAGGTAATTGTGTTTGTCACTAGATTAAAAATTAGTTCTCGATTGTGAAATTAACTTTGTTAGTTACTTTTACTTAAGTGGTCTGGCGAGAAAGAGAGAAATAAACAAGTGTTTTTCTAATTTTGAACACTTGTATAGATTGAATGTGTTAAATATTGATGAAGAAGATTAACAGTAGAACATGAGTAGAACTAGAAGATTTATATTGATAAAATTAAATATAGTATAATTTCATTTTATAAGGAAGACCGAAAGATATTATAATGTATATAGAATTCACAATATTTAATGTAGCTCTTATACTTAGTACATATTGAAAAAATAACAAAAATAAATTCTCAAAACTTTGATTCTCATAGTTATATAATTGTCAATACTACAGAAATTTACAAATGTAACTCTATTACAGTGGGGTTTTAAAATTAAAAAAAAACAACAAAAAAACAACAAAACTAAATGAAAAAATACTAAATATATTGAATGATATGAAAATTTTGTTGTTATGAACATTCATGTTTAAAGATTTTACAACTGAAAAAGATTGCTACAATGTTTAATACTTTGTTTGGCTTTAGTTTACAAATTAAAATATCAATATTTTTTCATATCAAATAATGATTTGTAAAAATTTAAATATTATAAATAATAAATCTTATTTTTTTTTAGTTTTCACCAATATCTCAAGTAAGCAAACTTGATCGAGGTAGTTACACCATTGAAATATGATCATATCATGACACAACGAGATCATATAGTTTTTTTATGATTGGGTTATAAATAGGTTCAATTAATGTTATTCACACAAACTAAAAATAAAAATAATAAGATAAATTTACAAAAAAGACATTATTTATCTTTAAATAGACATTGTTCGTATATTTGCGCTACACACTTTGGAGATGACTGCCAACCCCTAACTTGTTGGGGTCCGGATCCCCTAAAGTAACCCAATCTTTGGGTTTTGGATTGAGACTGTCCGATTCGAATTCGTCGCTCGAGATTGTCTCGGAATTCGAGTTCGTCATTGGGATGTGTGCGTCACTTAGCCGATGGATTTTCACGGATTCGAATCGAACGGTCCCGATCCAAAACCCAAAGATTGGGTTACTTCACTGGATCCGAACTCAACTTGTTGTCAGTCATGTGGTAAGAATGTTTGTTAAATGTTGGCTTAACCCAAATGAGTATATATATATGTAAAATAATTAAAAAAAAAGATAATTATATGTAGCATATATAAACAGAGGAGGGTTCAAATGTCTTCATTTTCCGTGTCTCCACTATGTTTTCATTTTTAAAATGTTAACAATTTAAAATTTAAAACATAAATGTCAAAATAAAACCGTTAGATTTGATCTATATAATTTTAATAAGTTGGAAA
Organism: Carex kokanica; assembly: GCA_025461125.1. Taxonomy (NCBI): domain Eukaryota; kingdom Viridiplantae; phylum Streptophyta; class Magnoliopsida; order Poales; family Cyperaceae; genus Carex; species Carex kokanica. The sequence goes on along the minus strand of JAJGRX010000711.1, from coordinate 218,945 downwards.
ATGGACGTCTAGAAATTATCCAAATAAATACGTTTTTACAAGCTCTGAATGACAAACACAACAAGTTGAAATATCATAATTTTTTACACGTGCATAGATAAAATGATGTAGATCATATCTAGCTGCTTTATTTTGACTTTTTAAGTTTTAAATTTTGAGTTATTAAAGTTTTTAAAAATAGAGACAAGATGAAGACACAAAAAAATAAAGGCATTTGAATCTTCCTCGTATAAATATATGCCCAATAAAGACTCAGGTTGATTGGGCACATTTGAAACTTCAAATCTAAGAATAAAAATTCAAATTTAAAAGGTAGCGAAACATGAAATTTTGAAGTAAACATCTCGATTATAAACTTGGCAGCTTTTCAAAAGGGTGGGACAATAATGATCAAATAAATGACAAATTTTCCAATCATAAAAAAGATAACTTATATTTTTAAATTCCGACAAATAAATATGATCTATACTTTACAAATATGGTTATACTTATACATGAAAAATGATAAAATTTTATGCAAATGTTACCGATCATCAAATGACATAAAAGTTGCAATGTTCTATATTTAATGATATTTGATGGAACATCAAATTATATTTAAATTGCGTCAGAATTAATATACAACTAATTTATAAGAAAACAGAACGTTTATAATTACTTTTATGTCTTTAAAAAATTGACATGATTTTTTTTTTAAAGTACTAAATTTTGGGAAACTTTATGTAGAAATTGTAGATGTATAGTGCCGAAATTTTTAAATATACCATTCATCAAAAAAAGAGAAATCAAATAACTATTATTTTCTGATAATTCCGTATTTGACACGTCTGTAACCTTAAGTTGCGGACACATTTTTAGTGTTCGCAACCTCATATGGCAGACATCAAAAGTGGTCCGCAACCTCAAGTTGCGGACATTTTTTTTTTATTTGACATCATTCAATAGAGTCGAATTTTTTATTATTTTGTTAATTTTTTAAATAAATGAAGAAATTTATAATTTGAATATAGTAGAAGAAATATCAAATAAAATAGATAAAGTATCTTATAATTTAGATGTATTAGAATAACTACGAAATATTTTTCAGGCAAGATTTTTTGCGGCTGTAAAAAAAATTAAAATATATCTTGGTGTGTTACTAGAAAAAAATTAAAGTATTTCTTAGTGTGTTCTTAGAAATAGATTCAGTACCTTAGAATTTGAATGTACTAGAAGTACCACGATAATTTTCTTATATACCCAGAAGTGATTTTTGAACCGGGATCAATAACTGAGATTCAAAACATTTTTACTTTTTTTCCAGTAACACACCAAGAAATAGTTTAATATTTTTTACAGTCGCAAAAAATTCTATCTGAAAAATATTTCGTAGTACTTCTAATATCTAAATTATAAGATACTTTATCTATTTTGTTTGATGTTCCTTATAATATATTCAAATTATAAGTTGATCCTTCTATTTTTGAAATTTAATAAAAGGGAATCAATTTTCGGCTTTGTCGCATGATGTCAAATAAAAAAAACTGTCTACAACCTCACATTGCAGACTTGTCAAATCTAGAATTTTCAGGATTTCGTGGTTATTTGGTTTATCTTTTTTTATGAAGGGTACATTAAAAAATTTCGGTGTATAGTGCATTTTGAAATAAAAATGTCTAAATAACTTTTATTATTTTTGACAGAATTGGGTGATGTTTTTTTTTACAATTTTATAATTTAGTTTCAAATGTGTAATTTGAGAATGTAGCAGTTTTCAATAAAAAAAATGTTGGCATACATTGCTAAATTGTTTTCTTAGCATAGGTGGTGAAACGAGCTGATTTATAATAAATGAATGCATAACATTTATTATCAATTGATTGGAAAAGGAGAAAGTGTTCATGTACGAGAGAGAAAAAAAATTAGAAAATTAGAAAATTAAAAAATCTGCTGAGAAGAATAAAATCAATTATCAAACAAGGTAGTTTTAACTTTGTCCTTTGTCACGAATTGGTCACTCAACTTTGATTTGTCTCTCTATAACCACTGAATTTTTAATTTGTCCCAATCAAATTACTCAAATATAACTTTTTACGTTAATATTTTGGACGGAATGAGCATATTCCGTTAAAATTTTGGATGGAATGAACATATTCCATTATATTTTGGACATAATGAGAATATTCTGTTAATATTTTGGATGGAAAAGTTATAGGGTGACTTGATTAGAACAAATTAAAAGTTCAATGACTATAGAGAGACAAATCAAAGTTAGTGACCAATTCGTGACAAAGGACAAAGTTTAGTAACCTCCAGCAAAATTTATCCAGATGTGAAATTTAATATTGGTAGGCATTTTCGTCCAAAAAAAATCAGTAGGCATAACCACAACAGTATTTCAGAAACCTCGTTAAATTAATGCAAGATTTAAAGAAAATCATCTCTAGTCATGTCTATGCTAATTAATATATTCCCTAATTATTATGTTGAAATAAATATTGATATAATAGGGAAACGCGTCAGGTGGTAGCAGATACAGACTCTTGAAACAATCAAAGTGATTTATGAAATTTACTGGGCGGTACTGGTCATGATTCCTGACACCTCTTAAAATTCAATTTTCTATCTCACAGTTATAAATTATTTGATGGTCTTTGTATTTTTATTTCCTTTTATCTATTATGAGAAGGATTCAAATGCTTTTATTTTTTGTCTTTATTATTCCTCCATTCTTTAAAATTTTAATAACTCAAAATTTAAAACTTAAAATTCAAAATAAGACCGTTAAATATGAACTACATTATTTTATTTAAGCACGTGTGAAAAATTATGGCATTTCAACTTTGTTTTGGTTGTCATCTTGAGCTTCTAAAATTGTATACTAATGTGGATAATTTCTAGACGTTGATTTTTCAACTTATTGATTCACATAAAAGCAAAATTGAATTGTGATAATTTTTTATGAGCACATAGAGAAAATAACATAGATCGCATCTAACGGTTTTATTTTGACGTTTAAGTTTTAAACTTTGAGTTATTAAAGTTTTTAAAAATAAAAGTATGATAAAGAAAAAAAATGAAGGTATTTGAATCCTTCTCATCTATTATTTCAGTACATACGCACACCGCAGTATTTGACGGTGAGTCTTTAAACTTTCTTTTTAATATTAAAAATTAATTTATTTTCTTAGATAAGCGGTCATTTATAATCTAAAGCAAGGAGTTTGGATATTAATGGATGGTTTAATTCATACATTGGAATTTGGGTGCTTCTATGGGCAGAGACATGATTGTTTTGGACTAATTTACATCCTCTCAGGTACCGTAAAAGGGAATCTTTTAGAATTAGTAGATCCGGACTGTTTTTTTAACTCTGCACGAATCTCAAAGCCCAGATAATATTGCTCTTGTGCTAGCCTGAATCTCAAAGCGGCTGAGAACAAATCTCAAACCGTAAAGAAGAAAATCTTTTACACCTATTGGAGAGGATACTCTTCTGTTTTAGACAACTTGAATTCAGATCCTCCTCGGTACCGTAATAGGGAATCTTTTAGAATTAGTGGATCTGGACCGTTCTTTTTAACTTGGCACGAATCTCAAAGCCCAATAATACTGCCCCTGTGCTAGTCCGAATCTCGAAGAGGCAGCGAGTTAATCTCAAACTTACTAATTTTTATTTGTTGGACAAAATTGCCCTCTATCATGAAAGGGGTGAGCAAAATAACCGCAAATAACTCACTTGTAATTTATAATCTCCTGATTAATTGTCCATTAATTAAAAAAATCTCCATTTGGCATCAAGCTTTATCTCCATTTGGTGTTGAAAATTCTTCAATATTTTAATGCATTACAATCTAAATTCTAAAGATTCTGCAATTCTCTCTCTCTCTCTCTCTCTCTCTCTCTCTCTCTCTCTCTCTCTCTCTCTCTGCTAGGTTTAGTTATTCTGAAAGTAAAAAAAAAAAAAAATTGAAATTGATACAAATTCAAGATATATAGTCCAATACAAAATGATGTAAACATATAACAGTCATCAGAAAATTGTCAATCAAATAAAATATTATCATAAGAAAAATAAAATTACAAGGATATCTTTTGGCCTCATAAATTGATTTTGTATTAGTATCGCGCAACTCGAATGTCAATTAATATTCCATTAAAAACTGAATATATGAACAATTATAAATTTTAAGTCGTTTGATCAAACAATAAAACTAGCGCAAAAAAATAACTTGCTGCGTTATGTTTGTTATTCAAATCAATGAAACTAAAAACATTAGCATCATTAGGTATCTTCTTGTGTATATATTTTTAAGATGAGGAGGGATCTAGTTACCACAATTTTGAGTTACAACAAAGTTACTACAATTATTTTCTACATTTTCAAAGTCTAAATCATCGATCCAAACCATTCAACATGATCTCCACAATAAAATGTGCTTCCAGATAAAATTTTATATTTTTTTGAATTTTTTACTATTTATTAAGTATTTTACAAAAACTAGTCAAATTCAGACCATTGAATTTTGTACCCATCTTAATAAATAGTAAAAAATTAAAAAAAATGTAAAATTTGATCTGGAAGCACATTGGAAATCATGTTGAACGGTTTGGATCGACGATTTGGACTTTGAAAATGTAAAAAATAGTTGTGATAACTTTGTTGTAACTCAAAATTGTGGTAACTAGATCTCTCCTCTTTTAAGATAGCTATCTTCTATATATAAATCTGAAGCCAATGAATTAGTATGCATTATGAATTTGTCATTTTATTTGGCTCTAGCCATCTTGTATATAAAGTTTATCCACAAAATTTTTGTATTAACATATTAAGCAATGCATTAATTGCAAAACTGAGAAAATAAATTCTGCCTTAATTGATGTTTCTTCATGTTTTATGGTTGAAAAAGTATGAATTACTGATAAAAAAAATGGTTATATTTTGATAAAAAAAAAAACAAATCTACACAGGTGGCGTTCCTCACTTCCTTTAAAAAAAATCATACTATATATATATATATAGTTCATGATGTAGTAAGTGATAATTAAGAAGTAAGGAATAAAAATTAGAGACAATTATGTAGCGTGCTATATTTGAAGAAAGTGACCAAATATTGACAAAAATAAAAGCTAATTAATTAAAGTTCAACAACAAAAATCTAATTCCATATGAAGTATCCTGAATTCCTGATCTCAAAAAAAAAATTATCCTCATTTACATCAGAGCCAAAATTGTTCCAATTCCCTGACATTTAATTTCTTTTTTGATTGAAGCGTCATGAATTAATTTCCATCAACAACTATACATTATCCCATTTAGTGAACTCTTAATTTCTTCGAAGTGACCATTCATATCATCACCCTTTGCATTATTCCATTTAATTAATTACTAGTCACTGACAGATGGGCCCTCATACCAGTGTGGCTGTCAAATCTTGATTTGATTGTAAAGGATTAATGTGGAAGTTGAAACGAATAATTAATGAAACTTTACTGTGTTTCACATCACTGTATATGTAGAGATTTGGATATTATTTAGAGATGAAGAGATCCATCAGCTAGCTAGGGGAAGAACAAGAGAGAGATCATGAAAGGAAGTGGCAACTTGGGTCTAAGGATGAATAATTTTTATGTGGAGATGAATTCCTCCGAAACACATACAATGGCAAGTTATACACTTATACTGTATCGTTGTTATTATTACTTTTCAGTTCCTTTAAAAGTTTTATATACAAGTTAGTTGCCACTGACACAAACACTGTTGATCTCCTTTCATATAATACTGCAGAATGTTCCACAGAAGTTTGCAAAAATGTTCGATGGATCCATGAGCGAAAACATTGAACTTGAAGGTTCAAGCGGAATTACTTGGTATGTGAAAATGATGAGATCTAACAACACATTTAGTTTGCGATCTGGTTGGAAAGACTTTGTAACCGCTAACAGAATAGAGAAAAATGATATTCTAGTGTTTACATACAACGGTAACTCCTCTTTTAAAGTGATAATCTTTGATCGGAGTGGATGTGAAAAGGTCACTCCGTTCTTCGCAAAAAAGATGAAGACGGAGACCTCAGAGAAGTCGAATGACAGTCCGATTCGAGAAAATACGGCACCTAAACATGAGGTTAAGAAAGAGATCATTTCTTTTTCCTCTGGTAATAGTGACACTGATGAATATTCTTGTGAGATTTCAAGTCGTGCCGCTCGAGCACGCACCACTGAAGAAAGGGTTTGTGGTAAGAGGAAACAAAGAGGTACGTATATCTTGTTTCAAATTCGTTGATTCTAAATTCTAATCCTTTATGCATCAAGGATTTTATTTCGTCAAGGAATGTGATTGATTCTGGAAATATCAATTTGTAATATTATAGTATACTGAAAACCTCTATTACTGGTAATAGGGAAAGAAAACATCCTCTTGGAATCATTTAATCCCAGATATCCAAGTATATATATATATATAAAGACACACACACACACCAAGCATCCCGAGGAAAAATTATGTATTTTTTTAATTGTTTTATTCTAAAAAAGAACAAAAAAAAATAAACTTATGCCCTTGAATTTCTTGTTGCAGATTTTGTTCAAGAATCAAGCGAGAGCGAGAGTGGCGAAGGAGAGCACGAAACTGTCAGAAAAAGGCAAACAAAGGAGAATCATAGAGTGAAGAAAGCTTCTTGTTTATATATCATACCCCACATGACCTATCTGACAAAATCTCAAGAGGAGATTGCTAACAAGATGGCTCGAAAAGCTCAAAAGGGTAGTGACATGTTCGTCAAAATCTTGAATCAAACCGCTACGTATACACATAAGTATTGTAAACTGGTATGTAAGCATTTTTTTTCATTGTTACTATTGCTAAAAAATTTTGCAATGATGGAAACAAGACAAGTTACATAATGAATGATACAAGTACATTTGCAATCAATCTTACTATCTTGTTTGTGCTATGTAACTATGACCCAGATGTTACCAGGTGGCTTTGCATGCAAAGTTCTTAATAGAAAGAAGAAGAAGATCATTTTGGTACCTGCCGATTTAGATAAGAGAAACAATACATGTACTGCAAACTACTGTTACAAGAATAAAAAGATGGTAAGATACATAGGCAATGGTTGGCGCCAATTTGCACGCGAAAATGGATTGAAACAAGGGGATCTTTGCCTTTTTGAACTAAGGAAGCAAGACAAACAGGGGATTCTGACCATGGTAGTTCATTTCAATCACAAGTAGGGTTACTTTGCAATTAAATGGTTGCTTTGTTAATTACTTTTGAGAGTAACAAATATGGTGTATTTTGCAAAATGAATATATGCACCTGCAATGCTAGCTCATGTGTCATATAGATGTGCTTGTAATACATATGCTTTTGTAATTTGCATGAAAACTAATTAATTGTAATTGTCAAACAATCTAGATATGATGATGAACGGTGTTTAATTATTACTTAGTTTGCATGCCTTAATTGTTGAGTGTAAATGTGCTTGTGATTTTCAATTGAACTTTGTTGATCAGAATCAGAGGGAAAAAGAATTGAATTCCTCTTAATTTTTTTACTGGAAAGTCTATATAACAGAAAGCAAATGCATTCATTTCAGTAAAAAATGACACTTTTATACTTGTTATCAAAATGCCAATTTAAATTACTATCAGTCACTAATTAATTTTCAGTCATTAATCAAAGCATAAAGTTCTAACTATAAAAACAAAAGGAGATAATTTAAAAAATTACATCAGTTGGGATCTCTCTGTCCCATTTATAAATCATGACATAGTTATCCTTATTCCTACACCTCTCAAGATTTCATATCTAAAACAAAAGCATCAAATAGGATTGCACAAAAAAAGAAATCAGATATTTTACTACAAGACAAACTCCCTCTGGTGCATGTACAAAATATCCAGCAGAAGTTCTAACTTCTGAGAAGGCACAAGACAAAAATTGCAAATCACTTGGATTTCTTCCCTTGTTTCTTCTTCACAACTTCATCCAAGTACAGAATCCCTTTTCCCTTGTAAACTTCAGGTGGTTTGCTGCTGCGAACTGCCCCAGCAAATTGGTGCACCCTCTCTTTGTCAATACCTGTGCAACAAATTATGTTTGGTTTGAAACAGAAAACTCGAACTGCAGGTGGGACTGCAAATTCAACCTCGTGGCTGTACCCCAGTTTTAGAAACAACTGACGGCCTGCTGATTCAGTTCTAGCCTTGAACCCGACACCAACAACTTTGAGAAATCGGAAGAACTTTGCCTCCATTGCTAAAATGCTTTATCAGAAAGAGAATATATTCAATGATTTGTTGTGTAAATAGTTAAAAAATCATCAATAAAAACATCAAAAGTATAGAGCCAGCGACAGATTTTTGGTTGAAACTTGGATTCTCTGCATTGATTCAACAGGGAATTAATTATCAATTTATCATGGTATAAGCCTCAATTGACCATTTGAATGTGAGGTTAATTGACTTCTGCCTGAAACTTAAAGAAATAAAGGTAGTACCAGCCAGTAATCAAATTCCCAAGTGTGAGTCAATAGTTGAACCTAAACCATAAACCTAAGCAAAAGATCCTTAAAATCAGGATATTCTCAGAAGCTTCCAAGGTATCAAAACGGAAAATTCAAACAAAAACTATCGGAGCTTAAAACAAGATAATTAGCAGAATTATACCTCGATAGCTCAGATGGATGGGGGTTTCAATCAATGAAGGCAGAGCCCAAATCGAAGGTTGTAAATTTTTTTAAAATATGAGATAAGTTTCCTTGCCTGGAGAGATTTTAGCACAAATCAAAGGACGCCATTTTCAGGATAAGACAAAAAATACCAATCTAGCCGTAAATAATGTCAGTTCAATCAAATATTAGCTCAATTTAACCTAATATAAGAATTATTCCCCAACTGAAGCTCAATTAAGCCTCAACTACTATTCACTACTAAAAATAAAAGGAAACACAAACCAAAAAGGAAGAAAAAAAAAGGTACCAATCAAACTAGTTATGATGCTGAGAGCTGGTAAAGCTATCAGGTAATCAGATTAGAGAAGATTAGAGATCTCTAATCAGGAATTTGTCCAGCAAAAGAATAGTGAGTTATACTAATACTTAATACAGTATTGAAAAGAAATAGTAAGGTACACACTTCCTTTAGTAGCTGCTTCTCGTCTCTTTCAACATACTTGATGTAGACTTTTAGATTATATCCAGCAACTGAAATCGAAAACCTTAATTAGCTTAAGAAGCTATAGTTATATTAATGTCAGGCTATCAATTGGACAAATCTATGGAAAGCTAAAAAGGTATTAAACAATATACCCTTCGGTAATGTGATTTAAAGCTTTTCTTTGTTATGGATAATAGTAAAACTCAGATATATTGCAATAATATAAGATTGAGCAAAAGATTCAGAGAGTGGGAAACTTGTTTATGACAAGTAGGCATCGAATGTAAAGATAGGTACTCGTTACAAGGGAAAAACAATGAAATCAAAACCAGTTCATGCAATTGTACAGCTTTTAAAACATAGTTACAACCATAAGAACTTACTGTGTTATAAATTTAAAACTGACCACTTTACCCCTGATTCAATAACTCAATACATTCTTTAACTAATTAGACCTAAAAGACTAAACAATCCGATGAAAATTGCAAAATGAAAATAAAAGTCAGAAAATCTGGTACTCAAATGACAGCTGGTACATACAGACAAATACATGCCGGTACTTGATCTGACAAAAATGGTACCTAGATATGATAGTATCCATGAATGAGTCTCAACACTAGGTTTACTTGGAGTACAACATCAATGTGGAAAACATGGTAAAAGTAAATATGATGCTTGAGGTAAATTTATATTAATAAATCTATGCTGATAAGTTCTATAACTCTTGCCAGCGAACTTCATAATTGAGGCATTCGAAGATATATATGAATATATCTATGCTGCTAATAGTTGGTATCTGCATATCAGGTAAGGTACCAGCAACGTACTTGTACCAACAATAGCTAGTGCTTTCATTGTACATTGTTTACATTGAGAACAAAGTCTAATGCCAACTATAGCTACCATTATTGGTTACTGATAGCTAAGGTGTTACCTAACCCTTGGTCTATCCCAAATGAAAACTTATTGCATGACTGCTATTTACATACATGAAGTTTAGCTTCCAGATAGTGCAAGTCATATGAAAAATAACTTAATTTCTAGAGAATAACAAGTTAACAATGGTTGGAGAAATCACTTGGTTAATGATTTACACAGAACCGTATGAAAGTGAACTAATTATGAAAGCCAACACAGTGCCAACAATTTACAGAACAAATTTTGCAGCAGGTCTGAAATTTCCCAAGTTGAGGAAATACTTAAGATGCCCAAATTCAAAAGATACCGGAAATTCACAAAATTCCAAACATGAGAAACAGTCACAAATACCAAGAGTAAAGCAAACAAATCAGTTACAGTGCTAAAAATGAGCAAATCTTACCGAGTTATATCGCAGTTCAGAGGAGATGAATCTACGGCGCTAGGAGGGGAGAGAGAGGACGCGATCGGAGAAGAGGGGGAAGTGCGGCGCCGCACGGAGATTGAACTGAATCGTGTGCTTTATGATTCGAGCGGTGACCTTTGAGATTCTCGCATCTGGCCTCTTGGCAAATCAGAGCCTCAGAGCGGAGTCACCATCCTCTGAGGTATCAGAAACTTTGAGTTCAGATGCTAACCGTCCGATTAGAATCGCCAATCCGGACCGAGGGTGGATGCACGGTCCCTTTTATTATTCGAGCCAAAGCAGAACGGACGGTCCGGATCTAAACTCAAAATTTCTGATTTTCATTTTGTAGGGTGTTCATGACATGTGTGATTTAGAATATGCTTAAATTGACTTATTGCTGTATTTTTCCTGTATGCAGTTTAATGCTCTTGTTACGGCTTTTGCCATTGTCTTGAGAAGAGGCGCAGTTGCAAAGAATTACTATTTTCGCTTGGAAGTAAAATGGCCAAGTCGCCGGTTAGCACATCTAATAAATTTGACATGCACAAAAAAATTGTATATGCACAATAACCTCAGTTGTAATTTATATACAATATTATCATGATCAGTTCATCTTCATATTCATTTTCTTCTTTCGGAAAAAATTGATATATATCTATTGAAACTTGAGGAGGGATCCAATTACACCTATTTTGGTGACACATCATGACACTATTTTTTATATAGGTCAATTTTGCGATTTCAAAATCCAAACAGCCGATCCGAACCGTTCAACATGATCACCATATTAAAATGTGCTTGGAGATCAAATTTTACATTTTTTTGAATTTTTTTACTATTTATTAAGATGGTTACAAATTCGTTGTTTTTCAATGGTCTAAAAACAACGATTTTTGTAACCATCTTAATAAATAGCAAAAAAATTCAAAAAAATGTAAAATTTGATCTCCAAGCACATTTTAATATATCCATCATGTTGAACGGTTTAAATCGACTATTTGAACTTTAAAAATGGTAGGTGTCAAAGTGTGTCACCAAAATAGATGTAATTGGATCCCTCCTCATTGAAACTTACCTTTTTAAATATTTCCCCATCTAAAATTTAAAATTGAATATATATCCATTAATATCTTAATATATTTGATATCTCTTCATACGTTGTTTAATATCTTGGTATCCATTCTCTATGAAGTTTTTTTTTTTTTGGAAAACAGTTGCCTCCTTTTGCTGTCTGATCATCAGTTGGGGCTTTATATTTTGGTACGCTCCAAGGATGAAACCAGCACGAGATGCTTCAGTCTTCTTTGTTCTTCCATCTCCATTTATTGTTGGAGAAGACGGATGCACATTGTATCGGTCAAAAGATTCAATTGCATCGAGAAAATCTCGTGGGGAAGTCTTTTTTCTTACAGAAATTATGTACACTGATACATTATGAATAAACAACAAACAAAGCACCACATCGCAAGACAGCAAAAGGAGGCAACATAAATGACACACCTGCTTTCCCAAAAACTAGCAATTTTCGAATATTTACAGCATGCTTGTTCTCACTCCTAGGGAACCCGAGTTTTAGACTCAGTACAACGAAATGACACACCTATATGTTAAAGATCAACAAAGTCACCAAGTCAACGCACATCACTTGTTAAACTTAGGATTACTTGCCACCCCTACCTCTCCTTCGCCCCCTTCTAGAGTAGCCACCGCGGGACCCAAAACCACTGCCATGTTGTCCCATATGTTGCCAAGATGCACCAGCACGGCTAGTGCTTGGCTCCCAAGCACCCCAACTGTTTTGCTGAGGTGGAGTGCTTTCGTTTGCATTTGCAGCCTCGCCATTTGCCTCCCAAGCCGAGTTAGAGTTCCCATTACTGACATCTACAGGACATAATTCAAATTTTATCAGCTTTGAACAGAGAACAAAATGTCGAATACCTAGTGTGGTAAAGTGAGGTCTCAGGTCCAGCTAATAAATCAAGCCATAATGGCTCAACTAAATCCTCAAGTTATGTATTATTAACTACTTTTTTTTTTCTTTTTCCAATTTTCACTGATCTCTTTGGTGTTTGAGATTTTTGGAAGGGATGATGCATTGTTAAAGTCGGTCACTAAAAGCAGAAAAGCCTACATTAAGAACTAACAATGAACATAGAAAAATAAAATAATTAAGATCCAGCTGGGAACTGGCAAGAAGTGGTACAGACCCATGTAATATAGAGATCATTGAGAGAGAAAATTTTCTGACACAACACAACCAATATGCCATTGACTGCATTTTGAGATTGATAAGCTTACTATTGTTCCATCCTCTAGATAAGTCACCATGGGACCCAAACCCAGTGCCATATTGTCCCGCACTTGGCCAAGATGCACTGTCTCTGCTGGTACTTGGCGCCGAGGCACCCCAATCGCTTTCTGTTGCTTCTTTTGCATTTGAAGCCTCGCCTACTTCCCAAGCTGAGTTCACATTGTTATCATTTCTTCCTGCAGAAGGTAATTCATGAAAGCCTTTACTTGCAGTATAGAAAAACCTGATTGTCACAATAACTAGGCAATTAGTACAAGACGTGTTGTTTTGAGATAAATTAGTTCAACAACTGCAAACGTGAGTTACTAGGTATACAAACAAGGCTCTTATGCAATACCTGAAGCATGAACATAACTAAATAAACAAAGGATTATTGATATATAATACGATACCTAAAAGAGAGTGAATTTCCTGCACCATCTTGCCAGCTAGAAGCTTTGGATTTTTTCCCCTTCCCAGACTCATGCATCTTTGGGGCAGTTTTCACCTGGCTCTCCTTGACCAGGCGTAGGTCAACGAGAGATTCCTAATCAATCTGCAAATAGAAAAGATATGCAACTCTCATAGACATCTAACTGGGAGCTCAATTTCTTTATTCTTAAGCTTATTTAATTCGTCTTGGTAGCTCCTTTATAATTGCATTGTGCTCACACAGTTGTTCCATGTCTAACAATGTATATGTCAGATATAGTAGGCTCTGAAAAAAAAGAGCTACAGTGCGCCAGTTCCTTATTTTGATACTAAAATACCTCTAGGCTACCATCTTCTTTGTACATGGACTTCTCAAATTCAGACATTTCACAATCTGGAGTTGGATACTAAGGCACCGGAAGTCGAAAGATGAGCATCAACACGGGATCAAATACTATGCACTCTTCCAACCAAAGAAAATTAGATAAGAAAAGAGAGAGAACTGAAAAAGGCAACAATAGGAGGGACCTGATTTTATCTGAACATGAAACAAGGAAGATGCATGAGATCCAGTTTCAGTGCTTGCCTTTAGTTAACTTGTTTTGATAGCTTTCTGTTTATATACCAGGTTTTATGTTTGACTGGTAGCAGTTCTAGTACTGAATGCTACACTATAGGATATTCCAAGAGCATGTAATGTTGGCGTCGTTTACTTAAGTCCAACTACATATTGATCTTCTATTCTTCCTTCATTCCTTAGAAGAACTCTCTTCACCAACTCCCAAATCAGCTTGCTCAGGAAGAGTCGGACAGGGAGTGGTGATCAGAGTGGGGGAATGAGTAAAGATGAAGAAGACATACGGTTTCTTTGTTTCAAAAGTTAAATAGTATAGCACCAACCTTCAGTGAATTTATATAGAGATGATTCAAGTTATAGGTGGTTTCATGAAATATAACCTTCTGTAATAGCTTTGAAGATAAGGGGTATATGAATATGCTAAGCCGAGGACAACCGTTTGTTTAGAATTAAGTAAAATCTAATATTAAGCTATAATATACTCTGAAAGAAGAGAGCCCTGGGCAACCCAAGGAATCAATGATATCAAGGCGGTAAGCAATTATATCACCTTCCTGCAATCAAATACAAGAAAAAGGTCACCAGAAGCAATGCATTTATAATTTTTTTAATTTTTTTGAGGTTACCTCATAGGCATAATGTCAATACTTCCTAACTAATACAAAGTAGCGTAAAACAGATACAAAAATAACAAATACAGTTCGTCATAGCCTTCCTTTGTCGTGTAAACCCCTTTTTTACTTTGAAGCCATATTAGCTTGTCCTGGATTAAAGGTTGGGTTGTGGGCTTTGGGGCCGTGTCTTGAATCAATTGCAGTGCCTCGGGTCCCATTAAATTGCGTATACATTCAGTCTTCCATTGGCGCAGCTGTTGGTCGAATAGTTCTGACACAGTAACATCCCTCTGCCTATTGGTGACAATTTGTTGTAGACCCCATCCCTCAAACCAAGGTTGATTGATCGCGCTAATGGCTTTCCCATCTCCTATATGCCAACGAACTTCATCCTTGAAGAAAACTTTTAGGTCCTGTATGGTTCTCCATAGTTGGCTGGTTCCCCCTTTTGACTTTGTCGACCAGAACCCTCCCCTAGGAAAATACTTGGCCCTCATGACATGCACCCATAATCTGTCTTGATTTGCTGCCACCTGCCACACCACTTTGAGTAGTAATGCCTGATTAAATAATTTTATGTCCCGTATTCCCAGCCCTCCCTCCTCCACCTTTAAGCATACCTTGCGCCAAGCAATGAATGACTGGTATTTGTCTTTGCCCAGTTTACCCCAGAAATACTTGCATATGATGGCATTTATCTCGTTAGTTGTTCTTGGCAGGAGCATTACCACAGACATGTAATGAACTAGTATCAACATTATCACTGCTTTGATAAAGGCCACCCTTCCCGCATATGACAAGATATTCATCCCCCATCCCGCAAGTATAGTATTGATCTTATCAATCAAGAGGTTATGTGTTAGATCATGTTGCATAGGCGCTTCAGTAATGAAAACACCTTAGTATCTCTCATTATCATCTGCTGCCCTTGCCCCGAGTACCTCAACAATACATTGCCTGCAAGAAATGTCGCATGCCCTACTAAACCAGATTATTGATTTTTCTGGGTTTATGACCAAACCCGAGCTTCTTGCAAAACTGGCCAGAATTTCTCTGAACACACAGGCCTCTTGAGGTGTGGCCTGGCCCATAATCATGAGGTCATCTACATACATGACATGAGTTAATGTGGGAGCTGTTCTGGCCAGCTGGATCCCTCTGATGTTGCCTCTGTTTAGGGAAGTTTGGATGTGCTTTGTGAGGAATTCCATAGCCATGATGAACAGATAGGGTGATAACGGACAACCCTGCCTCAGTCCCCGATTTGGTGTTATAAATCCATCGCCACTCCCATTCACCAATACCCTCACCCGGCTTGATGCCATGCAGGATATGACGAGTTGTATTAACTTGCTGGGTACATTAACCGCATGCATGGAGGCTGAGAGAAAAGACCATCGCACTGTATCAAATGCTTTACTAATGTCGGCTTTCAATAGGAATGTTTTCCCTGTATACGCTGTAGCATTGAAAGAGTGCATAACCTCCCTTATTAAGATCACGTTATCCACTGTGCTCCTCCCCTTCAAAAAGCCTGTCAGAGTGTTGGAGATAATTGTTCCCATGTAAGGCTGGAGCCTGGATGCCACAATTTTCATTAATAATCTGTATATTACATTACCGACAGTAATAGGTCAGTAGTCCCTTGGTGTAGTGGGCTCGTCAATTTTTGGTATGAGAACAATATGACTTGATAACCAATCTTTGGGTGTTTGGCCTGTGAGGAAAACTTCCTGAATGGCCCGGGTTACGTCTCATTTGAACAAGGACCAGTAAATTTGTAAAAACCGCACTGTCATTCCATCCGGGCCTGGGGATTTATCCGGGCCCATGCGGAACAAGGCCTCCTTTACCTCCTCCTCCGATGGGGCTGCCATTACAGTACTATGAGCCCGCATTGGAATTTTTGGGTATGGGGTGTCTGTACATAGTTCCAAGTAGTGAGTCGGGTCTGCACTTGCGGCTTCCTGATCAGGGCAGTACAATTTCTTAAAATATTCTACAAAAACCTTCCTAACCTGTGAATCTTCCGTCACCAGTGGGCCATCCTCTGCCCGAACTTGAGAGATAAAATTTGCTTTTCTTCTTTTGTTGGCCACCACATGGAAGAATGTAGTGTTTCGGTCTCCCTGCAGTTGCCACTGTATTCCAGATTTTTGTCTCCAATATTGTTCCAGGTCATCTTCTGCTTTTCTGTACTCTGCTAGTAGTGCCTCTTCTACTCTAGGATCTTGCAAACTCGGTTGGTAAAGCTGATAATTGTAAAGGTGCTTTTGAATCCACTGTATCCGATTTTGGGGTGTTTGTTGAGAGGTAGCCCATCTCCCTATGTCATCTCTCATGTTTGTCATTCTCTCCGACCATGGTAGGCTCCTTGACCGCACCCATCCTTGTTCCCATGCTTCCTTGAAACCTTCTGTATTTAGACACCAATTCTCAACTCGAAACCGTTTAGTGCTACAAGGGCGATCCTAGGTGCGTAGTAAAATGCATTTATAATCTAACTAAGGAAGATGTCCATGTATTATTGGAAACACTCGTAACATTTCATACCGACAGAAACCTTGTTTTAAGTACCCCCTATAATGGCAATATCCCACAAGAGGCTCTTCCAATTTGTAATAAAATGTCCCTAGCAGTGTGGGTCATTCATTGTTTACCAGGGCTTATCTGACTATACTAGTGTTTTGAGGGGTAGACGACAAATTTCCTCAATTAATTATGCTTCTGCATTAATATTAACTAAAATTGATAGAGTAAACGAACCCTAGGAAGGTTTGGCAAGGGGTAAAGGCTTTCAAAATCTAGCTTATCTTCATTGATTTCTTCTCCATGAGGAATGATCTTTTCCGCAGTTTCTGCAGTTGTGAAATTATTGCCAATTCTGAGTTGTGAATTTACGGCATTACGACCACTCGAGTCTCTCCATGGCTGCCAATTTCTGTTGTGTGCATTTGGACCATTAAATCTACTTTTTGGTTTCCATGAGGTCCCTTTAGTCCTAGTCCCATCACCCTGGAAAGGTTTCCGAAGAAAGAAAATCAAATTTGTTTAGAAAAATATAATTATTTTCAATGCAAGTAATTATAAATATGTCCATACATACAGACAAGGAAAGGGTTTCTGTATACTTGGTTATTCTTATTCAAAGTTGTTTCACCAAATCGTCATGTATAAGCACAATAGCTCACTTATGTACACAATGGAGTAAAAGAGCAATTAAAGCATGCAAAAAATGGAGGTTGTGACTATATTCAAATCCAGAACAGTATGACTTGCAAGAAATTTCCGTTGTCAAGGTTTTCAAAAAAAAAAATGACTTGCCAGAAATGGCATCAACTTGATACCTTCTCTATTGATCACTTCAATAATTTTGAATTGAGTTGACTTGCATCGTTATAAAAAAAAAAAATTAAAATGTAAAGAATAACAACTACTTAATAAGACCTCTATTAAGCCAAAAATAAAATTGGGCATACCCTTGGACGATTGTCTTGCCAATTACTTGGTCCTGCACCTGAAATGATCAAGCAGAAAATCTTGTCAAATTAATTCAGTACATCAAAACTAGACAAGAATGTTATTCTGGTCTTAACATGGTACCTGCACTCATTTAATTCTATTTATAGCACATAATTATTAACAAAGTAAATACATGTTCTTTGTAGATAAGAATGGTATGGTTCATGCTGGTATGCTGTGAACGTGTTTGGCATTGGTAACAAACATCATCCTGCAAAATCAACTATGACAACACTTAAAATACAATTCAGAACTCAGTAAGAATAAAGTAAGTTCTTTACCTGGGGACATGAATCGGGCTTGGCCAGGTATCGAATGGCTTGGTAGGGGCTGATGAGTACCATTTCCTGGGCAAGCTCCATGCACATTCTGTGAAATTGACATGTGTTTAAGAAAAGAATAAGCTTTCTTGTTATAGCAACTCTTTAAGAAACGATATACTAGGAGGCTCAAGTGTAGATTTTGAGAGAATCATGATTCCTTGATCATTTGATATTGAACTTGGTAATATTATGCTTTTCTGTTCTCACAACAGAATAACTCTGTCATTAGAACTGAAAAATAGAAAGAAAATCAATATAAACAAATATTATTGCAAAATAGTAAATTACTACAGCATATCTGTCATATGCTCCCAGGTGGAAACTAGCAAGACAAGGAAATATGATTAACAGAGAGTTTTCTTGTACAAAAGAGGCTCATCTCACCCAAAACCTTAGGTTCTTTCTCCATTAGTATAATTTCAACTTTTGCATGATGAGTAAAGTATCAGCTTAAGAAATAAGTTTATTTAGTCCAAGCCATACCACAAAAGAAACAAAGAAAAGAAGGGAACAAATAGAAGACCTTTCCTTTTGGACCACCACAAAATCCAGTAGATGTGCTTTTGTTGATGGAAGCAACTTGCTTATTCCTGAATAAGAAACTTACTATATTTAGCATGACCAACTACTCCGGGTAATTGTACCACTTTGAACCAATAATACCAGTATCTGATTAGCTCGGTAACAGTCCGAGCAAGTAAGAATTCGTCAACCACCACCAGCAAAGAAGCAACAAAGACATTACTGGTGATACAGACTGGTAACTAAACGTCCTCAATATGCCATCCAAATAAATAACTAAAAAGGCACTGAAAGATATGTACCATTAACAAAATGCCACATATTAATCAAACACAAGATCTAAATGCAATACGCCATGTTAAAATCACAGATTCCATTCCACATTTTAGAGTGATCCACTTGAGCAGCGAACGCCATTAAGCCATGTGGCCCTTGGGACACAAATCACTTTCTAATTCCAAGTTATTACTACAGTGTAGATATACAGGCAAAACTTTTAAAATTATCTAAAAGGTAGGTTTTATTAAAATTTGAGGAATTGAATTTCCTCAAAGAGATTGCCAACATGTTCCATTTCTACTAACTTGAAGTATCAGTAAGAATGAATTTTGCAGATTCACAACAATCCATCAAGTAACAAGGTCAGCATTTGCCAGATTGCTCCATCTGAAAGTCATTTGCAGCACTTTGTTCAAACTATCAAAAGGAAAAGATATACTATGGTCCATGAGTACCAACTTAGTGCATGAGGAACAAACAACTGGTGATGTTCCTCTTTGTGAAAAGACTAACAATTTAAATCTGGTAAGTTGTTTCACTACTTAATGTTCCTTAGAATGCAACACAAATTTTGGGACTCTTGCTTGAGAAAGAGACTAATTTTACATCAATTTCAGATGTAGACAAAAAGTTTAAAATAAAACAAGTTAGGGTTACTTTGAGCATACCTCGCTGATGCTAGAACTGGAGCATTTGGCTGTTGATTAACAGTGTGAAACTGAGAGGGAGTTGCTACGGGAGGAATATTTTTTCTTCTTTCATTTATTGTAATTGGTCTTTCATTAGACACCAGCTTCAATTTCTTTTTCCTATACAAAAATTCATGAAAACTTTGCATGAGCAAAAGAGATACGATGACTTCAACCAAGTTTATCAATTAATTCATTTGCTATTGGAAAGTCAGGTGTTACCAGAAAATAAATAAATGAGAAAAAAAAAATATTCACGTGGTAAGAGAAGATTACTTTGGGCTAGTGGGTCTTTCCACTTCCTGCTGCTCTCTCTTCGAGCTGGTCTCCTCAAATGGCCTCTTCCTCTCCTTCTTCTTTTTCTTCTTAGTTGCATCCTCTCCATTGTCAATTAATGAAATTCCATTACTAGAGACAATTGTCCCTTTGTTAATTAACTCATTCCCTTCAACTTGTGGTACACTAACAGGAGTTGCAACAGCTTTCTTCTTCTTTTTCTTAATAACAGCACCATAAACTCTGGAAAACAAAAATAAGAATGACTGACTCGGTATGAAATTGTCTTTTGGCACCAAGAATTTTTAATTATTGAACAACCAGTGTAAATAGTCAAGCCAAGAGAATCAAAACGACCAGTAAACAAAAAAACTCTTAAGAACAATGAAGCAGAACCAGATTTAAGTATCAGTCTATTGTTCTTTCAGAACAAACTCAATCTTGATTGATGATCAAGCTTTGGCTTGACAATCTTTTAACCAAGCAGAACTAAATTAGGGCATGCATCAAACTGTACCTTATTCTGTCATTATCTATGAAAATTGAGGTTGATTCGGATGGGGGAATGATAAATCCATCCATCTGCGCTAAAAAGAACCAAGTGTTAGTTCCTAAACACGTATCTTGGCAAGCAAATTGTAGTAACCACATAAAACGGAGACATTTTTCAAATTCAAAAGAACAATCAAAGAGCCCAAGTAGTTTTATCTCAAGCCGCAAGTAATTTGGTCACAGCAATTCATCATCCCTAGTGAGATCAGAACATGACAAATGCACAGATTGTGAAAAGGCCAAACTTTTCAACAATCACATTATAAGCACATCAATTTTAAGGTAAACCAACCTTGAGAAGAAGGCCATGGCTGGAAGAAGTAGTGCTGAGGCCGAATCGGCTAGTGATGTCGCGACAAAACTCGGCGACGGTCTTGAGATCAGGGCGGATTACTACCCAGCTCCGACGAAGCCACTCCGACCTCTTGCTCAAGAGATGCCGATCAGCAAACACCAGGCGAACCCTACATGGCGCCTTCGTTTCTTCCTCCTCCATTGTACTGATGTCGATACGATCTAGACAGTGCGTTTTGGGGTTTTGTAAGGGTTTAATTAACACGTTGGAAAGGGATTAAACCGCTTCAGACTGTTGAATTAGAGAAATTTGATCTATTCACCTTCCTTCATATTTTCTCATATTTTATAATTTTAATTCTAATTTAAGATAAATATTTTTATTTTTTATTTTCTTCTCTTCATTCGCATCTTCAATCCAACTCGGAAGAATACTTGGACTGTATAAACACTAAAATAGGACATTATTTTGATCGAAATATTAATTTATTAGTTTAAAAAATAAGTCAAATGTTTTTAAACAACTTTTATTACTTTTATTATCATTACTAGTATTATTGTGAGTATGATTAATATCATTATTATTAATTCTATCATAATCATCATCATCATTACTGTTAACTGTATTTATCTTCGTCATCATCAATATTATTATTTAGTTGTTGTTATTATTGTTGTTGTTAATATTATTATTATTCCTGTAATTATTTTTACTTTCTTTCCTATTATCATTATTATCGCTATTATATTAATAGTTATAATATTTATTGTTATTATTATTATTAAAATAATTGTTCTTATTATTATTATGATTGTTATATTATCATTATTATTATTCTTGCAGTTGTCATGAGTTGGGCTATTGTAATGTAATATGGGTATTAAAACCTCTGCTTTAATTTGTGCTCAAGTTTAAATAGTTGATCTGAACAGTTCACATGATCTCCGTATTAAAATATGCTTAGAGACTGAATTTTACATTTTTTTTAACTTTAATATTTTTTTAGATAAATAGACAATCATTGTTTTTCAAAAAAATTACGCACCATAAAAAATAATAATTTTCTACCCATCTTAAAAAAAAATAGCAGAGTTGAAATTGCATCCGATTCGGAGTTATAACAATGATTGAAACTTCACCTCTTCATGGAGTTAAATTGCACAACAATAAACATGTTTTATGTCACACACAAAAAAAACTTCTATATTTTTTTTTTCTTATAACAGAAATATCAGCACAAATTCAAACCCACAAAAGTATATGTAGAGATTTGGTTTGCGTTGATTTATTTTTTTGTTATTTTGATAGTTGATTGAGATAGTTTAGCAATATATTGCAAATTTTGCGATAAAAGGTAGCAATCAAAATGAAGTTATCATTCATTGCACCCATTCACCTTCCACTAGATCGTCTATAGACAATAAGTTTTGAGTAATGCTTAGGCGCTATGGATAGCATAAGCTACGGCCTAAAAAATATATCGTATAAACTTCAAACATTGATCTAATTAGCTCAGTAAATTGATTATATAATAAACTTGTAGAATACTAATATTTACAATTTTTAAATTTTTTTTACTTTTTTTATGATTTATGAAATATGACAAAAAATGACTTAAAACATCGACAATTTTCTTTTATTTTTAAGTCATTTTTTACCATATTTCATAAATAATAAAAAATAGTAAAAAAATTCTAAAAATAGTAAAAATTAGTATTCTACAAGTTCAGTATATAATAAATTTACTGAACTACTTAGATCAAAATTTGAAGTTTATATGATAGGTTTTTGAAGCCGTAGCACGGAAAGCCTTATGCTATTCACAGCACCTTACTGATAAGCTTTACTGCTCTTTCATTCATTTATATATACACAGCAATGATCATTGCAATTAGATTAAAGGTTCAATTGGAGAGACTAATCAATGTATATCGTATAATGTAAAAAAAAAAGAAAAAAAAAAGAATCTACGTTTAGTTTTGATAGTTCAAAATGATTGTTTAGCTAAAAAGATCAATTACTCAGGCTAAATTGATAGAATAATTATTTGAGTATCTTTACTCTTCTTATATAGGCCTGCTAAAAAAAAAACAAAAAGAATTTTAAGAAGTCAAAATATTGTTGCTGACTCTTGTACCTATGCATAAAAATTATGATCTCAAAATCTCTGTGTGCACCGCTACTAATCCAATATATTTCACTGTGATTGATACTTTTGCATGTTTGTCTCAGAAACATTGGTTGATCATTATTTTGAAATAGGTTTCCTGGTTTATTAATATAAATATAAACAAATTACCTACAATTTGATAATTTCATATTTTCAGGGTTGTGGCTTGTGAGAGATACATCAAGAACACAGGTAATCTTGAAAGATATCATGAAAATTAAAAACGTGCCGTGCCGTGCCGTGACTAAGTTAATTTTTCACGTGATGTGCCGTGCCGTGAACAAAATGTCAAAGGGTGATCACAACACGCGAATGGTCATGCCACGTGAGTCACGCCGTGCCTAAACGTGCCGTGACTCGTGTGACTCGTGTAACTCACGTGACCATTTAATCATAATTTAAATTAGTTTATTCAAGATTCACCATTATATCAATATTTAATGGTCCTAATTACACGTGACTCGCGTGACTACGTGTCGTGCCGTGCCAAAGTTTCAAAAGATGAACACGACACGCGAATAGTCACGGTACGGGACAAGCGAGTCACGACACGTAACTGACACGCGTACCGTGCCGTAACCATGTTGTTACGTGACGGAGCCGGCTCCGCCGTGCCATTTTTCCCACTCTAACTATCATTCTTCACTCTGTTCTGAAAAGTTATTTTGGCAATCCAAAGCAAAGGTAAATATCCAAAGCTTGCTATTTCAAGGAAAAGGACTATCATTAGGCAATGAAACCATAATATAATTTATGAATTTCAATGATGTTGACATAAAAAAAGAGGTTGTAAAAGGTTTGCTTTCTTTAAACTGATTTGAAAAGCCTCTCACACAAAGCATAATCACAAGCACTTATTAAGCTTCTTCTCATCTAAAATGGGGAATAATTTTAATCGAAGAAATATCTCATTATCTCTTTAACAGTTTTTTTATGCTTTGACAATCAACAGGGAACAAGCTCTCAAAATATATATTTTATGAAGTCTTTTGAAAGAGCAACGGTCTTTTATTAATATATACATATCCGGAGTTTTAGTGGTCTTTTATTAATAGAGTGATTCTTCTATTGACATAAGGACCTATTTGTAAAATGAATATATTTTCATTTTCAAAGTTCAAACAGTCGATCCGACCGTTCAACATTATCTCCATATTAAATTGTACTTGGAGGTCAAATTTACATTTTTTTGAATTTTTTTACTATTTATTAAGTATTTTACAAAAACTAGTCAAATTCAGACCATTGAATTTTGTAAAATACTTAATAAATAGTAAAAAAATTCAAAAAAACGTAAAATTTGACCTCCAAGTACATTTTAATATGGAGATAATGTTGAACGGTCGGATCGACTGTTTGAACTTTGAAAATGAAAATATGTTCATTTTACAAATAGGTCCTTATGTCCATAGAAGAATTTGCCTTATTAATATATACATATACAGAGCAACGGTCATTATCACTAGATTTAAGATCCAAAAGGACGTGCTAAATACATATCCTAGAAATGTAAGATAATTAATCTAAATTTTATTTTTATTGTTTAAAATGATTATTTGATTAAAAGATATATTACACAATCTCATTTGATATATTTACAATCACTCTGTCATTTCTTTCAGAATCTAAAATGTCATTTTCTATTACAAATAACTCTATTGTTTAGATAAGAAATAAAATTGTTATATAAAATAAAAATAAATCAAATTAATTGGATTTTTTTTTTTTTTTGCAACTTGGAATGTCAGATTGGAAACCACCTTAAATATTATTCAATAGACTAAAAATCTCAAAAATTTCAGCAAAACTTAAATAATTGTTAATCAACATGTCTTTGACATTTGAAAAGGTTAAGTTTTATAATAGCAATTTTGAAACGATACCAATAATATTTTGTATATGCCAAATAATATTTTGTTTGGCTTTATCTTAACATCAATTTTTTTTTTATATGCCAAATAATATTTTGTGTAATTCTAAAATTGTAAATAATAAGTCTTATATATTTTGTTTGGCTTTATCTTAACATCAATTTTGTGCCAATATCTCAAGAACCATATGTCGTTACATAATTGAAGCATCATATCATGAACCAACGATATTATATAATTTTTTTACTATTGGGTTACATGTATGTCTAATTTTATTAATAGTAAGATCAATATACAAAATAAGACATCTATTTATATTTAAATAGACATTGTATGTAAATTGAATTTGTTGATCATGTAATATGTTCATGCAGTTTGGTGAACCTACTCTGATCATATAACTAATGGAAACCTTTATTTTAACACAAATGAGCTTATATATTAAACTAATTAAAAAATAATTATAAATATACAGGAGGTCGCAGTATTGAAATCCGTAAGAAATAATTCTCTGTAGATATAAAATGCTTGAATGGCTTGATTGCGAACTTTTACTCAAAAATATATAGCATATACTAAATATATGGCACATCAAAGACTCAGACTGATTGGAAATATAAAGAAAACCACAAGGCACTGTATTGCATTAAAAGAGGCTCTTAATTAGGGGTGTCAAAAAAGCTCGTGGCTCGATCGTGACTCGCCCTTGGCTCACTTGTTACTGGACCGAACTGTTAACGAGCCAGCTCGCCACTAGCTCGGTCCAGAACGAGCTAGCTCGGCTAGGCATTAATTTGTAAATTTGTATGAATTTGTGTGCATTTTATACTGTCCAGCTAGGCCTGACTCGGTTCAGCTCGGTCTGGCTCGATCTGGCTCAGTCCAGCTCGATTTAAAAAAGATCCAACCAGACTCAGCGAGCCAGCTCGGTCTGGCTCGTCACGAGTTCGAGCTGAAGTTTTAACTCGGATGCCCTAGGTCCAGCTCGCTCAGTAAGAGCTCGGTCTAGAATTAACGAGCTGAGCTAGGGCCCGGCTCGGCCTGAGCCAGCTCGTTTACAGCCTACTCTTAATATGTTGATAACATAAGAATTGCAGACTTAATGCAATGTGACACAAAGCTCTTGTTTTTCTATCTATTGAAATACGTGTTTAATTTTCGAAAATAATATTTAAAAGATGCTGCAATGTACCAGAACCTTTTAAAAAACAAATATTTTGATAACTTACATCTAAAGTCTAGTTCACATTCTCTAACAATCATCAGAATTAGGCTACATTAAAAACATTTTGACGACTAACACAACAAAACTACCCTCTTCTCTAACAATCATCAGAATTAATACTTCAGTACAAATATTATTTTTCTCAGTGTTGCAAATAACGGTATGCGCTCGTCGGACGGATAGGGTACTGCCAAACGATTAATCGGGAATAAACAGGAATAATCAGTCATAATTAGAAAAAATTGGCCGATTAATCAGAAAATTCCTTAACGGTTTGGTCAACGCCAACAACTAATCGGCCGATTAATCGGCTTAAACGGACGTTTTTTACAATACTGATTTTTCTTATTGCCTCCAAACAATAAATCTTTTAATTCCTTTTTAATTAAAAATCCTATGAAAAAAGCTACTTTTTTTGGAGGAATAACTTGGTAAGTCTAAGAACAACATATTTTATTTATTTTTAATTAAATTAAGATCAGAAGGGTGTGAAATGCAGGAAAATATTTTTAAAATATCAATTTGTTATAAAACAGACCAGCAACACAGAGGGCAATAGTAGACAGTAGGCGAATCCTTTTTGTCAGTATCTAGATCTTATGTGGCGAAGAGAAGTAAAATAGATGGCTCAGGAGTCAGGAGTCAGGACAGGTAGCTGAAATGGTTCGATTAAGTTTGAAAGGTCGTAAGCCGCATGGGTAAACGAGAAAATTATACAAAAATCGAAGATCCAATCCGAAGTATTATTAAATTGTCCGACGGGTAAAGACACGCGTCAATGTCTCATTCACTGACATTTCATCAATATTTTTTTTTAATAAGACCTAGGGCTGTGGGCTGGAAAAGTATCTCTCAGGTACCGTAAAATATTTCTCTCACTTTATGGTTTGAGACTAACTTCCATCCGCTTTGAGATTTGCGCTATCGCATGAGGTATATTATAAGGATTTGAGATTCGTGCCAAGTTAAAAAGAACGGTCCAGATTCCCTATTACGGTACTAGAGAGGATCTAAATTCCTGTGGGCAACATTTCGGCAATGGAAATGGATCCTCCCCGGTACTGTAAAAGATTCCCCTCACTTTACGGTTTGAGATTAACTCCCTGCTTCTTTGAGATTCGGGTTAGCAAAGGGAGCAGTACTATTGGGAGTTGAGATTCATGCCAAGTTAAAAAGAACGGTCCAGATCCACTAATTCTAAAAGATTCTCTATTACGGTACCGGAGAGGATTTGAATTCATACACACCCCATTCTTGAGAGAAAAAAGAAAAAAAAACGGTTACTTGAGGGGATCCGGACCCTGAGCGGCGATTTTTTTTTTTAAATAGAATTCATCTAAATTCTTTTAACCAAACCAGCCTTCTTAGATTTGATTTTCGGAATATAGCCTCCACCGATCCCTAGGACCGGTGGAGCAAAAAAAACACAGACCACACCGGTCCTGGGGACCGGTGGAGTCCTTTTTGCGCCAGCCCCTGGCCTCGCCACAGAAAATCCCCATTCATACCTCCACCGATCCCTAGGACCGGTGGAGGCTTGATTTTTTTTTTTTTTTTTTAGAGAAAAATAGCTAAAATGCTGAAATGAAATATAACACACAAAAATCGAATTATTTTTAAATATTTATTAGAAAATATGCTACGAATAGAGCCGATTTTGTGCTAAAATACGGTAAATTACAATAATTATGCCAAAAGACATGACGTCTGTTTAAATACAAAGACCCTAAAAACTCTAAAATTATACAGAAAATATATATAAAAGATACATCAAAGACCCTAAAAACTCTAAAATTATAAAAAAAGGTCCAAAAGTCAATGAAGGAAGACTCGGATCGCGAATCTGAGCCCGCAAATGGGCGAAACGAATCATAGATGGGTTTCGGATCCGACTTTGGGCTGTGGAGTTCCTGTAAAAATTTCAGCCCGATCCGACGGACGGATCAAAAGTTATGCTCCTTTTCATGAAGCATGCGCAGGCCCATATTGCATCATTTCATACGTAATTTAGCGTAATTTACCGTATTTTAGCATAATTCTACATAATTATTGTAATTTCAGCATTTTAGTAAATTTACCGTATTTTAGCATAATTATTGTAATTTACCGTATTTTAGCACAAAATCGGCTCTATTCGTAGCGTATTTTCTAACAAATATTTTAAAAAACAATTCGATTTTTTTGTGTTATATTTCATTTCAGGATTTTTCAGGATTTTTCGGATTTTTCGGATTTTTGGAGCTACACCGATCCACAGGATCGGTGTAGGCCTTTTTTCGGATTTTTTGCAGCTACACCGATCCGCAGGATCGGTGTAGGCCTTTTTCCGTGTGATATTCCGTGCAGTTGCTGTGGCCGACGCAAAATTGGCTCCACCGGTCCCTAGGACCGGTGTAGTCTGTATTTTTTTTGCTCCACCGGTCCTAGAGATCGGTGGAGGCTATATTCCGAAAATCAAATCTACGAAGACTGGTTTGGTTAAAAGAATTTAGATGAATTCTATATAAAAAAAAAAATCCTGAGCGGCTGAGCCCATTCCTGAAAAAAAAAAACGGTTCGGATTTAGTTTTAATTGAGCTGGTTGTTTTGAGATTTGTGCCAGAATCAATGAACGGCCTGAATTTGTTAACCTGGGATGATGCGGATTCAGATCTGAATCGTCTGATCTGATCTGTTTTGATATAAATATTAAAGGGCCATAGGGCCATGTATTTCGCTTCGAACAGGATTGATCTGTATTTTGATTTGTGGATCTGAATCTAAATTTAAAATTTGAATTATTATAAGAATCCGGACTCCAATTGATAATGGCTATCCGTTATGCGTCAATTTTTAGATCTTTTCTATCAGAAATCTTATAATAACCAGGCTTTCTGTCTTTGTAATTTTTTAATCGTTGACATTTTTTTTAGGGAAAATTTCATGTACGTCCTTTGATAATCTCGAAATTACGTATTTCCCTCTTTAAAATTTATATATCATATTTAACCCCTATATTTTAAAAACTCACAAATTATCTAATTTATTGCTCTTTCTATTAAAACTCATTTTAAATTTATAAACTTTCCATTTTATCCTTTATTAAAAAATAAAAATATGTAGTGTGTGTAAGAAAAATGTTCAGTATTTTAATTGATCGATTTTTTTAGGGTAAATGGTTCATTTTTCTACTTGTGACACATATATAGTGTCATTTAAACATACGTTTGTGTGCACATTACAAGTAAAAAAAATGAACCAATTACCCTCACAACCGACCAATTAGAAGATTGAAAATTTCTCTTAAACATGTTTCATATATATATTTTTTAGAGTAAAGATAGCCTGCACTGTGCTCACCAAGAAGGCTTGGTGAGCATAACTCCAAAATCTATCGGATTGGTTTCAAACAACGAATCCAAACTATTGAAACCGATCTAGTTCACGAGTGATGCGTGTATATGAAATTTTTTCAAATTTTCAAATTCATTTAGTACATAGTCAAGTGGTAAACAAAAATGAAGGTTTATTAGTTATTTTAATACATTATTTTTTGTTCAAAATTCATTTTGTTTGGATTTGTCGTTTGAAACCAATCCGGTAGATTTTGGATTTATGCTCACCGAGACTTCTTGATATATTTGAGTTTTAGTGAGCATAGTGCATTGTGCACACTAGCTTTATTCTTTTTTAGAGTTATGCTCACCAAGACTTTTTGATATATTTGAAATTTAGAGGAGTAATATGATATTATGAATTTTAGAGAGAGAAATAAACAATTTTAAGGTTTTTGAGGGGCATACATGAATTTTTTTTTATTTTTTTTATTTTGTGATCTGTTCCGACAAAGTTGGATCATTTATGTGCACATGGAACCCAGAGGTGTAATTAGTTATTATTCTATTATATTTATTCTTTAATTTTTCCCATATTTAGTAATAATTCAGGGTACCAAATTTTGTTGGCATTTGGATTTACTTTGTGTGGTTTGTTTCCGGATCCGGATATACTAAAGAAACTCAAATTTTCAATTTTCAATCAGACCGTCTGATTATAATTTGGACCAACCTGATTCGAGGTAAAATGTACGGAATATCTTTAATTTTTGTGTCAAAAAAAATTAGATGACCCCGATCCAAATTTAAAATTTGAATTCTTTACGAGATCCAAACACGTTTGTTTCCTCTGTGCATGTGTTATAAATGTTAGTCATCAGAAGAAATATTTAGAAAGCAATGTCCTTTATATGAGATGTCGCATGTTCGAAATTTAAATGAATGATTTTTTGTGGATATTAAATTAGTTAGTGGTTGGACTCTCAATTTTACTAAAAAATAATATTCATAAATATATTTTTTAGCACAATTGGAGATCAAGACACCGAACTATTTAATATTTATAAGAGATGTCTATCCGAATTTCAAATTTATGACCTTATACACAGATAACACTGCCTCTATCACTAGGCCACATGCTAGTTGTTAGTCTGAAGAAAATTTTCATTGTACACAATATTCAGAAGAAAAATTTCTACAAGTTATATATACTTTATAAACTGCCAATTCATTAATATGCAGGAATATTTTGTAATGGAAATGAAAAATACTCTAATACAAATCTCAAAAATTTTCTTTAAAAGATCTAACAAAAGTTATAACATGCACCAATTTATTTGTTTAATATGAATAAAATATCACAAATATTCTAATACATATTTTTTTAAGTTACCAATATATTTGACATGAATTCAGAGTAGCTTTGGTTTGATGGTTGTAATGACCATCCGATCAGCATCGAGATTCGTGTACTCTGCATCAAAATCCGTGCAAGCCTGTATCAATTTTCATGCATACAGATTTAATGCTAATCGTACGGTGCTAAGTTAATTGAACCTAAAAGTAGATCGGATGCCATCGGATCTACTCTTATCTCATTTGACATATGAATGACATGATGCTCGTGTCATTTCCCAAAATGTCAAAAAAAAAAAAAAATCAAAGATCACATATTTGGTCAAATGAAATTCCAAGAAAATTCTAAGTTCTCCGTAGTTTCTTTCAACAAAAAAGTCGATTTTTCACTTTACTTGAAAACGCGTTCGTGCATTTGATTGGTGCCTTGGTGGAATTCACGTCACCTCAGGTTAAGACAATGACAATCGGACGATTCTTTTAATATGGCACGAATCTCAAAACAGACCTCCTATAGTCTCCATAGGCACTGGATTGAGTTTGGTCCAGATAGGTTTAATCTGGACCGTCCGTTTCAATTTGCTTGAGTCAGGTACCTGGGAGGATACAGATCCGTCTTGGTGGCATCAAATCCTGAATTCTTTTGAGTTAATGAATCTAGACCGTCCGATCTGTTTTAAGATTCGTGCAAATTAGATCTGCACTAATATTAAAGAGCCCCTATGTTATAGGTACGAGCCGGATTGGCTCCGTTTCAAATCAAACGGTTGAAATTCATTAACTCAAAAGATTCCCGTTTGAGTTAAAGCAGAGGATACGGATCCATCAAATCCTATCCACAAAGAACTTTTCGGAGTTCTGGAGACTTCGGACCAGGTATGACGTATGTCTCTGTTCGTCGGCAAGATATATGACGCACTAAACCTGCGTATTGGTTGCTGTGGACCCACCTACACAGACTAGGTTCACAGCACCGGAGCTAGGGATATTTTAATAGTGACATATGCAAGACTCCTCTAGCGGCAAGCCTCCAAAGTCCAAACCCACACAAGATCACCTCAAAAAAAGCAAAAAAGAAAAAAAAAAAACCCACACAAGACTACAAGAGAAGTTAAAATCAATACAAGTCAACGGATCAAAGTGAAAATAGTGAGTTTTTTCACAAATGCCCCTAAAAAGAAAAATAAATGAATATATTATATTGATAGTAAATCTATTTATTTAATTACTACGACAATTTGACTAAATTGTTGCCAAAATTTGAAAATAAATTCATCATCGTCATCGACATCGGTCACTGGTATGAACGATTAACGTTTCAAAATTATCGACATTTGCATTAAATTTAATATATAACCTATAAAGACTATATATATTTTAACTTCTTTTAATTTCAATTACTATCTTATCAATTTAAATTATCAAATGAATATTGTTGTCACTATATTCCTTCCTAAAAGTAAATCGGATTAATAAGCATGTTCCTTTTTCTTCTTCCTATTTAACTTCAAAACAATTTCTAGAGATATGTATGTACAAAAGTTTGAATTTAGTATTTAATGCTCCTGCTTGGCTTGTTGCAAAAATGCAATTATGTGTATTAGTTCCCCTGATGTAGCTGTTACAATTAATTATGTATTAGAGCATCTCCAGCGGTGATTTTATTTGGATTTCTAATCCGCGCTGGCAATTGCTTTCTTAATTTCAAGAATGTACAGTACCTTTTTAATTAGCAAATTTTCTTTTAAAGTAAACGATTCTAAAGTCCACGCTGGTGAAAAGTAATGTTTTCATTCGCTAATACTTTTCCGTCTCCCCTCCGCTCACTCTGGAAAAAAAGAATTAAATTAATTTATTTACCAGGTGGCATTTCACGGATGTAGTGTCTTTGAAATTGAAGTTAAGTTAATTCCAATACAGCTGTAATTAATTTTATTTGAATTCCACCGCTATAAATATTCTTACATTATGTTTTTAGGACCACAACATGATTCACACGTCTCCAAACGCTGCCTGAGAAGGATACAGAAGCAAATACAAATTGTACGAGGGTAAATGCGGAAAAAGTCCCGTTGAAGTTTTTAAAAAGAAAAGAAATATTGAAAGTTGAAAGAGGCCCTGTGTTCTCTTTTCTCCCTTTCGTGCTCCACCCAAGCTTAGATCGTATTCTTCTCTCTCTCTGTTAAGAATTTACAAAGATATCTCAACAAATTAGCAAAGACGGAGAGGGAGAAGAAGAAAGAGAGATAAAGATGAGGCCTGGTAGGTTGAAGGTGGCTGTGGCTGGATCGGGACCCACTCTTGCTGTCCCCTCCCAAGATTCCGCCATTGGGAAATTTTTGTAACTCCCAATCCTTTTTCTTCTTTTACTTTCCCCTAATTTTGTAGGTCTTTTTACGCACTTCTCTATTGAAGTTAAAATCATCGTTTAATTGTTTTGGGATATAGAACTCACAGTGGGACATTCAAAGATGGGGAGTTGCTGGTGAACAAAGATGGGCTTCGAATTGTTTCTCACAGTAATGCAGGGGAGGTAAATCTTCCAGCTTTATTTGTTATCTTTACTGTTTTTCTTATTTATATATATGTATACATTTATTTTAGTCAGGGGCTTTGGGTGCTAGGTAGACCTGTTGCTATGTTGTTTTTTTTTCTCCTTTTCTTTATCAATCTGAAGTTTTGGTACAGTAGTACTGATTGGCACTTTCATCAGGGTTAATTAGTCCTTTAATTGAACCTTCTTACATAATATCTGTTACATAAATAGCGGAGAAAAGAGTAGTTTCATGTTATTTGAAATATTGGTACATGAGGATGCATGCTATACTTCTGATACCTTAAATTTATGTAGGGGCTTGTGAATGGAACTTGTTTTTAACAAATATGTAACACATTGGTATATATGATATTGATTATTGGACAAACATTTTTCTTTTGACAGGACCCACCTACTGTTATAAAGCCATTAGAGAATAATCTGAGTCTTGCGGATCTAGATTCAATTAAAGTCATTGGAAAGGGCAATGGTGGAATTGTACAATTGGTACGCCATAAATGGACTGGCCAATTTTTTGCCCTCAAGGTACTCACATCAGAAAAAATTTCATGTTTGTTTTACTTGTTGAATGATTTTGGTTGCCAAAAAATGTACCAAAAGAAACAAAAATATGAGCAAAGTGTTTACAGTGTACCAGTTTTGTTCCAAATCATTATGTTTTGTAGCCTGTATTATTTATATCCTATCTTGATCTTTTAAGAGTCCTTGTGGTGAGATATCTTACATTAATATTCATTAATTAATAACTAGGATGGTGATCCTGACTGAAACATGACAGGGACCAACTATGTTTTACAAATTGAAATATTTCTGAATCAAAGTGGAAACTCCCAAGCTATTCAAAACATGAGGTGACCAATTCTTTAGGTTACTGTGCAGTCTACTATTTATTTCAATCAATTGGATGGTGTAAATACTAATTGTACAGTACCATAGAATCCTAGCATGTTCTTATATCTTACCTGCCTTACTCCTATTTCTTTCTCCTAATTAAAGGTTATTATTTTTTTCTACAACAGTAGTCCATTCATGGAATGATAAAATAAAGAAATACTCACTCTCCAAACGGGATTCAAAGTAATCATCCAATCCAATAATAGATCCATAATAATGTTGTTGTTTTTCTATTGTACCTTTTTAGGTAATTCAGCTGAACATACAGGAGAGTATAAGAAAGCAAATCGCACAGGAGCTAAAGATCGGTTTGTCAACCACCCAATGCCCCAATGTGGTTGTGTGCTACCAGTGTTTCTATGACAATGGGGTCATCTCCATTGTTTTAGAGTATATGGATGGTGGGTCCCTTGCAGATTTCTTGAAGATTGTGAAGACAATTCCTGAGCCATATCTTGCTGCCATCTGTAAGCAGGCCAGTGTTCAAATTCGGTATAACCAATATGAATATTGAAAATATGAAAATGTGAAATATCATGCGTACATCAGTAAATTATTATGGGAACCCCTATATAACACTGAAATCATACACTGCTGCTAGCACCTTATCAGTCATTTGTTTAAGATGTCAAGAATCTTTTCAAGTAAAATCAATTATTCATGAAGATAAAGAGTAGTATTGACATGGTATTTGATGTTATTTTCCTAGCTTTTAGGGGCTTGTAACAAAACTTGGTTATGAACTTATCCATGACACTTCTAGATTTTCAGGGTTATATGTAATACTGAGGTTTTGGAGGTGATGTATCAAATTTTACAATAGAAATTACTTACCTGGAATTCATTTCAGAGAGCCCTTGAAGTAAAAAAGAACCCCCCACCCCCTCTCTCTCTTTTTAAATTTGACAGCAGCTGTCAAGTGCTTTATTAAACATCTAACAGTTCAGCAAAATACATCAGAGCAATTAGCACACGATAGGGTTATACCAACCTATCCAAAATACAACTCTCTATCTCTTAGTAAAGAGAACCTTTTCACTTGGTAGAGAAATCTTTTTTGGTTGCATCTATTATTGAATGAGTAGGGTTAAAATGCACCATTCGTTTTGTGCTCCAATCATGCTCCACGCCCTTTTCTTTGTTTTCAAAGTTCGAACAATCGATCCGAACTGCTATTGGATTTCAAAGGCTACGCACCTTGTTTTTTCAAATCACAACATAATTTGCATATTAAAATGTGCTTGGAGACCAAATTTTATATTTTTTGGAATTTTTTTACTATTTTTTTAGGTAGGTACAAAATTGCTGTTTTGGATGGTCCAAAATCTTCCGACAACAGTGATTTTGTACCTATCTAAAAAAATAGCAATGGTGCTCCAATCATGCTCTCAAAGTTCGAATAGCCGATCCGAACTGCTCAACATGATTTGCATATTAAAATGTGCTTGGAGACCAAATTTTTTATTTTTTGGAATTTTTTTACTATTTTTCAGGTAGGTACAAAATCGCTGTTTTGGATGGTCCAGAATCTTCCGAAAACAGTGATTTTGTGCCTATCTAAAAAAAATAGCAAAAAAATAAAAAAATAAAAAATTTGGTCTCCAAGAACATTTTAATATGAAGATCATATTGAGCGGTTTGGATCGACTGTTTGGACTTAGAAATGGAGAAAATGACGTGGAGGATGATTGGAGCACAAAACCAATGGTGCATTTTAATCCTACTCTTATTGAATATACCAACTTGGAATATATCTGAAAGAAGTCTTGAAGTCATTGATACCCTTTTCTTTTAATGGATAGAACCTAATTTTTGATTAGTCTCTTTCTCACGGTCAATAGATCTTATTCCTTGAACAGCTCAAAGACAATTCTATTGTTGAATCTTGCAACGGGTAATCAGGTCAATGTTGAGAATTGATAACAATCTTAAATAAAATGAAAACTAATAGCTAGTATCCTGCTCACTAACCAAAGAAAGTTGAAAAATATATTTAAAATATATTGAAGGAATTTATGGAAAAAATGCTCAAAAAGGAATTGTTGAACTATAAATCAAATGAAGGCCCTGGCTCTAGCTCATTAACACAGTAAGAAAATTAATTATTAAGTTACCTTAGTAATCTTCTCATAATTATTGCATTTGTAAAATGAATTGACACTGTTAAGAATCCTACTAAAAGGTGACATTACTTCGCATCTAATGAAGAATTCTTGCAATATAATAAGATGTTTACTTTCTAATGTATGTTTCTTCAATGTCTTCAAAATTAATATTTTTTGTGTGTGCGCACTGTGCAGGTATTGAAAGGTTTGATCTATTTGCACCATGAGAAGCACATAATACACCGAGATTTAAAGCCATCAAACATACTAATAAATCATAGAGGAGAGGTCAAGATATCAGATTTTGGTGTTAGTGCCATAATCGCAACTTCTTCTGGCCAGAGAGACACCTTTATTGGGACGTACAACTATATGGCTGTAAGTAAATCTTTTTTTTACCTCTTTTTAGTTTCATGATTTCTTCTTTCTTTCTTTCTGATAAGATTGCTTTGGCAAACCATCCCTTGAATATAGCAAAATTTGCAAAAGGCCCCTATCTTAGGAGAGAAGTTCAGACTGTCAACACCTTTATTGTTGTTTGCAAAATACTCCATCATATGATACAATGCAATAATAACACAATTAGTATTCCATACAAATAAAGGGATTTGAAGTATTAAGCTGATTGATATTAAAATGAAAGGTGCTGACTGTCACCAATAGTTAGATCACCCTGGCTTGCTTACCAATACACATGTTGCCTACAAGTGCCAACCTTGTTTGTGTATGTAATTAAGTAGACTGAAGTAGTAATGTATTACATTTTATATATGAGCTTTTTTGTCATTTTAAAAGTATAATAGGGTATTGCAAGATGATTTTGTATCTCATTTCTCAATAAAATAGGAACCCTTTTGCAAAAGACTTAGAATTGTGATATAACCATCAATTGCTGATTTTGACAGCCTGAGAGAATTAGTGGGCAAAAACATGGGTACATAAGCGACATATGGAGTTTAGGTCTGGTTGTGCTGGAATGTGCAACAGGTCAGTTTCCTTATCCGCCCCGCGAGAATTTCTTTGAGCTTCTAGAAGCTGTTGTTGATCAGCCACCACCTTTTGCACCTCAAGACCAGTTTTCCCCTGAATTTTGCTCCTTCATCTCTGATTGGTACATTATTGACTTCATTTATTTAATGAGAGATATATATTACTTTATTTTATTCCATTTTCAATTTGCGTCATCTCAGAACAATAGACAGTAGTATCTTTTGTGCTTATTTTGCTAGAAAGAAGATGAAAAAGAAAATAAAACACCTATCATTTTTCGGTCATTCTCCTAGAAGACCTATTTTTTCATTTTATTGGACAAAACACATGCTTTTTCTCTTTTCATATTTTTTCTAGGGTTAGGGTTTAGGGTTTAGGGTTGAGGAGTTTGGGTTGGTGGATCATATTACCCTAAATTATTTGCATTTTAGGACTTAAGCAGCTAAATTTGCTATGAAAACAAGGTTTAGATCACCTTTGACTCCGGGTTGGTGCCGTGTGGTGTTGGGTTTAGCCTTTTAACTCATGACCTGCTGATGAGTCAGGTTCACCATGGCTGTAACATGTTTAGCTCTTTATCTTTAGAGAAAGCTTCCTTGAGGAAATAAAGAGAGGAAAGCACTTGACAATATTTTATTTTGACAATCAGGAGAATCTTTAAGAAATAAAGCTTAAATTTTAGATTCAACATTGTCAGCATGGTCTATATTATTCACATATCATGTGTATTCAATGATGAGGTATAGTGTATGTTTCACTGTACATAAAGTGATTTAAAATTTCAATTGTCTGGTATTAATGGTTCTTAATGCATCATCAAACAATATTTAAATTGCATGAAATTTGATTGTTAAGCTATTTAAATATCCAATAACAAACCTATAGATTTAAGTTCTAATTTTCAATTTTTTTTGATTTTTTTTTTTTTTTAAATCTGTTGTCAAGATTGTCAAAAAATAACCATTCTCAAGTGATCCCTTGTAAAATTAAGCCAAAGTATGCACATGACATGAGATTTTGGGTTCATCAGGCCCGGTATTGATGGATCACCAGTATTATGTTATACACCATTGTCACTATGTAATTTGAGATTTATAATTTTTTTTCAGTGTTCAGAAAAATGCAGCAGATAGGAAATCTGCCCAGGTCCTTTTGGTACATGAACTGTTACTCTTCTTCTTCCATCTTTTTATCTATTTTAGTTCGGAAAAAAAAATTAGTAGCTTGTTCATTTAAAAAAAATGACTTGTTTGGTTTCTTTCTCATAATGTTTCTTTTATTTAATGCAAATTTCAGAGCCACCCATTCCTGAGCTTGTATGATGACCTGGAGATCGATCTTGCTTCTTATTTCACCTCCTCGGGAACACCACTTGCCTTCTTTTGAACCTCTCTAACAAGGCTAAATTTTGATTGTATTTTCCTTTGTTACTTTCTTGTTTCTTCATTACCTATAGCTGCAATTTAAATCATGTTGCTAGGCAAATGGCCTGATGAATGATAACTTAGTGGTCTCCAATAGATCGGACTTGTAAGCAAGCTTGTCAAATCCATTTGAAAGTCCACTCTGCTTTGCTTAACAAAGCATATTGATCTGTATTCTAGTGCATTTTATGTTTTGTTTTGGGGTCTATTGTATTGTTGTGAGAGTATTAATATCAATATAAGCATGTAATTAGTTCACAAGAGTCATGTGGTGAAAAACGGAAAATGTGTTTATCACCCATGATCGAATTACTGTTATTGCATGTATATTCAGAGCATTTTCATCGCAAGTAGTTGCTCCATAATGGAACTTGTCTGAAAAACTAAATTTAATTATAATTTTCTTTGGAATTTGTCTTGAATTGATCCAGTGCAGAATACAATAACTATTTTCCAGTTTTCTCTTTTAGACGAAATGAACCTGGTATTTGCCAGAATGGAATGAAATTGACAACCCTGCTTGTGAGCTTTCTTTAGTAATGAAAAAAAAAACCATGCCACTACTAAGAGAAAAATTAATTACTGTGCTAATGTTCTTGTATTGTTCAAGTTTGTAATTTTTTTTTCTAAAACTATATGATAAAGAGGCCTTTTTCTTTTCTAACTGCAGAGATGCCTAGGTTCTTATCAAATCAATTTGGTAGCCACAACAATTTAGAGGTGTATGGCACAAGTGCAAAACCGGTGCTTGGGAAATTAAACGGTGGTGATGGTTCTAAAAACTTTGTGAGAGATTTTGTTTGACAGCTAATATATGAAAACAGTTTTATGTTGTCCTGTTGGGCAACAGCTTTTACATTTCTTTTAGTTGATTCGCTTGATTGCCACAACTTATTGTGAAGCATTCAGTACATGGTTCTTTCAAAGAAGTACATTTTCCTATTGTATTTGTGCAGTATCTTTTTGTGTTTTTAATATGAATATCATCCCTTTAACTTGATATATTCTGGGTGGTATATATTTGTGTTTCTAATTGGTTTTATCTTATTCTCTCACAAAGTTGGGTTGATTGTTGCATAAAAATTCCAGACACTCTAATATTTTGGTTTAAGATATTGGACAAAATTGACAAAACTTTACAGAATAAGTTATTACTGAATATAATGTGAAAGACGTATTTCACATTAATATTAATATTTACAAAAAAATGTGATATTCATGAATAACATAAACACTGCATGAATTTAACTGGCAATAAACGAATAGATCATGTTTAAATCGATGCGATAATCTTTTACAAATTGAACGGTTATGTTTAATTTTACATACACAAACATGATAATATATTAGAAATTGGAGAAAATCTCAAATGATAGGAAGAGAGACAGAATTGGAAAGAAATCAAACTTTATTATGTTCTTGATTAACCTCTTACAAATGTATAATCCATCTATATATAGGCAGCCTAAGTATCTAATTACTGTATTGCCACTAACTAACAAGCTGTTGTTGCTAAGAGAGAGAGACAGTATTAATTACTTGATCAAAACGGCACTGGAAGGAGAAGATCTTTTATACCAAAAATAAAATACTAATTAATTTTACTGCACAAAATCCTACAAAGACTTTTCTACATGGATTTATACTTAAGAATCCGTGTAGCTCTCTAAAAATTCATACACGGTTATTTATAAAACAATCCGTGTAGCATTACCCTTTCTACACGGATTTTTGATCAAAAATCGTGTAGCTCTCTAACCATTCCTACACGGCTATTTATAAAAAAAATCCGTGTACAATTTTTATCTTTCTACACGGATTTATTATCAAAAATCCGTGTAGCTATTCCTACACGGATTTTTGTTGAATATCCGTGTAGCTCTCTAATAAATCCTACACGGTCTTTTTTTTCAAACAATTCTACACGGATTCTTTAATAAATATCCGTGTAGGATTCCCACAGATCTTTCGGGCTTTCAAAAAAACCTATTTGGTACACGGTTTTTATATAAAATTAGCAAAACCGTGTACGATGTGCAGTGTAGGATTATCATTTCTATAGTAGTATGGTCAATAAAAACACCAAATCCGAAGCGTATCAATAACCCTAAACTCTCCTCCTGCTCTCAATCAAGGATTTAAAATGAGACCATATGTGAATATCGGAAAAACAAAGAGAATTTTGAATGTGAAGGGCTCGAACTCTGATATCAAATATTGGAAATGGAATTGAACTGTAACATAGTAGAAGAGAGTAAAGTAGAACAGCTTTTGTTGTATATAAATATGTCACACCCATACATGGGTTGCTACCCTATATTTATACTGACTAATGCCAATAAAGAGAATTCTAGATTCTACATATTACAAACTTACAGAAAATTCTAGATGAAAAACATCATAACAATAATAATTACTAAAGTCGGTGGAAGAAGTTCTTGAATGATCCAGGAGTAATGCTTGTAATGGGCTTGGGCCTCTTTCGAATACTAATTGGCCCATAAAATTGAAGGCCTGGGACTTTAAGGGCCTACTATCTCCGAGGAATAGCAAAACAGAAAATTGAAGAACACTTCTGTTGGAGAAGCTAACTTGGGCTT
The DNA here is from genome assembly GCA_025461125.1 of Carex kokanica. Classification (NCBI taxonomy): domain Eukaryota; kingdom Viridiplantae; phylum Streptophyta; class Magnoliopsida; order Poales; family Cyperaceae; genus Carex; species Carex kokanica. Next base: position 177,597 of record JAJGRX010000711.1, on the reverse strand, counting down.
TTAATGAGATCTGTTGTTTTCATAAAATGAATTTAGGAGAAACAATATGGTTTTTAGACAGGTATTACAACACTAGCTATTTATGCAAACGTTATATCTATGAAAGTCACATACTGGTAGGAAGATAATTTATAATTCCCTTTATGTTATTTACAAACATCATCATAAGGAAATACATTATACAAACTTATTGAGAAATTTCGAAGCATTGTCTTTTTATTCGATAATAAAAGACGAGGCTGGAAACTCGGACAGGAGTTCCTTCATAACCGTGCGAGGCCGATACATAACTTCTAGTGGAGTGGCCAGAGGAGTGGTTAACCCACAACCCTCAGTTAGGTCTATCAACTCATCACCAAGTCTTTTCCATTCAAAACTCTGAATAAGAGTTCCTAACAAGACACCCAGTGTACGCATAGCGAATGTCTCTCCCGAGCACCTTCTCCTTCCCATCCCAAACGGTATCACCAACTTTCCGTTGGAATTCCCGTTCTCAAACCTCTTCGGATTGAATTTGTTTGGCTCCTGCCATATTTCAGGGTCTCTCTGTATCGGGTAAATATTCACAATAAGCATCGTTCCTTTAGCAATGTCGTAATCTCCGAGTTTGATGTCTTCACGTGACTCGTGAGGCACAAGGAGCGGTACAGCCGGGTGGAGTCGAAATATCTCACTAATGATACAATTGAGGTAAGGAAGGTTGTTCATGTCAGATTCTTGTATCAACCTCTTATTTCCAACATGTGCATCGATCTCAGCTGTCGCCTTCTCTAGTATTTGAGGGTTATTTAACAACTCGGCCATTCCCCATTCTATGGTAGTCGATGTAGTTTCAGTTCCTCCCAACATCATGGTCTACATATACAAGAGGAACATTTAACAAAATATATCATTCTGTTTTTCCATTTTTTTTGTTTTTAATTTCCTTTTATTGCTGAAGAAGACCAGAATACATTTGACTAAAGAGGTTTCTATCAACACCACTTTCATTAAATACAGATAAAATCTATTAGCGGTTATGGTTACAATTTAATTTGCAGAAATTAGCGGTTTCAATAGAAATATTCTTCTTGCCTTTTGTTGTATAATTATAATTATATTTTATAAAAGAAAAGAAACCTTTGCAATGCTTTTACTTATTTATGAAGAGAGGTATATTCTTTCGATTTTTTTAATTTTTCTCCTATGATTTCATATTTTCCAGAACAAATATAATTTTCTAAACATTATAAACAGAGAGCAGCACTTACTATAACAATGTCCCGGATAACTTCATCTTTGTATTTCTCAGAATCCTTCTTTTGCAACTCAAGCAAACTGTTAATCATCGTCTTCCTCTTTCCGATCCCCACAAGCCGGTGCTCATCCATCAACCTTTGCACCGACTCCTGATTCACCTTAGTCACATGCTTCATCCTTTTCATCGTTCCTTTCAAATCAAGAATCCTCAACAGGGGAAGGAAATCCTCCGCATTGGAGGCCCCGCTAATTTCAAACCACCCGAGAAGTGATTCTCTGAATTCCTTCATGTCTTCTGAGTCGTTGTTCTCCCCGTAAGTTCGCTTCCCAGCAATCGTCACTAACATTACATTCATCATCAACTCAAACAACATATTTTTTAAGTCCAATTTTATGAAACTTTCAGATTTAGCCTCTGATATCTCTTGTGATTCGTAATATGATGTAAATAGCTGACGTGCCATGCATGTGAACTCCTTATCCCGGATATGCGAGGAAGCATTCAATTGCTGGCTTGAAAGGAGTTCAATTGCTGCAGCTTGGCGTACGGTACGCCAGTAGGTACCGTAATTGGCCCAAACAATCAAACCAGGTGCCATCTTGACGGTCGGCAAGTGGACTCGATTTGCAAATGCTAGGTCATGGGTGGTCAAGCACTGTTCGGCCAGAGTGTTACTTGAGACCACCAATACCGGGCGGGAACCGAAACGAAGAAAGACCGCAGGTCCGAATTGATTTGAAATTTTGTGGAGTGTCTGGTGGAGCGGTTCTGTTGCTTTTAACAAATGCAGGTGGCCTAAGATGGGAAGAGCCGGTGGGCCCGGAGGGAGCTTCTTCTTGCTCTTGGTAGTGGAGTTGACAAGAATTGTGATCAAAATAAGGACAAAAATGCAAAAAAAGGTGTTAATGGAGATCAAATCCATACCCATGGTTAAGGTATAATAAGATCAAGGATGGATTTAGTAGTATAGTATATCCTTTTTTTTCTTGCCAATTTGTACTACACAGTTCTTCTTACATAGCGAACAAGATAAACATATTGGGGCCATTTTTTTTTATCATTTTAGGCTATGTTTGGTTGCACTAAGAATAGCACTATTTTTAGAATAGCATTGCTATTCGGAACAAGGACAATCCAAACGAGAAATAGAGCTATTCTGAATAGAGAGAATAGGACTATTCGCTATTCTTACAAAAACATGAAATAACATTTGTTGCTTTCAATATTAATACTAATATAATATTTAAACTAATATTATATTACATTTAATATTTAAATTAATATTATATTGTATTATATTTAATCTAATATTATATTATATTTAATCTAATATTTTATTTAATACTAATCTAATATTTAAAATAAATTAATATTATATTGTATTATATTTAAACTAATGTTATATAACATTTAATCTAATATTTTATTTAATACTAATCTAATATTTAAAATAATATTATATTCATTTAATATTTAAACTAATATTATATTACATTTAATCTAATATTTTATTTAATACTAATCTAATTTTTAAAATAATATTATATTACATTTAATATTTAAACTAATATTATATTACATTTAATATTTAAACTAATATTATATTACATGTAATATTTAAACTAATATTATATTACATTTAACATTTAACCTAATATTATATTATATTTAATATTTAAACTAATATTATATTATATTTAATATAATATTTTATTTAATATAATATTTTATTTAATACTAATCTAATATTTAAAATAATATTATATTACATTTAATATTTAAATTAATATTATATTGCATTATATTTAATCTAGCACATAAATTATTACTTTATTCCTTCCCTTCAAACTCTATTCCAAATATGCAATCCAAAAAACTTTTTCACTATTCCGAATATCTTGAGTTAGCACTGTTCTTAAACAGTAGCTATTTTTATTTACTATTCTAAACAGTAACTATTCTGACTATTCTAGAATTCATCCAAAGTACCCTTAAATTGTGGATACTTATACGAAACGTCATGTTCACTTTTGTCTGGGACCTAAAATTGGACCCATTTCCATCTGGTTATTAATTAATGGATTGATTGATTGATGAATTTTCATAAATGATAGTGGTGTTGCTTTTGAGAAAGATTTTTTATTTTGAGTTGTCACAACCGTCCACTTTCCTTTGGTGTATATTTTGCCGACGCAATCAATGGAGAAAAAAAATGTATATTTTGTTCTTTTGGATGAGAGATGAGATCGTGTGGTGGACTAACGCAATCAATGGAGAAAAAAATGTCCATTTTGCTGTTTTGGATAAGGGATGTGATCATGTGAACAAATTAGTGGAGCTCAGTCGTTCTCCTCACCGTAATTTTTTTTTTTTTACTTTTGGTCCTTAATTAACTTGCTGATAGCACGAGATAAACAAGAGCACCAATTGTTGACTTTCTTTCAAGAAAGAATTGTTGGTATACCAATTAAAATATTCTATATTACCTATTTCTCCATCATAACATTCAAATTAAAATTTCTTATGTCATACCCATCAAAAACTACTAAATATCCAATTTCTCCATCAAATGTTTTATTATTTAACAATATGCAAAATAGTTTATTTCAAGATATTTTGTTTCCCTTCAAATATTAAAGGTCTAAAAATTTGAACAATGAATTAGAAAGAAACCCAACACCTAATAGGGTTTATGAAAAAATTTGATTCCTTCTTTTCCTCTTTAAAGTTATTAAGTCCTATTAATTTTTGTATTATTAAAAATTGTTCTATAACATATTGCCAATTTTTTCCAACATTTCAAACCAAATCATTAGTGTGCAAGGGACTTTAATATAACAATTACCCAAACTTTGTTGTTGTCAATGCTGGAATAAATTATGACCAATGATAAGCTAAAAATATCAAGGAGAAGGGTTAAAATATCTTTATTATGTCTCTTCTTTTTAGTTTTCTAATAACAAAAATTCTAAAATTTATATGTCAAAATAAAACCAACAGATGTGATCTATATTGTTTTATTTCTCTACGTGCACATAAAAAATTATCACTTTTCGATTTTGTTTTTATATGATTCAATAAATTGAAAAATCAACTACTAGAATGTATCCACATAGGTGCAATTTTGCAAGCTCTTGATACTCATCAAAACAAAATCGAAATGTCATAATTTTTTACGTGTACATAGAGAAAATGATATAGATCACATCTAACGGTATTATTTTCATCTTTTACTTTTAATTTTTAAGTTATTTTAGTCTTAAAAATAGAAACATGATGAAGACATAAAAAATAGAGGTATTTTAACCCTCCTCATAAAGTCCATATTTACAATATAATCAAACCATATTATCATACTGTACATTATTATAAAAAAAACAATATTTTACACATTCAATACGTGCAAGGAGAAAAAAATAGCACATCTTTTCTAATACTGTACTGAAAGTCTGAAACATTTCAATGCAATAAAATTAAAAAAAGAAAGATGATAAAGTATAACCCGATTAGCCATATTGTTCGTTTCATGCCCCACAGTACGTCTCTTAAAGAAAATATCTCACCATAAAAACATATGTAAAGTTAAAACACCGATTTTTTTTTTTTTAGCATTTTCTAAAAAAAAATAAACCAAAACATTCATTTTTCTGGAGAATTTAATATCTACTCAGGCCACTCTGGCATTCTGCGGCCCAAAAAACTGGAGTCCGCACAATGCCGATGCGGCCCCAGTCAGGGATATGCACAATGCCCCGCAACCCGAACCTTTTTATTTTATTTTATGTCTATAGTATAATTCTGAGATGTCTCAACTTTTGCGTGACCGACGTGTACGATGCCTATTAATTTGGGGATAGTTCAGGGCCAGTACTATTAGTGCCTTGAGATTCGTGCACAACGTATTTTAACGGTTGCGATTTCTCAAACTTTGAGATATCTCAGAGGATATGAATTCCAAGCAAAAAGGTATTTGGTTGTAAATGAGTATGTGGACCCCACCCACGTGGCCCATTTTGTTTCTGTTAGACAAAAAAAAGGAAAAAGTTGGGGCTGCAGGGGCATTGTGCAGACACCTGACTGGGGCCGCATCGACATTGTGCGAACCATAGTCTTTGGGACCGCACAATGCCCCTATGGCTGGGGTAAGTTTCGAATTCTGACCAAACTGGGTGTTTTGGTTTATTTTTTTTTATGAATATGGTAGAAATAAAAATTTCGAGTTAAAACGATAATATTTCAATTGAAAATATAAATTAGAGTAGGGTTGTAAATGAGCTGAGTTTGAGCGAGTTACCCCTAACTCGTGCTCAACTCATTTAATTAATGAACGAGTCAACTCGAGTTGGGATGGTAATAACGAGCTGTAAAGCCAACTCGAGTTTAGCTCATTTCCAACTCGAGTTGGCTCTTAAGTCGTTTATAACTCGTTTGACCAACCGATTTCCTTAGTTATAGTTTATCTAAATAAAAATAATTCAAATGGCTTAGAAAGAGTTTATCCAAACACAAACAATTCAAACATAATTAAATCGACAACTAACAAAACAAACAATCCAAACAGCAGCTTAGGAGTCATTTAGAAGAGCATGGGATTTATTGGGATAAATTTTGTATAATTCGAGTTGTTAATGAGCAAGTTGGGATATGCTCAAAATCAACTCATTTATTAAACGAGTCAGCCAACTCGAGTTGGAACTGACTCGAGTTGTGAATGAGCGAGTTAAACGAGCAGTTAGCGAGCGAGTTATGAACGAGTTACGAGTTTGAGCGATTTTGTACAGCCCTAAATCAGAGACATCGGCTTCGATTTCTTTAAAGCATTAGTATTATTAAAACTTATTCTGTAAAATATTGTCAAATTTCTTAAACTAATATATTAGGGTGTATGGATAGTTCAGAATTCTTAGATTAGTTAATTTTCTTTTCGTCCGAAAAATAGTAAAAAATCTTAAAAATGTAGATTGTTTTTAAACATTTAATATTGAAATTAAAGTAAATCGATTGGACGTTTAGAAGTTCTAAAATTAAATATAAACTTGTTATATTGCACAATATTTTAAACTCTGTCCAATAATTTCGGAAAATTAAAGGCCCATTATCTAAAGGGCCTCCTATCACTGAAGAAAAGTAAAAGAGAAAATCGAAGAACACTTTGGTGAGAGAAGCCAACTTGTGCTTTTATGGGATATGTTGTTTGCGTAAAATGCATTCAGGAAAAACAATATTATACATGATTTTTAGATCGGTATAACAACACTAAGAAAGTTACATACTGGTACGAAGATAATTCTCTTTAAGTCATTTACATGCATGATCATAAGAAAATAAATTATACAAATTTATTTGTAGACGAGAAATTCTCAAGCATTATCCTTTTATTTGATAATAAAAGACACTTAAAACTCCGACAGGAGTTCTTTCATGGCCAGGCGAGGCCGATACATAACTTCTAGTGGAGTAGCCAGAGGAGTGGTTAACCCACAACCCTCGGTTAAGTCTATTAACTCATCGCCGAGTCTTTTCCATTCAAAACTCTGAATAAGAGTTCCTAACAATACCCCGAGTATCCGCATTGCGAATGTCTCTCCTGGGCACCTCCTCCTCCCCATTCCAAATGGTATCACCAACTTTCCGTTTGAATTCCCGTTCTCAAACCTCTTCGGATTGAATATGTTCGGCTCCTCCCATATCGCGGGGTCTCTCTGTATCGGGTAAATATTAACAATAAGCATTGTTCCTTTATCAATGACGTAATCACCGAGTTTGATGTCTTCACGTGACTCGTGAGGCACAAGGAGCGGTACAACTGGATGGAGTCGAAATATCTCACTAATGATACAATTGAGGTAAGGAAGGTTGGTCATGTCAGATTCTTGTATCAACCTCTTATTTCCAACATGTGCATCGATCTCAGCTGTTGCCTTCTCTAGTATTTGAGGGTTATTTAACAACTCGGCCATTCCCCATTCGATCGTAGTCGATGTAGTTTCAGTTCCTCCCAACATCATGGCCTACACATAGAAGAGGAGCATTTAACAAAATAGATCATTTTGTTTTTCATTTTTTGTCTTTTTCCTTTTATTGTTGAACAAGACCAGAATACAGATAAAATGGTATATATGGTTACAATTTAATTTGCAGAAATTAGAGGTTTTGATAGAAGTATTTTTTTATAAAAAGGTGGAACTTTGCAATGCTCTAATTTATGAAGAGATGTATACTTTTGACTTTTCATTTTTTTCCTATTATTTAATATTTTACATAACATATTTGGAATTGTGCAGAGCAAGTATAATTTTCTAAACATTATGAACAGAGAGCAACACTTACTATAACAATGTCCCGGATAGCTTCATCTTTGTATTTCTCAGAATCCTTCTTTTGTAACTCAAGCAAACTGTTGATCATCGTCTTCCTCTTTCCAATCCCCACAAGCCGGTGCTCATCTATCAACCTTTCAACCGACTCCTGTAACACCTTAGTCACATTTTTCATCCTTTTCATTGTTCCCTTCAAATCAAGAATCCTCAACAGGGGAAGGAAATCCTCCGCATTGGAGGCTCCGGTAATTTCAAACCAGCCAATAAGTGATTCGCTGAATTTCTTCATGTCATCTAAGTCCTCATTGCTCTCCCCATAAGCTCGCTTCCCGGCAATCGTCATTAACATTACATTCATCATCGACTCAAACAACATCTTTTTGAAGTCCAATTTTATGAAACTATCGGATTTAGCCTCTGATTTCTCTTGTGATTCGTAATATGATGTAAATAGCTGACGTGCCATGCATGTGAACTCCTTAGCCCGGATATGTGAGGAAGCATTCAATTGCTGGCTGGAAAGGAGTTCAATTGCTGCAGCTTGGCGTACGGTTCGCCAGTAGGTACCGTAATTGGCCCAAACAATCAAGCCAGGTGCCATCTTGACAGTCGGCAAGTGGACTCGATTTGCGAATGCTAGGTCATGGGTGGTGAAACACTGTTCGGCCAGAGTGTTACTTGAGACCACCAATACCGGGCGGGAACCGAAACGAAGAAAGACCGCAGGGCCGAATTGGTTTGAAATTTTGTGGAGTGTCTGGTGGAGCGGTTCTGTTGCTTTTAATAAATGCAGGTGGCCTAAGATGGGAAGAGCCAGTGGGCCCGGAGGGAGCTTCTTCTTGCTCTTGCTCTTGCTTTTGCTAATGGAGTTGACAAAAATTGTGATCAAAATAAGGACAAAAATGCAAAAAAGGGTGTTCATAGAGATCAAATCCACATCCATGGTTTAAGGTATAATAAGATCAAGGATGGGTTTAATAATATAGTATATGCTCTTTGTTCTTTCCAATTGTACTACACTACACTGCACTTCTTATATATATAGCGAACAAGATAACATATTGGGATCATATTTTTTATCATTGTAAGTTGTAGATACGTATACGAAACTACAATTCACTTTTCCACACCTTTTCTTGATCGATGTAGTCACACCTTTTCCATCTGGCGATTAATTGATTGATTTATTGAGCAGTCAAACATGGCGTCTTAACTAGTCAAACATGTCCACGTTAACTAGTCGGCTTTGGATGAGGGATGTGAACAAATTTGGAGCTTAGTCGTTCACCTCACCGTAGATATTTTGAGGTATTTTTTTTTACTTTTGGGTCCTTAATTAACTTCTGATAGCACGAGATAAAAGAGGAACACGTACTAGTTTTCTACATAAGATCATGTGCTAGAATTCTGTTTCCAAATTTGTATCCCATAGAGAACTAGCCGTTGGTCTAGTGGCAAAGGCACATGCTCTGTGTATGAGAGGTTATGAGTTCGAAATCCGGATAGGGGAAATCATTTGTTATAATAAACAGGAGTTAAATAGTTGGGTGGCTTGACATCCAATCTTTACTCGAAAATTTTTTTGTATCCCATACAAACTTTTAAGATAGTTAATTTTCTTAAAGAAGAAATTTTGTCAGTCATTTTTTTTTTCAAGAGAGAATTGTTGATATACTAATTAAAATATTCTATATTGCCTATTTCTCCATCATAACACTCAATTTTTTTTTTTCTATTTTAAATTTAAATAAATGTTGTCATACCCATTAAAAACTTCTAAATATCCAATTTCTCCATCAAATTTTTTATTGTTTAGCAATACGAAAAATTGTTTATTTCAAAATACTTTGTTTCTCTTCAAAAAAAAGAGTCCAAATATTGAACAATGAATTAGAAACCCAACGCCTAATGCATTTAGAGTAGAGGATCCTACTGTGTAAAATGAGAAATATGCACCATCCGTTTTAACCTGCACAACTACGATTGGTCCCCAAAAATTATGTACAGTAATGCGGTACTACAGAGAAGATACGCTTCCACACCTAATAGGGTTTATGAAGAAAAACTTGATTTCTTCTTTTCCTAAAAAAAAGTAACTGAAGTACTGTTAATGTTCTATAACATATTGTCAGTTTTTTCCAATATCTCAAACCAAATCATTAGTGTGCATGGGAGTTTAATGTAACAATTACCCAAACTTTGTTGCTATCAATGCTGGAATCAATCATGACCAACCCTGACAAGATAAAAACATAATGTTCATATTTAAAAATATAATCAAACCATATTATCATACTGTACCCGAATATAAAAAAAAATGTACACATTCAATACGTGCATGGAGAAAAAATTTAGCACACATTTTCTAATACTGTACTGAAACAAGTCAAGGCAATACAATTATAAAAAATAAAAATAAAAAGATGAGAAAGAGACACGATTAGCCAGATTGTTCGTCCCAGACATCATGGTCTCTCGAAGAAAATATCTCACCATAAAGGAAAATATCTCTTGAAGAGATATCGGATACACTCACAGAAAATATTTCTGGTTATCAATACTATGACGATAAGAAAATCAATTAAAAACACAAATATATCCCACCACATAATATATCAAGTTAAAGCCTTGAAGGGATGATATTTCAATTAAAAACACAAATCAGATACTTCACAAAACATAAAGGAACTTGTACTTCTTTGATAGAACCATGTACTTTAATTAGTGCTTCACAAAAAGTTGCTGCAATCAAGTGAATTTTGCAAATAAGTTGATTAATTCTAAATATTTTGCAAAAAAAAAAAAACAAGATTTCTATGCCGTTCGACTGTTCAGATCAATGGAAATCCAATGGTATAACACTTCCTAATATCGGGCTCTATGAGAGCTCGGAACCCCACATTATTTCATCACATTCCATACTTTAATTTTTTTAATAATATTGTTCCATGTGGTTCATGTTCTACTGGTTATCTTTTATGTTCTACTAGTCGTCTTTCATCTTCTTCTAGTTGTCTTTCATCTTCTACTAATTATGTTTCATATTGTACAAATTGTCTTTCATGTTATACTGGTTGTTTTTCACATTATTCTTGTTGTCTTTCATCTTAGTCTAATTGTTTTTTCATCTTGTACTTGCTATCTTTTATGTTCTACTTATTGTCTTTCATGTTCTTCTAATAGTATTTAATTTTCTACTTGTTATCTTTCATGTTCTACGAATTGTCTTTCATGTTATACTTTCATTTTTTTTCTAGTTGTTTTTCATGTTCTTCTGGTTGACTTTCATGTTCTACTGGTTGTCTTTTATCTTTTTTCTAGTTGTCTTTCATCCTTTTCTAGTTGTCTTTCATCTTCGTCTAGTTATCTTTCATGTTCTACGTGTAGGGCGGAACTTGCCGCTAAATTCTGATTTACTTAGAATTTACCGCTAAATTCGGTTTAGACTTATGGTGCGGAAATAACGCAAAATTAAAATTTTACTTCTACCATAAGCCAATGATCTACTCCTCGATTGATTTCTAAATATCTATTTATTTAACACTTAAATAAATTGAAATAACGATTGTACCTTTTTCCAAATTCGAATTGGAATGCATTCTGACTCAGATTTGTAGCACCAGAAATATAGTGCCTCTATCAGTATCCACCAGGAACTACCAGAGAGTTGGTATTTCTTTTGCCAGAAATACTATACCAACGGTATTAGGAAAAGTCGCGGTTTTCGGTAAATCACTATTCACCAAAAATACGAAATTTCTGACAAAACACTATTCAATCTCGCAAGAATATATATGGATAATCAGATTTTTTGCAAATCACTATTTGGGAGACAAAATTAGATACGAATCGAATCGGATTCTGATTCGTACTTTGATTCGGACTTGGATTGAGATTCTTAATTTTCTCTCCACTTCATGCCTTTATATAGGAGTGAATGGCGGTTCAAAACAGCCAAATTACTCTTTCAAATGTGGTTTTTGGTGAAATTACCAAAATGCCATTTGGCCCAAAATTCAAAGAAATCAATTTGGGCTTTTATATTTAATTTAATTTGGGCTTTTTAATTAAATTCTAAATTTAATTTAGGTCCAAATTCAATCCACGTTATAAATTTAATCCGGTTTTAGCATGTCATCTCCATGACATATATTTTATTCTTAATTATAACACTTTATAATTAATCATAAAATTTCTCTGATTACTTTCCTATTGGTGTGACCCGATAGGATCTGTGCTATGTTGGCAATATAATTAAAACTCCTTTTAATTTTATAAATCATAAGCGGCATCTGGCAGAATACATTATGACTACCCAATTGACACATATGATCTTGTACAGTACAATATCACGATCCAGTAAACAATTTACTTGTGTTAATTCTTTTGCCACATAGTATCAGATCAGTTCTAAGGTAGGTATGTGTCATCCTTGAAAACTTAATTTTTTATCGATCTTAAGTAGATTATCATATATGATTAATTCTTTAATCATATTGTGCACAGATAATCCTACTCCATCAAGAGGCTCAGTGATACTATCACTTGTATTAAATACGAGGGACAATAGTAGTCTTGGTGAACATCTCCCCTCCGCATAAGTTATGCATACTGAAATGTCATCGTTATAGCTACTTTTTACGGATAGCGTTAAACAACACTCACGAATACACACTTCCTATGTAGGAAAGACGAATACCTCATACTTTAGAACTTAACACTGAATGAAAACATTAATGACACGAACACACACCATTTAATGTTTCATTTAGGGTATGTCTAATACCATGTTATCTAACATGTATCTGTGTGATTAAAATGACAACTCTTTGTCTATGGTTTGTAAAAATTAACCATCATTTAATCCAGACACTAACCTTTAAATGGTCAATTAGTGTTCCTTGCTAATTACCACAGTTAGAGACTATTAAGAGTATTTATCATCTATATTATGAAGTTTTACAATTTCAAGTCATGAACTCAAAATGATTCATAAATTCGATAAATCTCAAGGAACAAAATGATTAATCATCCATTACATGAACAAAATATATAGAATATAATTATCCTATGATTGGCTTCTAGATTATTACACTAACACTATGTGTTGTCTGACATCTCTTTCTCGCTGTCTTTCATCCTCTACTGGATGACTTTCATGTTCTATTGATTGTCTTTCATGTTCTACTAGTTATATTTCATCTTCTTTTGGTTGTCTTTCATGTTCTACTGGTTCTCTTTCATGTTCTATTGGTTGTTTTTCTTCATCTTCTAGTTGTGTTTCATTTTCTTGTAGTTATATTTCATCTTTTACTTGTTGTGTTTCATGTTATACTGGTTGTCTTTCATCTTCTTCTAGTTGTGTTTTCATCTTGTTCTGGTTGTAATTCATGTTATACTTGTTGTCTTAAATCTTCTTGTAGATGTCGTTCATCTTCTACTTGTCGTTTTACATCAAGTAAGGTTGTCTTTCAGGATCTATAGGTTGTGTTTCATCTTCTTTTAATTGTCTTTCATGTTCTATTGGTTGTCTTTAATTTTCTACTAGTAGTGTTTCATCTTCAACTGGATGTCTTTCAGGTTCTACTGGTTGTGTTTCATCCTCTTCTAATTGTCTTTTGTTTTCTACTGATTGTCTTTTATCTTGTATTGGTTGTGTTTCATCTTCAACTGGATGTCTTTCATGTTCCATTGGTTGTCTTTTATTTCAACTGGTTGTTTTTCAAGTTCAACTGCTTGACTTTCATCTTCTTGTTGTTGTCTTTAATCTTCTTCTAGTTGTGTTTCATATTCTACAGGTTGTCTTTCATCTTCTACTATTTATCTGTCTTGTTCTACCAGTTTTCTGTTCATCTTGTACTGATTATTTTTCATCTTCTTTTGATTGTCTTTTATCTTCTATTAGTTGTCTTTCATTTTCTACTTGTTGTCTTTTATCTTTTACTGGTTGATTTTCATCTTCTTTTAGTTGTCTTTTCATCTTGTACTGGTTGTTATTCATGTTTTACTAGTTGTCTTTCATCTTCTTTTATATGTCCTTCATTTTCTATTGGCTGTTTTTCTTCTAGTAATGGTTGTCTTTTATTTTCTTCTCGTTCTTTTTCATCCCCTACAGGATGCCTTTTATGTTCAATTGGTTATCTTTCATGTTCTATTAGTTGTCTTTTCATCTTGTACTTATTGTCTTTCATGTTCTTTAGGTTGTCTTTCATCTTCTTCTAGTTGTCTTCGATTCTTCTACTAGTTGTTTTTCATGTTCTAATGGATGTCTTTCAAGTTCTACTGGTTGTTTTTAATCTTGTCTTGTAGTCTTTCATATTCTTCTGGTGATCTTTAATCTTCTACTAGTTGTTTATTCATCTTATATTGGTTGTCTTTCATGTTCTACATGTTGTGTTTCATCTTCTTCTAGTTGTCTTTTATAGATATTTTTCTGTAAAACTGTTAAACAGATCCAGTACAATAAAGAAAAGAAATACAATGCATAGATCGTGTACAATATCTGATATATCTTGTAAAACAGATCCTAAAAAATACTATAAAGAACTTTTTAACCTAACTGATCAGGATCCGCCAGAAGTGTTACCAGTTCAGTTCAAGATCCACCAGAAGCAAAGAGTCTGTAACCCTAACCGATCCAGACTGTAAACATAATAAATCGACACTTTAAAACCAAAACAGATCAAGTGAAACAAATAAAAATGAGCCAAAATTTTGCCATTTCACGAAGAAACTGATCAAATCCATACTGTAACACTACTACATAAATACTGTAAAACTAACTATTCGACACTGTAAATCCTGACAGATCAAGTGAAAAAAAATCAAATGACGATAAAATTGAGCCATTTCAATAAGAAATTTAAAAATTACTACACTAAATCCTTTCAACGCAATGTAAATTAGTACTAAAAAAAAATAAGAAGGGAAACCTCGCAAATTTCGTCTCCCAGTATTTGACTAAGAACTTTGAGTAAAACACCTTTCGCTTGGAAGTGGATGTAAACCTCTTCCTTGAATCCTGTAAATCACAATATGAAATACTGTAAACTGTTGCAGATCGCCTCCTCCTATCTCCTCTAGACCGCCTCTCTCTCATCTCTCTCATCTCTCTCTGCTAGATCGCATCTCTCAGATCGTCTCCTCCTATCTACTCCAGATAACCCCTCTCTCATCTCTCTTCGCTCGTGAGGGCACTTCGTCGCCTTTTAGATCTAGCGCGATCTAAGAACCCGTTGGAGAGGAGGCCGCCGGAGGGAAGGGATTGAGGAGAGGAGAACACAGCGACAAGGAAGGTGAGAACGAGAATTAGGAGAGAGAGGCGCAATCTCTCTGATCTGATGGAAAGAACGGAGGAGAGGAGAGAGATTTGATGGGAAAGTTTTTATATAAGATATTTGGGAGAATGGTTAGAACCGTTAGAAGGCTATCCAGAAATGGCTTGGGTAAAAACTGGGTACATAACTATGGGTATTAGAAACCTTTTCTCTTGTTTTTTTCATTAGCGGTTGAATAATGGCTTCAAAAACATAACAGGAAAATCTGTGGTTCTGGATCCGTATCTGCTGGCTTTCGGACTAAAGTCTATTTTATTTTAATCTGAACATGATATGGATCTGAGTCATTCATTTAGATTGAACGGACCAAATATGAAAAACAGGATTACACTTTTTGTTTTTGAAGACTTGAAAGCAATGAAAACTTTTAGTTTTTTATTTAATTACAGCTTAAATACTATGTACTCTCTGCTTAAGTGGTCTAACTAAACTAATTAATTTTTCAAATTATCAGACGAATATAGGTTTTGGAATTGGAAAGACTATAGGTGTTGTAGTTGTTACAATATTTGGGGGTGATAGAGTGCAAATTATAGACAATACGACCAACTTGCTGCTATCTATATTATTTCTTTAATGCAAGGAGAAAGTGAGAATATGCACCACCGTATATCTTTTCTGCCCTTTGTTGAGTTTTATAAAAACTTGTGATACAACACATAAGGTAAGTTTTTCTCACTTTCTTTAATTAAAATAAATTATTCTCAATTATAGGTCAATTATTCTCACTTTCTAGCTCGTATACTATACAGTTTGTTGCTATGTGACCATTCAACTGCGACGGAATATAACAAGTTTATATTTAATTTTAGAACTTCTAAACGTCCAATCAATTTAATTTAATTTCAATATTAAATGTTTAAAAAAAATCAAAATCTATATTTTAAAGATTTTTATACTATTTTTCGGACGAAAAGAAAATTAACTAATCTAAGAATTCTTGACTATCCATACACCCTAATATATTAGTTTGAGAAATTTGACAATATTATTGTTTTAACTTTACATATGTTTTTATGGTGAGATATTTTCTTAAAGAGACTGTGAGGCATGAGACTAACAATCTGGCTAATCGGGTCACACTTTCTTATTTTTTTTTTTAAATTGTATTGCCTTGAAATGTTTCAGACTTTCAGTACAGTATTAGAAAAGATGTGCTATTTTTTTTTTCTCCTTGCACGTATTGAATGTGCAATTTTTTTTTTTTTTTTTATATAATAGTGTACAGTATGATAATATGGTTTGATTATATTTGTAAATATGAACATTATGAGGAGGGATTAAAATACCTCTATTTTTTGTGCTTTCATCATACTTATATTTTTAAGACTAAAATAACTTAAAAGTGAAAAGTTTAATATGAAAATAATACCGTTAGATATGATCTATATCATTTGCTCTATTAACACGTAAAAATCATGACATTTCGATTTTGTTGTGATTGGTATCAAGAACTTGCAAAATTACACCTATGTGGATATATACATTCTAATAGTTGATTTTTCAACTTATTGACTGATATAAAAACACAATTGAAAATTGAAAAATTGTTATGTGCATGCAGAGAAAACAATATAGATCATATTTAATGGTTTTATTTTGACATATAATTTTAAAATTTTGTTATTAGAAAACTAAAAAGAAGAGACATGATGAAGACACAAAAAATTAATGAAATCATTTGAACCTTTCTCCTTTATGTTTTTATCTTATCAGTGGTCATAATATATTCCAGCATTGATAACAACAAAGTTTGAGTAATTGTTATATTAAAGTCCCTTGCACACTAATGATTTGATTTGAGATGTTGAAAAAAACTGGCAATATGTTACATAACAATTTTTAATAATAAAAAAATTAATAGGACTTAATAACTTTAAAGAGGAAAAGAAGGAATCAAATTTTTTCATAAACCCTATTAGGTGTTGGGTTTCTTTCTAAGTTATTGTTCAAATTTTTAGACCTTTTAATATTGGAAGAGAATCAAAATATCTTGAAATAAACAATTTTGCATATTGCTAAATAATAAAACATTTGATGGAGAAATTGAATATTTAGTAGTTTTTGATGGGTATGACATAAGAAATTTTAATTTGAATGTTATGATGGAGAAATAGGTAATATAGAGTTAATATTTTAATTGGTATACCAACAATTCTTTCTTGAAAGAAAGTCAACAAAATTTCTCTCTTGACAAAATTAGCTATTTTAAAAATTTGTAAAATGAATCCTAGCACAAGATCTTATGTAAAAATTGGTGTTCTTGTTTATCTCGTGCTATCAGCAAGTTAATTAAGGACCAAAAGTAAAAAAATAATTACGGTGAGGAGAACGACTGAGCTCCAATAATTTGTTCATATGATCACATCCCTTATCCAAAACAGCAAAATGATCACATCCCTTATCCAAAACAGCAAAATGGACATCTTTTTCTCCATTGATTGCGTCTGGAGGTGGACACAAATAGCATGGACGGTTCTCACAATTCAAAATGAAAAATCTTTCTCAAAATCATAATTTTTTACTGCTCCATCAATCAATCAATCCATTAATAACCAGATGGAAATGGGTCCAATTTTAGGTCCCAGACAAAAGTGAACATGAAGTTTCGTATATATATCTACAACTTAAAATGATAAAAAAATGAACCCAAATGTTTATCTTGTTCGCTATATAAGAAGAGTTGTGTAGTACAAATTGGCAAGAAAAAAAGGTATCTTGATCTTATTAATTATACCTTAACCATGGGTATGGATTTGATCTCTATGAACACCTTTTTTGGCATTTTTGCCCTTATTTTGATTACAATTCTTGTCAACTCCATTAGCAAGAGCAAGAGCAAGAAGAAACTCCCTCCGGGCCCGCAGGCTCTTCCCATCTTAGGCCACCTGCATTTATTAAAACCAACAGAACCGCTTCACCAGACACTCCACAAAATTTCAAACCAATTCGGACCTGCGATCTTTCTTCGTTTCGGTTCGCGCCCAGTATTGGTGGTCTCAAGTAACACTCTGGCCGAACAGTGTTTCACCACCCATGACCTAGCATTCGCAAATCGAGTCCACTTGCCAACCGTCAAGATGGCACCTGGATTGATTGGTTGGGCCAATTATGGTACCTACTGGCGTACCGTACGCCAAGCTGCAGCAATTGAGCTCCTTTCAAGCCAGCAATTGAATGCTTCCTCGCATATCCGGGCTAAGGAGTTCACATGCATGGCACGTCAGCTATTTACATCATATTACGAATCACAAGAGAAACCAGAGGCTAAATCTGATAGTTTCATAAAATTGGACTTTAAAAAGATGTTGTTTGAGTCGATGATGAATGTAATGTTAATGACGATTGCCGGGAAGCGAGCTTATGGGGAGAGCAATGAGGACTCAGATAACATGAAGAAATTCAGCGAATCACTTATTGGCTGGTTCGAAATTAGCGGAGCCTCCAATGCGGAGGATTTCCTTCCCCTGTTGAGGATTCTTGATTTGAAGGGAACAATGAAAAGGTTGAAAAATGTGATGAAGGTGTTACAGGAGTCGGTTGAAAGGTTGATAGATGAGCACCGGCTTGTGGGGATCGGAAAGAGGAAGACGATGATCAACAGTTTGCTTGAGTTACAAAAGAAGGATTCTGAGAAATACAAAGATGAAGCTATCCGGGACATTGTTATAGTAAGTGCTGCTCTCTGTTCATAATGTTTAGAAAATTATACTTGCTCTGAAAAGTCAAAAGCATACATCTCTTCATAAATTAGTGCATTGCAAGGTTCCTCCTTTTTATAAAAAAATACTTCTATCAAAACAGCTAATTTCAGCAAATTAAATTGTAACCATACCACTATTGGATTTTATCTGTATTCTGGTCTTCTTCAGCAATAAAAAGAAATTAAAGACAAAAAAAATGAAAAAACATAATGATATATTTTGTTAAATGTTCCTCTTGTATATGTAGACCATGATGTTGGCAGGAACTGAAACTACATCGACTACCATAGAATGGGGAATGGCTGAGTTGTTAAATAACCCTGAAATACTAGAGAAGGCAACAGCTGAGATCGATGCACATGTTGGAAATAAGCGGTTGATACAAGAATCTGACATGAACAACCATCCTTACCTCAATTGTATCATTAGTGAGATATTACGACTCCACCCGGCTGCACCTCTTCTTTTGCCTCACGAGTCACGTGAAGACATCAAACTCGGTGATTACGACATTCATAAAGGAACAATGCTTATTGTGAATACTTACCCGATACAGAGAGACCCCATGATATGGGAGGAGCCGAACATATTCAATCCGAAGAGGTTTGAGAATGGGAATTCAAACGGAAAGTTGGTGATACCATTTGGAATGGGGAGGAGGAGGTGCCCAGGAGAGACATTCGCAATGCGGATACTCGGGGTATTGTTAGGAACTCTTATTCAGAGTTTTGAATGGAAAAGACTCGGCGATGAGTTAATAGACTTAACCGAGGGTTGTGGGTTAACCACTCCTCTGGCTACTCCACTACAAGTTATGTATTGTCCTCGTCTGGCCATGAAAGAACTCCTGTCGGAGTTTTAAGTGTCTTTTATTATCAAATAAAAATAAATTTGTATAATTTATTTTCTTATGATCATGCATGTAAATTACATAAAGAGAATTATCTTCGTAGCAGTATGTAACTTTCTTAGATATACCGTTTGCATAAACAATTAGTGTTGTCATACCGAT
This sequence comes from Carex kokanica, assembly GCA_025461125.1. Classification (NCBI taxonomy): domain Eukaryota; kingdom Viridiplantae; phylum Streptophyta; class Magnoliopsida; order Poales; family Cyperaceae; genus Carex; species Carex kokanica. Next base: position 157,984 of record JAJGRX010000711.1, on the reverse strand, counting down.
CTAAAAATCATGTATAATATTGTTTTTCCTGAATCCATTTTTACGCAAAAAACAGATATCACATAAAAGCCCAAGTTGGCTTCTGTCACCAATGTGTTCTTCGATTTTCTCTTTTACTTTTCTTCAGTAATAGGAGGCCTTTAGATAATGGGCCTTCAATTTTCCGACAATGTAACACAATAATATAAAACTATTAACAGGTCCTACCAAGGTGGGCCGTCATTAAAACAAAATCATGTTAATTTTTTTAAATTTAAGTCAAAACTTTTAAATGCGAAATTTGACTAGTAAAACTTCAGACCTAGATTCCCCTTTCTGGTTAAAAGTATTTACTTTTGCTACTTGTTTTATTCATTAGCGGTTGAATAATGGCTTCAAAAACATAACAGGAAAATCTGTGTTTCTGGATCCGTAACTGCTGGCTTTCGGACTAAAGTCTATTTTATTTTAATCTGAACATGATATGGATCTGAGCCATTCATTTAGATTGAACGGACCAACTATGAAAAACAGGATTACACTTTTTGTTTTTGAAGACTTGAAAGTATGGGTGGCAACGAGCTGGCTCGGTCCGAGCTAAGTCCTAACTCAGCTTATTAGTTCTGGACTGAGCTACAGCCGAGCGAGCTGGACCTAGGACATCTGAGCTAAAACCTCAGCTTGAAATCGTGACAAGTTAGCTCGAGCTAGCCCGCGAGCTGATGAGCTGGCTCACTGGATCTTGTTGGATTTTGTTTTAAGAAGAAAATAAATTCAACAAACATTTTGGTTCGAGCTGAACCGAGTTGAACCGAGCTAGACAGTATAATTAAAATGCACACAAATTCGTATAAATTCATACAAATTCTCAAAATGATGCCTAGTCGAGCTAGCTCGCGTGCTGGCGAGCAAGCTAGGCTCCTAGCTTGAACTCGTTAATTCTGAACTGAGCTAGTAGCGAGCTGGCTCGTTAACAGTTTGGTCCAGTAATGAGCAATCTGTTAGCGAGCGAGTCAGGTGCGAGTCACGATTGAGCCACGAGCTACGAACTTTTTTGCCACCCCTACTTGAAAGCAATGACTAAGTTTTCTCACGCGAGATTCACTGTGGATATTTCAGTAGCAAATTATGTTGTATACTAATTTCAGTACTTTCTGTTTAATTTGTAAACATATGTTTCATGTTTAATGAAGCGGGTGAAATAAAAAGTAACCTTGATTTTTAAAACAAAAAATTCTGTAACTTTTGAGCACTTAAGAAAAGGAGGATCTCCATATATCATAATATTGCACGAATCTTAACTTCATAAAACGGTGAAAAGTACTGTCACGAGAGCTGGAATCGTGCTTAATTTGGACCGAACTTTAGGTAATAAATTGTATGTTCCAAACTTATAACTTTCTTTTCACCGTTTGATGAATTTGGATCTGAAATAACTAGTAAAATATGAAAGACAACCATTACTAGATGAAAAACAATTAGTGGAAGACAAAAAATAATAAGATAAGATGAAAGATAACAAGTGGAACATGAATGACAACCAGTACAAGATGAAAAGACAACTACAAGAAGATGAAAGACAACCAGTAAAACATGAAAGATAACTAGTAGAGAATCAAAGACTACTAGAAGAAGATGAAAAACAACCAGTAGAACATAAAACACAACCGGTAAAATATGAAACACAACTAGTAGAAGGTGAAAGACAATGAGAAATAGATGAAAGACGACTAGTAGAACATGAAAGACAACAAGAAGAAGATGAAAGACGACCAGTAGAACATGAATTACAACTAGTACAAGATGAAAAAACAACTCGAAAAAAGATGAAAGAAAACTAGTAGAAGATGAAAGACAAATAGAAGAAGAAATTCTATTACTAGTTTGGAAATAGAGGGGTTTTTAATTTATGATCAAACTATTATCCATAAGCATATAACTGATTTTTATAAAAGTCTCATGGGGTCCTCTACTCCTAGACTTTTGACCTTACAATCTGATTTATGGGTTGTTTTTGACAATCTCAATAGAGATCAATGTGCTTTCTTAGAAGCTCCTTTTACAATAGAGGAAATTGAAAAAGTTGTTTTTACATGCAATCCTTCCAAAGCACCTCGTCCAGATGGAATGTCCTTCCAATTTTATCAATCCTTTTGGGATATCGTTCATAATGATTTGTTTAGGCTGTTTACTGCTTTTTATGATCATACTTTGGATGTGTCTAAATTTAACCTTGCAGTTATTTGTCTAATTCCTAAAAAGGAAGATGCCATTACTGTTAGAAATTTTAGACCTATTAGTCTCATTAATTGTAGTTATAAATTAATTACTAAATTACTAGCTGATAGGTTAGCTACTGTAATGGATTCTTTGATTGAGTCATCTCAAACTGCTTATATTAAGGGTAGAGTAATTTTAGATAATGTAGTGTGTGCACATGAAATCCTTCATCAAGTCAAAGTTAAAAAATATAGAGGAGTCTTATTTAAGCTAGATTTTGAAAAGGCATTTGATCATGTTAATTGGAATTTTTTGTTGGAAGTATTACATGCTAGGGGTTTTGGTCAGAAATTTATTACTTGGATTAAACAGACTTTAGAAGGTAGTAAAACTTGTGTTAATTTGAATGGCTCCTTGGGGCCTTATTTTTCTTGTAAAAGAGGAGTTAGACAAGGGGATCCTTTATCTCCTTTTCTTTTCATTCTAGTAACTGATGTCCTAAATAAAGTTTTAACTAAGGCTCATCAAGGAGGATTGGTAGATGGTTTAGGCAACTTTTCCAATTTAGGTAATGTACTGAATTTACATTTTGCTGATGATACTCTCCTTTTTCTTAAAGCTGAGAAAGAGATATTAACCAACATAAAATGGTTACTTGTAGCTTTTGAAAATGCATCAGGTCTAAAAATCAATTATAACAAAAGTGAGATGTATTCTTTAAACTTAAATGAGCATGAAAGTAATGCTTTAGCTTCTGTTTTAGGTTGTAAAGTAGCTACTTTACCTCTCACTTACTTAGGTGTTCCTATTAATAATAAATCCTTAACTGATATTGATTGGCAATTATTGATTGATAAAGTAGAAAAGAAATTTCAAGGTTGGAAAAGTTCCTTATTATCATTAGGAGGCAGGGTCACCTTCTTAAATTCTGTTCTTTCTGTAGTTCTTTTATATTGGATGTCTATATATAGAATGCCTGCCAAAATCAGACACAAAATTGATAAAATTAGAAGAAAATTTTTATGGCATGAAGGCAATTCTACTCGTAGAAAATATTCCTTGGTAGCTTGGAATGTAGTCTGTAAAAGTAAAGATCAAGGGGGCCTAGGAGTTACAGATCTTAAATTAATGAATAAGGCACTTTTAGCTAAATGGTGGATTATATTTTTAGACAATTCTGTTTTTGGTAGATGGAAAGATATTCTTATTAGTAAGTATGGTAATAAGACTTCTCCATCTTTTTGTTCTCCTTTTTGGAGATCAATTCTTAAGGATCATGGGGTTATCAATTTAGGACTTAATAAAGAGATAGGCAATGGTAAATCTACTTCTTTTTGGTTAGATAGATGGTATAATGAACATGCATTACAACATCAATTTCCTAATTTATTTTCTATTGCTACCCATAGATTTATTTCTGTGGCTGATGCATTTGCTAATTCTCAATTACATTTATCTTTTCGAAGACAATTAACTAGTATCTTTCATGTTGAGTGGATGGCTTTACTACAAAGGTTTCTCCATTTTTCTTTATCCAATCATATTGATGATAGATTGATTTGGAGATGGTCCCAAAATGATCAGTTTTCAGTACATTCTTTTTATAGTTGGTTGGAATTTGGTGGTATGCATAACTTAGACTATACCTCTATTTGGAAAGCCCATATACCCTTGAAAATAAATTTTTTTCTGTGGTTAGTCAAACGTAATAAAATTCTGACCAAAATCAATTTATCAACCAAAGGGTGGCAAGGAGATATTACTTGTGTGTTCTGTGATCAACCTGAAAATATTGATCATTTATTTGTGCTTTGTTCTTATAGTAGAACTATATGGAACGGATTGCTTCTCATAATAATTTTACTTTTGACTGTCAATCTTTAGAGGATTTGTGGCTGCTAGATGCAGCTATTCCTTTAAAAGATCGATTATTCGTGGAATTATTACGAGCTTCAGTCCTTTGGTCTATTTGGCTGGAAAGGAATCGTATTTGTTTTAATAATGCTCACCCTCTATCTTTTAAAGCAATTGGTACCAAAATCATATATTTAGCACATTTTTGGTGTCAATCTAGTTCTAAACACTCTTTACTTACCTTAAATTTGATGCTTCCTTTTGATGTTAAGGACCTCCCAGATCTCATTCTGGAGGAAGAATTCAGCAATCTGGATACCAATCCGGTTTCCGAGGAACTCTCTACTCGGGATTTTGGAGTTGGCAGCCTCCAAAATCAAATGTTTGGAGAAGAGTTGAGTAATGATGATGAAGGGCATTAGGATGATTTAGTTTAACAACTTTTTAGTCATTTAGTCCCTGTAATGCTTTTTTGTATTCCCTTTTTGTTGTTTTAGGGCTGCTGGTTCGATTATTATAGCTGTTGTTATTTTCAGTTTTTTTTCCTAAACTGTTTATGTTAACTCTGATGTATAACTCTTGTATCTGGTGTAGGGTATCTATTTTAGATACCTAATCAGATCTTTATGATTTCTATATGAAATCGGTGGATATATTTCCACTATTCTTCAAAAAAAATAAAAGAAAAGAAACACACTCAGTAGTTAAAGGTTTCTAGCTGCTGACACACTTAGTAAGATTTAATAAAGGTAGACAAGCTAATGTAATAAAAGGTTTAGGGCCAGAATGTATGAATGGGACAGCAATCACAAATTGCCACTATGCAGATGATACCATTTTGTTATTGTTAGCTCAAAAGGAAAATGTAGAAGCTGAATGGTGGGCTATGCTGTCTTTTGAAGCTATTTCTGGGATTAAACTGAATTTCGACAAAACTGAAATGTACTCTCTTAATGTAGATAGATTAATATAATTAAATAGAATTTTTAGATGCCAATGGGGTGAATTTCCAATTAAATATCTAGGGTTACCATTACATTATAGAAAACTTCATGTTAATGAGTGGGCTTTTCTGGTAGACAAGGTAGATAGTAGGCTTCCACATTGGAAGGGATCAATGTTATCAATTGGGGGTAGACTCACATTACTCAATTCGGTTTTAACTTTCATTCCTTTATATTCCTTATCTGTTTATAAACTTCCAATTACTGTAATTAAACAATTAGATAGGATTAGAAGAAAATTTCTATGGCAAGGTAATTCTAAAAAAAAGAAATATATTCTTATAGATTGGTACACCTCTTGTCTAACTAAACAATTTGGAGGGTTAGGCATTTTAGATCTCCAACACATGAACATTTCTTTATTACTTAAGTGGTGGTGGAAACTCAAAAACTCTGAATATTCTAGCCCTTGGAAATCTATGATTCAATAAATATGTTCTACATAATCATAGAGGTCAAATTTCTGCCTTTTGGAAATCTCTAAAACAGATAACATAGGCTTCCTTAGTGTTTCATATGAACCTGGGATACAAACTCAAATTAGATTCTGGACAGATATTTGGTATCAAAACTGTTCATTAGCCACTAGATATTACCATCTTTTTACCAAATGTATTAACAAAGATATACTTTTAGCTGATGTTGTTCATTCTTAGGGGCAAAGGGTGAATTTTAGAATAACTTTAGTAGGTAGGGATTATATGGATTGGTTGGAAATTTTGTACATCTTGAGCACAACATCCTTTACAATGCAATATGACAAAGTTGCTTGGCGATGGGAACATTCAGGGCAGTTCTCGACTCAGTCTATATATAGAATTTTAAATTTTGGAGGGATTCAACCCCATACTGCTATGGTTTGGTGGCACTTACCAATTCCACCAAAAATAAGGGTTTTCATGTGGTTAGTAGAATATAATACAATCTTGACTAAAGATAACATTTTACATAAGGGTTGGATAGGTAATCCTAATTGTTTACTATGCCATGATTTAGAATCTGTAGATCATCTATTCTTACAATGTACCTTGGCTCAACAGGTTTGGTTTTGACTTGGTAAAAGTCAACAATTTATGGTAGAATGGTAAACATGGAGTGACATTTTTCACTATGCCCTATCTCTTTCAAAGTTAGAAAAATTAGGGTTTTTAATTGTTTTTAGTGTTGTATGCTAGTGTTTATGGAGAAACCGAAATGAAGTTTGCTTTACTTAATGTCACTCCAAAACAGCTAGAACTCTTATATTACAAATTAAATCTCTTAGTTTATATTGGACAGGGAACTTGCACAAAAAGATGAAGGAAGCTGTAGATGAGTGGATGCCGGTTATAAAAGATGCTATTCCACTAGCTCACTTCATGCCAATGGAGATGGTAGTGTTTGGCGCACCAGCTGGCGATGCAACACCAGGAGACTCTGGCGATCCTCCTCCTATGATACCTTAGTATAGATGAAGTCTCTTATACAGTGCAAATTTTGTTACTTAATGCACTCTAACCTTAGCCCTATTTTAAGTGGACTAGTTTTAGCTAATCTTGGTTACTTTTGGTCTTTAGCTATTATATACTTATGGATATACTTTGTTCTGGTTTGTTCGGATTCATTGCTATGTAGCAGCAATGACTGACTGTTGGTTGAATGATGGATGTAATTATCTAATTCTATAAAATGGGCATTAGCCTCTTTCAAAAAAAATAAAAGAAAAGAAACCTTGCAATGCAAAACTTTTACTAATTTATGAAGAGAGGTGTATTCTTTTGATTTTTTTTTTCTCCTATTATTTCATATTTTCCCGAACATATTTGGAATCGTGTAGAACAAATATAATTTTCTAAACATTATGAACAGAGAGCAGCACTTACTATAACAATGTCCTGGATAACTTCATCTTTGTATTTCTCATAATCCTTCTTTTGCAACTCCAGCAAACTGTTAATCATCGTGTTCCTCTTTCCGATCCCCACAAGCCGGTGCTCATCCATCAACCTTTGCACCGACTCCTGATTCACCTTAGTCACATGCTTCATCCTTTTCATTGTTCCTTTCAAATCAAGAATCCTCAACATGGGAAGGAAATCCTCCGCATTGGAGGCCCCGCTAATTTCAAACCACCCGAGAAGTGATTCTCTGAATTCCTTCATGTCTTCTGAGTCGTTGTTCTCCCCGTAAGTTCGCTTCCCAGCAATCGCCACTAACATTACATTCATCATCAACTCAAACAACATATTTTTTAAGTCCAATTTTATGAAACTTTCAGATTTAGCCTCTGATATCTCTTGTGATTCGTAATATGATGTAAATAGCTGACGTGCCATGCATGTGAACTCCTTAGCCCGGATATGTGAGGAAGCATTCAATTGCTGGCTGGAAAGGAGTTCAATTGCTGCAGCTTGGCGTACGGTTCGCCAGTAGGTACCGTAATTGGCCCAAACAATCAAGCCAGGTGCCATCTTGACAGTCGGCAAGTGGACTCGATTTGCGAATGCTAGGTCATGGGTGGTGAAACACTGTTCGGCCAGAGTGTTACTTGAGACCACCAATACCGGGCGGGAACCGAAACGAAGAAAGACCGCAGGGCCGAATTGGTTTGAAATTTTGTGGAGTGTCTGGTGGAGCGGTTCTGTTGCTTTTAATAAATGCAGGTGGCCTAAGATGGGAAGAGCCAGTGGGCCCGGAGGGAGCTTCTTCTTGCTCTTGCTCTTGCTTTTGCTAATGGAGTTGACAAAAATTGTGATCAAAATAAGGACAAAAATGCAAAAAAAGGGTGTTCATAGAGATCAAATCCACATCCATGGTTTAAGGTATAATAAGATCAAGGATGGGTTTAATAATATAGTATATGCTCTTTGTTCTTTCCAATTGTACTACACTACACTGCACTTCTTATATATATAGCGAACAAGATAACATATTGGGATCATATTTTTTATCATTGTAAGTTGTAGATACGTATACGAAACTACAATTCACTTTTCCACACCTTTTCTTGATCGATGTAGTCACACCTTTTCCATCTGGCGATTAATTGATTGATTTATTGAGCAGTCAAACATGGCGTCTTAACTAGTCAAACATGTCCACGTTAACTAGTCGGCTTTGGATGAGGGATGTGAACAAATTTGGAGCTTAGTCGTTCACCTCACCGTAAATATTTTGAGGTATTTTTTTTTACTTTGGGTCCTTAATTAACTTCTGATAGCACGAGATAAAAGAGGAACACGTACTAGTTTTCTACATAAGATCATGTGCTAGAATTCTGTTTCCAAATTTGTATGCCATAGAGAACTAGCCGTTGGTCTAGTGGCAAAGGCACATGCTCTGTGTGTGAGAGGTTATGAGTTCGAAATCCGGATAGGGGAAATCATTTGTTATAATAAACAGGGGTTAAATAGTTGGGTGGCTTGACCTCCAATCTTTACTCGAAAAAAAATTTGTATCCCATACAAACTTTTAAGATAGTTAATTTTCTTAAAGAAGAAATTTTGTCAGTCATTTTTTTTTTCAAGAGAGAATTGTTGATATACTAATTAAAATATTCTATATTGCCTATTTCTCCATCATAACACTCAATTTTTTTTTTTCTATTTTAAATTTAAATAAATGTTGTCATACCCATTAAAAATGTCTAAATATCCAATTTCTCCATCAAATTTTTTATTGTTTAGCAATACGAAAAATTGTTTATTTCAAAATACTTTGTTTCTCTTCAAAAAAAAGAGTCCAAATATTGAACAATGAATTATAAACCCAACACCTAATGCATTTAGAGTGGAGGATCCTACTGTGTAGAATGAGGAATATGCACCATCCGTTTTAACCTGCACAAATCTTAAATAACTTGGTACGAAAATCTTAAAGATCTCTGAGCAACTACGATTGGTCCCTAAAAATCATCGCTTACGTACAGTAATGCGGTACTATAGAGAAGATACGCTTCCACACCTAATAGGGTTTATGAAGAAAAACTTGATTTCTTCTTTTCCTAAAAAAAAGTAACTGAAGTACTGTTAATGTTCTATAACATATTGTCAGTTTTTTCCAATATCTCAAACCAAATCATTAGTGTGCAACTGTGCATGGGAGTTTAATGTAACAATTACCCAAACTTTGTTGCTATCAATGCTGGAATCAATCATGACCAACCCTGACAAGATAAAAACATAAAGTTCATATTTAAAAATATAATCAAACCATATATTATCATACTGTACCCGAATATAAAAAAAAATGTACACATTCAATACGTGTGCATGGAGAAAAAATTTAGCACACATTTTCTAATACTGTACTGAAACAAGTCAAGGCAATACAATTATAAAAAAATAAAAATAAAAAGATGAGAAAGAGACGATTAGCCAGATTGTTCGTCCCAGACATCATGGTCTCTCGAAGAAAATATCTCACCATAAAGGAAAATATCTCTTGAAGAGATATCGGATACACTCACAGAAAATATTTCTGGTCATCAATACTATGACGATAAGAAAATCAATTAAAAACACAAATATAGCCCACCACATAATATATCAAGTTAAAGCCTTGAAGGGATGATATTTCAATTAAAAACACAAATCAGATACTTCACAAAACATAAAGGAACTTGTACTTCTTTGAAAGAACCATGTACTTTAATTAGTGCTTCACAAAAAGTTGCTGCAATCAAGTGAATTTTGCAAATAAGTTGATTAATTCTAAATATTTTGCAAAAAAAAAAAAAAAAAAACAAGATTTCTATGCCGTTCGACTGTTCAGATCAATGGAGATCCAATGGTATAACACTTCCTAATATCGGGCTCTATGAGAGCTCGGAACCCCACATTATTTCAGCACATTCCATACTTTAATTTTTTAATAATATTGTTCCATGTGGTTCATGTTTTACTGGTTATCTTTCATGTTCTACTAGTCGTCTTTCATCTTCTTCTAGTTGTTTTTCATCTTTCTACTAATTATGTTAATTTCATATTCTACGAATTGTCTTTCATATTATACTGGTTGTTTTTCACCTTATTCTTGTTGTCTTTCATCTTATTCTAATTATTTTTTCATCTTGTACTTGTTATCTTTCATGTTCTACTTATTGTCTTTCATGTTCTTCTAATAGTATTTAATTTTCTACTTGTTATCTTTCATGTTATACGAATTGTCTTTCATGTTATACTTTCATCATTTTCTAGTTGTTTTTCATGTTATTCTGGTTAACTTTTATGTTCTACTGGTTGTCTTTCATCTTTTTCTAGTTGTCTTTCATCTTCTTCTAGTTATCTTTCATGTTCTATGTGTTGTCTGACATCTCTTTCTAGTTGTCTTTCATCCTCTACTGGATGACTTTCATGTTCTATTGGTTGTCTTTCATGTTCTACTAGTTATATTTCATCTTCTTCTGGTTGTCTTTCATGTTCTACTGGTTCTCTTTCATGTTCTATTGGTTATTTTTCTTCATCTTCTAGTTGTGTTTCATTTTCTTGTAGTTATCTTTCATCTTCTACTTGTTGTGTTTCATGTTCTACTGGTTGACTTTCATCTTCTTCTAGTTGTATTTTCATCTTGTATTGGTTGTTATTCATTTTTTACTAGTTGTCTTTCATCTTCTTTTAGATGTCATTTATCTTCTACTGGTTGTTTTTCTTCTAGTAATGGTTGTCTTTTATTTTCTTCTCGTTCTTTTTCATCCCCTACAGGATGCCTTTTATGTTCAATTGGTTATCTTTCATGTTCTACTAGTTGTCTTTTCTTCTTGTACTTATTGTCTTTCATGTTCTTTAGGTTGTCTTTCATCTTCTTCTAATAGTTGTCTTTCATATTCTAATGGATGTCTTTCAGGTTCTACTGGTTGTCTTTAATCTTGTCTTGTAGTCTTTCATATTCTTCTGGTGATATTTAATCTTCTACTAGTTGTTTATTCATCTTATACTGGTTGTCTTTCATGTTTTACATGTTGTGTTCCATCTTCTTCTAGTTGTCTTTCATAGATCTTTTTCTGTAAAACTGTTAAACAGATCCAGTACAATAAATAAAAAGAAATACAATGCATAGATCTTGTACAATATATGATATATCCGGTAAAACTGTGAAACAGATTCTAAAAAATACTATAAAGAACTTTTTAACCTAACCGATCAGGATCCGCCAAAAGTGTTACCAGTTCAGATCAAGATTCGCCAGAAGTAGAGTCTGTAACCCTAACCGATCCAGACTGTAAACATAATAAATCGACACTTTAAAACCTAAACAGATCAAGTGAAACAAATAAAAATACGCCAAAATTTTGCCATTTCACGAAGAAATTGATCAAATCCATACTGTAACACTACTACATAAATACTGTAAAACTAACTATTCGACACTGTAAAACCTGACAGATCAAGTGAAAAAAATCAAATGACGATAAAATTGAGCCATTTCAATAAGAAATTTAAAAATTACTACACTAAATCCTTTCAACGCACTGTAAATTAGTACTAAAAAGAAAAATAAGAAGGGAAACCTTGCAAATTTCGTCTCCCAGTGTTTGACTAAGAACTATGAGTGAAACACCTTTCGCTTGGAAGTGGACGTAAACCTCTTCATTGAATTCTGTAAATCACAATATGAAATACTGTAAACTGTTGCAGATCGCCTCCTCCTATCTCCTCTAGACCGCCTCTCTCTCATCTCTCTCTGCTAGATCGCATCTCTCAGATCGTCTCCTCCTATCTACTCCAGATCGCCCCTCTCTCATCTCTCTTCGCGCGTGAGGGCACTTCGTCGTCGTTCAGATCTAGCGCGATCTAAGAACCCGTCGGAAAGGAGGCTGCCGGAGGAGAGGCCGCTGGAGGGAAGTGATTGAGGAGAGGAGAACGCAGCGACAAGCAAGGTGAGAACGAGAATTAGGAGAGAGAGAGAGAGAGAGAGAGAGAGAGAGAGAGAGAGAGGCGCAATCTCTCTGATCTGATGGAAAGAACGGAGGAGAGGAGAGAGATTTGATGGGAAAGTTTTTATATAAGATGTTTGAGAGAATGATTAGAACCGTTAGAAGACTATCTAGAAATAACTTGAGTAAAAGCTGGATACATAATTATATGAGTATAGAAACCTTTTCTCTTGTTTTATTCATTAGCGGTTGAATAATGGCTTCAAAAACATAACAGGAAAATCAGTGGTTCTGGATCCGTATCTGCTGGCTTTCGGACTAAAGTCTTTTTTATTTTAATCTGAACATGATATGGATCTGAGCCATTCATTTAGATTGAACGGACCAAATATGAAAAACAGGATTACACTTTTTGTTTTTGAAGACTTGAAAGCAATGAAAACTTTTAGTTTTTTATTTAATTACTGCGTAAATACTATGTACTCTCTGCTTAAGTGGTCTAACTAAACTAATTAATTTTTCAAATTATCAGACGACTATAGGTTTGGAATTGGAAAGACTATAGGTGTTGTAGTTGTTACAATATTTGGGGGTGATAGAGTGCAAATTATAGACAATACGACCAACTTGCTGCTATCTATATTATTTCTTTAATGCAAGGAGAAAGTGAGAATATGCACCACCAGATATCTTTTCTGCTCTTTGTTGAGTTTTATAAAAACTTGTGATACAACACATAAGGTAAGTTTTTCTCACTTTCTTTAATTAAAATAAATTATTCTCAATTATAGGTCAATTGTTCTCACTTTCTAGCTCGTATACTATACAGTTCGTTGCTATGTGACCATTCAACTGCGACGGAATATAACAAGTTTATATTTAATTTTAGAACTTCTAAACGTCCAATTGATTTAATTTAATTTCAATATTAAATGTTTAAAAAAAATCAAAATCTATATTTTAAAGATTTTTATACTATTTTTCGGACGAAAAGAAAATTAACTAATCTAAGAATTCTTGACTATCCATACACCCTAATATATTAGTTTGAGAAATTTAACAATATTATTGTTTTAACTTTACATATGTTTTTATGGTGAGATATTTTCTTAAAGAGACTGTGAGGTATGAGACTAACAATCTGGCTAATCGGGTCATACTTTCTAATTTTTTTTTTTTTTAAATTGTATTGCCTTGAAATGTTTCAGACTTTCAGTACAGTATTAGAAAAGATGTGCTATTTTTTTTTTCTCCTTGCACGTATAGAATGTTTAAAATATTGTTTTTTTTATAATAGTGTACAGTATGATAATATGGTTTGATTATATATGTAAATATGAACTTTATGAGGAGGGGTTAAAATATCTTTATTTTTATGCTTTCATCATACTTATATTTTTAAGACTAAAATAACTTAAAAGTTAAAAGTTATATGAAAATTATACCGTTAGATATGATCTATATCATTTTCTCTATGCACCCGTAAAAAATCATGACATTTCGATTTTGTTTTGATTGGTATCAAGAGCTTACAAAATTACACCCATGTGGATACATTCTAATAGTTGATTTTTCAACTTATTGATTCATATAAAAACACAATTGAAAAGTGATAATTTTTGTTTGTGCATGTAGAGAAAATAACATAGATCACATTTAATGGTTTTATTTTGACATATAAATTTTAAAATTTTGTTATTAGAAAACTAAAAAGAAGAGACATGATGAAGACACAAAAAATGAAAGCATTTGAACCTTTCTCCTTTATGTTTTTATCTTATCAGTGGTCATAATTTATTCCAGCATTGATAACAACAAAGTTTGAGTAATTGTTATATTAAAGTCCCTTGCACACTAATGATTTGATTTGAGATGTTGGAAAACACTGGCAATATGTTACAGAACAATTTTTAATAATACAAAAATTAATAGGACTTAATAACTTTAAAGAGGAAAAGAAGGAATCAAATTTTTTCATAAACCCTATTAGGTGTTGGGTTTCTTTCTAAGTTATTGTTCAAATTTTTAGACCTTTTAATATTGGAAGAGAATCAAAATATCTTGAAATAAACAATTTTGCATATTGCTAAATAATAAAACATTTGATGGAGAAATTGAATATTTAGTAGTTTTTGATGGGTATGACATAAGAAATTTTAATTTGAATGTTATGATGGAGAAATAGGTAATATAGAGTTAATATTTTAATTGGTATACCAACAATTCTTTCTTGAAAGAAAGTCAACAAAATTTCTCTCTTGACAAAATTAGCTATTTTAAAAATTTGTAAAATGAATCCTAGCACAAGATCTTATGTAAAAATTGGTGTTCTTGTTTATCTCGTGCTATCAGCAAGTTAATTAAGGACCAAAAGTAAAAAAATAATTACGGTGAGGAGAACGACTGAGCTCCAATAATTTGTTCATATGATCACATCCCTTATCCAAAACAGCAAAATGATCACATCCCTTATCCAAAACAGCAAAATGGACATCTTTTTCTCCATTGATTGCGTCTGGAGGTGGACCAAATAGCATGGACGGTTCTCACAATTCAAAATGAAAAATCTTTCTCAAAATCATAATTTTTTACTGCTCCATCAATCAATCAATCCATTAATAACCAGATGGAAATGGGTCCAATTTTAGGTCCCAGAAAAGTGAACATGAAGTTTCGTATATCTATCTACAACTTAAAATGATAAAAAAATGAACCCAAATGTTTTTCTTGTTCGCTATATAAGAAGAGTTGTGTAGTACAAATTGGCAAGAAAAAAAGGTATCTTGATCTTATTAATTATACCTTAACCATGGGTATGGATTTGATCTCTATGAACACCTTTTTTGGGATTTTTGCCCTTATTTTGATCACAATTCTTGTCAACTATATTAGCAAGAGCAAGAGCAAGAAGAAGCTCCCTCCGGGCCCGCCGGCTCTTCCCATCTTAGGCCACATGCATTTATTAAAACCAACAGAACCGCTTCACCAGACACTCCACAAAATTTCAAACCAATTCGGACCTGCGGTCTTTCTTCGTTTCGGTTCGCGCCCGGTATTGGTGGTCTCAAGTAACACTCTGGCCGAACAGTGTTTCACCACCCATGACCTGGCATTCGCAAATCGAGTCCACTTGCCAACCGTCAAGATGGCACCTGGATTGATTGGTTGGGCCAATTATGGTACCTACTGGCGTACCGTACGCCAAGCTGCAGCAATTGAGCTCCTTTCAAGCCAGCAATTGAATGCTTCCTCGCATATCCGGGCTAAGGAGTTCACATGCATGGCACGTAAGCTATTTACATCATATTACGAATCACAAGAGAAACCAGAGGCTAAATCTGATAGTTTCATAAAATTGGACTTCAAAAAGATGTTGTTTGAGTCGATGATGAATGTAATGTTAATGACGATTGCCGGGAAGCGAGCTTATGGGGAGAGCAATGAGGACTCAGACGACATGAAGAAATTCAGCGAATCACTTATTGGCTGGTTCGAAATTAGCGGAGCCTCCAATGCGGAGGATTTCTTTCCCCTGTTGAGGATTCTTGATTTGAAGGGAACAATGAAAAGGATGAAAAATGTGATGAAGGTGTTACAGGAGTCGGTTGAAAGGTTGATAGATGAGCACCGGCTTGTGGGGATTGGAAAGAGGAAGACGATGATCAACAGTTTGCTTGAGTTACAAAAGAAGGATTCTGAGAAATACAAAGATGAAGCTATCCGGGACATTGTTATAGTAAGTGCTGCTCTCTGTTCATAATGTTTAGAAAATTATACTTGCTCTGCACAATTCCAAATATGTTATGTAAAATAATATGTTATGTAAACTATCAAATAATAGGAAAAAAATGAAAAGTCAAAAGCATACATCTCTTCATAAATTAGAGCATTGCAAGGTTCCTCCTTTTTATAAAAAAATACTTCTATCAAAACAGCTAATTTCTGCAAATTAAATTGTAACCATACCACTATTGGATTTTATCTGTATTCTGGTCTTCTTCAGCAATAAAAAGAAATTAAAGACAAAAAAAATGAAAAAACATAATGATATATTTTGTTAAATGTTCCTCTTGTATACGTAGACCATGATGTTGGCAGGAACTGAAACTACATCGACTACCATAGAATGGGGAATGGCCGAGTTGTTAAATAACCCTCAAATACTAGAGAAGGCAACAGCTGAGATCGATGCACATGTTGGAAATAAGAGGTTGATACAAGAATCTGACATGAGCAACCTTCCTTACCTCAATTGTATCATTAGTGAGATATTACGACTCCACCCGGCTGCACCTCTTCTTTTGCCTCACGAGTCACGTGAAGACATCAAACTCGGTGATTACGACATTCATAAAGGAACAATGCTTATTGTGAATACTTACCCGATACAGAGAGACCCCATGATATGGGAGGAGCCAAACATATTCAATCCGAAGAGGTTTGAGAATGGGAATTCAAACGGAAAGTTGGTGATACCATTTGGAATGGGGAGGAGGAGGTGCCCAGGAGAGACATTCGCAATGCGGATACTCGGGGTATTGTTAGGAACTCTTATTCAGAGTTTTGAATGGAAAATACTCGGCGATGAGTTAATAGACTTAACCGAGGGTTGTGGGTTAACCACTCCTCTGGCTACTCCACTACAAGTTATGTATTGGCCTCGCCTGGCCATGAAAGAACTCCTGTCGGAGTTTTAAGTGTCTGTTATTATCAAATAAAAATAAACTTGTATAATTTAGTTTCTTATGATCATGCATGTAAATTACATAAAGAGAATTATCTTCGTACCAGTATGTAACTTTCTTAGATATACCGTTTGCATAAACAATTAGTGTTGTCATACCGATCTAAAAATCATGTATAATATTGTTTTTCCTGAATTAATTTTACGCAAACAACAGATATCACATAAAAGCCCAAGTTGGCTTCTCTCCCCAAAGTGTTCTTCGAGATTTTCTCTTTTACTTTTCTTCAGTAATAGGAGGCCCTTTAGGTAATGGGCCTTCAATTTTCCGACAATGTAACACAATATATATAAAACTATTAACAGGTCCTACCTAGTTGGGCCGTCATTAAAACAAAATCATGTTAATTTTTTTTAAATTTAAGTCAAAACTTTGAAATGCGAAATTTGACTAGTAAAACTTCAGACCTAGATTTCCCTTTCTGGTTAAAAGTATTTACTTTTGCTACTTGTTTTATTCATTAGCGGTTGAATAATGGCTTCAAAAACATAACAGGAAAATCTGTGTTTCTGGATCCGTAACTGCTGGCTTTCGGACTAAAGTCTATTTTATTTTAATCTGAACATGATATGGATCTGAGCCATTCATTTAGATTGAACGGACCAACTATGAAAAACAGGATTACACTTTTTGTTTTTGAAGACTTGAAAGTATGGGTGGCAACGAGCTGGCTCGGTCCGAGCTAAGTCCTAACTCAGCTTATTAGTTCTGGACTGAGCTACAGCCGAGCGAGCTGGACCTAGGGCATCTGAGCTAAAACCTCAGCTTGAAATCGTGACAAGTTAGCTCGAGCTAGCTCGCGAGCTGATGAGCTGGCTCACTGGATCTTGTTGGATCTTGTTTTAAGAAGAAAATAAATTCAACAAACATTTTGGTTCGAGCTGAACCGAGTTGAACCGAGCTAGACAGTATAATTAAAATGCACACAAATTCGTATAAATTCATACAAATTCTCAAAATGATGCCTAGTCGAGCTAGCTCGCGTGCTGGCGAGCAAGCTAGGCTCCTAGCTTGAACTCGTTAATTCTGAACTGAGCTAGTAGCGAGCTGGCTCGTTAACAGTTTGGTCCAGTAATGAGCAATCTGTTAGCGAGCGAGTCAGGTGCGAGTCACGATTGAGCCACGAGCTACGAACTTTTTTGCCACCCCTACTTGAAAGCAATGACTAAGTTTTCTCACGCGAGATTCACTGTGGATATTTCAGTAGCAAATTATGTTGTATACTAATTTCAGTACTTTCTGTTTAATTTGTAAACATATGTTTCATGTTTAATGAAGCGGGTGAAATAAAAAGTAACCTTGATTTTTAAAACAAAAAATTCTGTAACTTTTGAGCACTTAAGAAAAGGAGGATCTCCATATATCATAATATTGCACGAATCTTAACTTCATAAAACGGTGAAAAGTACTGTCACGAGAGCTGGAATCGTGCTTAATTTGGACCGAACTTTAGGTAATAAATTGTTTGTTCCAAACTTATAACTTTCTTTTCATCGTTTGATGAATTTGGACCTGAAATAACTAGTAAAATATGAAAGACAACCATTACTAGATGAAAAACAACTAGTGGAAGACAAAAAATAATAAGATAAGATGAAAGATAACAAGTGGAACATGAATGACAACCAGTACAAGATGAAAAGACAACTACAAGAATATGAAAGACAACCAGTAAAACATGAAAGATAACTAGTAGAAAATCAAAGACTACTAGAAGAAGATGAAAAACAACCAGTAGAACATAAAACACAACCAGTAAAATATGAAACACAACTAGTAGAAGGTGAAAGACAATGAGAAGTAGATGAAAGACGACCAGTAGAACATGAAAGACAACAAGAAGAAGATGAAAGACGACCAGTAGAACATGAATTACAACTAGTACAAGATGAAAAAACAACTCGAAAAAAGATGAAAGAAAACTAGTAGAAGATGAAAGACAAATAGAAGAAGAAATTCTATTACTAGTTTGGAAATAGAGGGGTTTTTAATTTATGATCAAACTATTATCCATAAGCATATAACTGATTTTTATAAAAGTCTCATGGGGTCCTCTACTCCTAGACTTTTGACCTTACAATCTGATTTATGGGTTGTTTCTGACAATCTCAATAGAGATCAATGTGCTTTCTTAGAAGCTCCTTTTACAATAGAGGAAATTGAAAAAGTTGTTTTTACATGCAATCCTTCCAAAGCACCTCGTCCAGATGAAATGTCCTTCCAATTTTATCAATCCTTTTGGGATATCGTTCATAATGATTTGTTTAGGCTGTTTACTGCTTTTTATGATCATACTTTGGATGTGTCAAAATTTAACCTTGCAGCTATTTGTCTAATTCCTAAAAAGGAAGATGCCATTACTGTTAGAAATTTTAGACCTATTAGTCTCATTAATTGTAGTTATAAATTAATTACTAAATTACTAGCTGATAGGTTAGCTACTGTAATGGATTCTTTGATTGACTCATCTCAAACTGCTTATATTAAGGGTAGAGTAATTTTAGATAATGTAGTGTGTGCACATGAAATCCTTCATCAAGTCAAAGTTAAAAAATATAGAGGAGTCTTATTTAAGCTAGATTTTGAAAAGGCATTTGATCATGTTAATTGGAATTTTTTGTTGGAAGTATTACATGCTAGGGGTTTTGGTCAGAAATTTATTACTTGGATTAAACAGACTTTAGAAGGTAGTAAAACTTGTGTTAATTTGAATGGCTCCTTGGGGCCTTATTTTTCTTGTAAAAGAGGAGTTAGACAAGGGGATCCTTTATCTCCTTTTCTTTTCATTCTAGTAACTGATGTCCTAAATAAAGTTTTAACTAAGGCTCATCAAGGAGGATTGGTAGATGGTTTAGGCAACTTTTCCAATTTAGGTAATGTACTGAATTTACATTTTGCTGATGATACTCTCCTTTTTCTTAAAGCTGAGAAAGAGATATTAACCAACATAAAATGGTTACTTGTAGCTTTTGAAAATGCATCAGGTCTAAAAATCAATTATAACAAAAGTGAGATGTATTCTTTAAACTTAAATGAGCATGAAAGTAATGCTTTAGCTTCTGTTTTAGGTTGTAAAGTAGCTACTTTACCACTCACTTACTTAGGTGTTCCTATTAATAATAAATCCTTAACTGATATTGATTGGCAATTATTGATTGATAAAGTAGAAAAGAAACTCCAAGGTTGGAAAAGTTCCTTATTATCATTAGGAGGCAGGGTCACCTTCTTAAATTCTGTTCTTTCTGTAGTTCTTTTATATTGGATGTCTATATATAGAATGCCTGCCAAAATCAGACACAAAATTGATAAAATTAGAAGAAAATTTTTATGGCATGAAGGCAATTCTACTCGTAGAAAATATTCCTTGGTAGCTTGGAATGTAGTATGTAAAAGTAAAGATCAAGGGGGCCTAGGAGTTACAGATCTTAAATTAATGAATAAGGCACTTTTAGCTAAATGGTGGATTATATTTTTAGACAATTCTGTTTTTGGTAGATGGAAAGATATTCTTATTAGTAAGTATGGTAATAAGACTTCTCCATCTTTTTGTTCTCCTTTTTGGAGATCAATTCTTAAGGATCATGGGGTTATCAATTTAGGACTTAATAAAGAGATAGGCAATGGTAAATCTACTTCTTTTTGGTTAGATAGATGGTATAATGAACATGCATTACAACATCAATTTCCTAATTTATTTTCTATTGCTACCCATAGATTTATTTCTGTGGCTGATGCATTTGCTAATTCTCAATTACATTTATCTTTTCGAAGACAATTAACTAGTATCTTTCATGTTGAGTGGATGGCTTTACTACAAAGGTTTCTCTATTTTTCTTTATCCAATCATATTGATGATAGATTGATTTGGAGATGGTCCCAAAATGATCAGTTTTCAGTACATTCTTTTTATAGTTGATTGGAATTTGGTGGTATGCATAACTTAGACTATACCTCTATTTGGAAAGCCCATATACCCTTGAAAATAATTTTTTTTCTGTGGTTAGTCAAACGTAATAAAATTCTGACCAAAATCAATTTATCAACCAAAGGGTGGCAAGGAGATATTACTTGTGTGTTCTGTGATCAACCTGAAAATATTGATCATTTATTTGTGCTTTGTTCTTATAGTAGAACTATATGGAACGGATTGCTTCTCATAATAATTTTACTTTTGACTGTCAATCTTTAGAGGATTTGTGGCTGCTAGATGCAGCTATTCCTTTAAAAGATCGATTATTCGTGGAATTATTACGAGCTTCAGTCCTTTGGTCTATTTGGCTGGAAAGGAATCGTATTTGTTTTAATAATGCTCACCCTCTATCTTTTAAAGCAATTGGTACCAAAATCATATATTTAGCACATTTTTGGTGTCAATCTAGTTCTAAACACTCTTTACTTACCTTAAATTTGATGCTTCCTTTTGATGTTAAGGACCTCCCAGATCTCATTCTGGAGGAAGAATTCAGCAATCTGGATACCAATCCGGTTTCCGAGGAACTCTCTACTCGGGATTTTGGAGTTGGCAGCCTCCAAAATCAAATGTTTGGAGAAGAGTTGAGTAATGATGATGAAGGGCATTAGGATGATTTAGTTTAACAACTTTTTAGTCATTTAGTCCCTGTAATGCTTTTTTGTATTCCCTTTTTGTTGTTTTAGGGCTGCTGGTTCGATTATTATAGCTGTTGTTATTTTCAGTTTTTTTTTTCCTAAACTGTTTATGTTAACTCTGATGTATAACTCTTGTATCTGGTGTAGGGTATCTATTTTAGATACCTAATCAGATCTTTATGATTTCTATATGAAATCGGTGGATATATTTCCACTATTCTTCAAAAAAAATAAAAGAAAAGAAACACACTCAGTAATTAAAGGTTTCTAGCTGCTGACACACTTAGTAAGATTTAATAAAGGTAGACAAGCTAATGTAATAAAAGGTTTAGGGCCAGAATGTATGAATGGGACAGCAATCACAAATTGCCACTATGCAGATGATACCATTTTGTTATTGTTAGCTCAAAAGGAAAATGTAGAAGCTGAATGGTGGGCTATGCTGTCTTTTGAAGCTATTTCTGGGATTAAACTGAATTTCGACAAAACTGAAATGTACTCTCTTAATGTAGATAGATTAATATAATTAAATAGAATTTTTAGATGCCAATGGGGTGAATTTCCAATTAAATATCTAGGGTTACCATTACATTATAGAAAACTTCATGTTAATGAGTGGGCTTTTCTGGTAGACAAGGTAGATAGTAGGCTTCCACATTGGAAGGGATCAATGTTATCAATTGGGGGTAGACTCACATTACTCAATTCGGTTTTAACTTTCATTCCTTTATATTCCTTATCTGTTTATAAACTTCCAATTACTGTAATTAAACAATTAGATAGGATTAGAAGAAAATTTCTATGGCAAGGTAATTCTAAAAAAAAGAAATATATTCTTATAGATTGGTACACCTCTTGTCTTAACTAAACAATTTGGAGGGTTAGGCATTTTAGATCTCCAACACATGAACATTTCTTTATTACTTAAGTGGTGGTGGAAACTCAAAAACTCTGAATATTCTAGCCCTTGGAAATCTATGATTCAATAAATATGTTCTACATAATCATAGAGGTCAAATTTCTGCCTTTTGGAAATCTCTAAAACAGATAACATAGGCTTCCTTAGTGTTTCATATGAACCTGGGATACAAACTCAAATTAGATTCTGGACAGATATTTGGTATCAAAACTGTTCATTAGCCACTAGATATTACCATCTTTTTACCAAATGTATTAACAAAGATATACTTTTAGCTGATGCTGTTCATTCTTAGGGGCAAAGGGTGAATTTTAGAATAACTTTAGTAGGTAGGGATTATATGGATTGGTTGGAAATTTTGTACATCTTGAGCACAACATCCTTTACAATGCAATATGACAAAGTTGCTTGGCGATGGGAACATTCAGGGTAGTTCTCGACTCAGTCTATATATAGAATTTTAAATTTTGGAGGGATTCAACCCCATACTGCTATGGTTTGGTGGCACTTACCAATTCCACCAAAAATAAGGGTTTTCATGTGGTTAGTAGAATATAATACAATCTTGACTAAAGATAACATTTTACATAAGGGTTGGATAGGTAATCCTAATTGTTTACTATGCCATGATTTAGAATCTGTAGATCATCTATTCTTACAATGTACCTTGGCTCAACAGGTTTGGTTTTGACTTGGTAAAAGTCAACAATTTATGGTAGAATGGTAAACATGGAGTGACATTTTTCACTATGCCCTATCTCTTTCAAAGTTAGAAAAATTAGGGTTTTTAATTGTTTTTAGTGTTGTATGCTAGTGTTTATGAAGAAACCGAAATGAAGTTTGCTTTACTTAATGTCACTCCAAAACAGCTAGAACTCTTATATTACAAATTAAATCTCTTAGTTTATATTGGACAGGGAACTTGCACAAAAAGATGAAGGAAGCTGTAGATGAGTGGATGCCGGTTATAAAAGATGCTATTCCACTAGCTCACTTCATGCCAATGGAGATGGTAGTGTTTGGCGCACCAGCTGGCGATGCAACACCAGGAGACTCTGGCGATCCTCCTCCTATGATACCTTAGTATAGATGAAGTCTCTTATACAGTGCAAATTTTGTTACTTAATGCACTCTAACCTTAGCCCTATGTTAAGTGGACTAGTTTTAGCTAATCTTGGTTACTTTTGGTCTTTAGCTATTATATACTTATGGATATACTTTGATCTGGTTTGTTCGGATTCATTGCTATGTAGCAGCAATGACTGACTGTTGGTTGAATGATGGATGTAATTATCTAATTCTATAAAATGGGCATTAGCCTCTTTCAAAAAAAATAAAAGAAAAGAAACCTTGCAATGCAAAACTTTTACTAATTTATGAAGAGAGGTGTATTCTTTTGATTTTTTTTTTCTCCTATAATTTCATATTTTCCCGAACATATTTGGAATCGTGTAGAACAAATATAATTTTCTAAACATTATGAACAGAGAGCAGCACTTACTATAACAATGTCCTGGATAACTTCATCTTTGTATTTCTCATAATCCTTCTTTTGCAACTCCAGCAAACTGTTAATCATCGTGTTCCTCTTTCCGATCCCCACAAGCCGGTGCTCATCCATCAACCTTTGCACCGACTCCTGATTCACCTTAGTCACATGCTTCATCCTTTTCATTGTTCCTTTCAAATCAAGAATCCTCAACAGGGGAAGGAAATCCTCCGCATTGGAGGCCCCGCTAATTTCAAACCACCCGAGAAGTGATTCTCTGAATTCCTTCATGTCTTCTGAGTCGTTGTTCTCCCCGTAAGTTCGCTTCCCAGCAATCGTCACTAACATTACATTCATCATCAACTCAAACAACATATTTTTTAAGTCCAATTTTATGAAACTTACAGATTTAGCCTCTGATTTCTCTTGTGATTCGTAATATGATGTAAATAGCTGACGTGCCATGCATGTGAACTCCTTAGCCCGGATATGCGAGGAAGCATTCAATTGCTGGCTTGAAAGGAGTTCAATTGCTGCAGCTTGGCGTACGGTACGCCAGTAGGTACCGTAATTGGCCCAAACAATCAAACCAGGTGCCATCTTGACGGTCGGCAAGTGGACTCGATTTGCAAATGCTAGGTCATGGGTGGTCAAGCACTGTTCGGCCAGAGTGTTACTTGAGACCACCAATACCGGCCGGGAACCGAAACGAAGAAAGACCGCAGGTCCGAATTGGTTTGAAATTTTGTGGAGTGTCTGGTGGAGCGGTTCTGTTGCTTTTAATAAATGCAAGTGGCCTAAGATGGGAAGAGCTGGTGGGCCCGGAGGGAGCTTCTTCTTGCTCTTGGTAATGGAGTTGACAAGAATTGTGATCAAAATAAGGACAAAAATGCAAGAAAAGGTGTTCATCGAGATCAAATCCATACCCATGGTTAAGGTACGTATAATAAGATCAAGGATGGATTTAGTAGTATAGTATATCCTATTTTTTCTTGCCAATTTGTACTACACAGTTCTTCTTACATAGCTAACAAGATAAACATATTGGGGTCATTTTTTTTATCATTTTAAGTTGTAGATACATATACGAAACGTCATTTTCACTTTTGTTTGGGACCTAAAATTGGACCCATTAATTTCCATCTGGTTATTAATTAATGGATTGATTGATTGATTGATACTCGTGTTGCTTTTGTATTTCCTCTGTTGTTTCCTTTCGATGAGTCTGATAATCAAAATTACGACTTTGAGAAAGATTTTTCATTTCGAGTTGTCACAACCGTCCACGTTCCTTTCATGTATATTTTGCCGACGCAATCCATGGAGAAAAAAAATGTATATTTTGTTCTTTTGGATGAGAGATGAGATCGTGTGGTGGACTAACGCAATCAATGGAGAAAAAAATGTCCACTTTGCTGTTTTGGATAAGGGATGTGATCATGTGAACAAATTAGTGGAGCTCAGTCGTTCTCCTCACCGTAATTTTTTTTTTTTACTTTTGGTCCTTAATTAACTTGCTGATAGAACGAGATAAACAACAGCACCAATTTTTACATAAGATCATGTGCTAGGATTAATTTTACAAAATTTTAAAATAGCTAATTTTCTCAAGAGGGAAATTTTGTTGTCTTTCTTTCAAGAAAGAATTGTTGGTATACCAATTAAAATATTCTATATTATCTATTTCTCCATCATAACATTCAAATTAAAATTTCTCCATCAAAAACTACTAAATATCCAATTTCTCCATCAAATGTTTTATTATTTAGCAATATAAAAAATTGTTTATTTCAAGATATTTTGTTTCCCTTCAAATATTAAAAGGTATAAAAATTTGAACAATGAATTAGAAAGAAACCCAACACCTAATTGGGTTTATGAAAAAATTTGATTCCTTTTTTTCCTCTTTAAAGTTATTAAGTCCTATTAATTTTTGTATTATTAAAAATTGTTCTATAACATATTGCCAATTTTTTCCAACATCTCAAACCAAATTTCTTAAACTAATATATTAGGGTGTATGGATAATTCAGAATTCTTAGATTAGTTAATTTTCTTTTCGTACGAAAAATAGTAAAAAATCTTAAAAATGTAGATTGTTTTTAAACATTTAATATTGAAATTAAAGTAAATCGATTGGACGTTTAGAAGTTCTAAAATTAAATATAAACTTGTTACATTGCACAATATTTTAGACTCTGTCCAATAATTTCGGAAAATTAAAGGCCCATTATCTAAAGGGCCTCCTATCACTGAAGAAAAGTAAAAGAGAAAATCGAAGAACACTTTGGTGAGGGATCCACTCCGTCGTAGAAAAGCAGCTTCCTGCTCTTCTTTTACTGTCTATCTCTCTTAAAAGAGGAGTAGAGAGAGGAAGAGAAGCACGTGCTAGAGAGAAAGAGGAGAGAGATAGAGAGAATAGCAGAAAAAGAGCAGGGAAAAGAAGAGCACCGGAGTTGGATTCTTTGGTGAGAGAAACCAACTTGGGCTTTTATGTGATATCTGTTGTTTGCGTAAAATGCATTCAGGAAAAACAATATTATACATGATTTTTAGATCGGTATGACAACACTAATTGTTTATGCAAACGGTATATCTAAGAAAGTTACATACTGGTACGGAGATAATTCTCTTTATGTAATTTACATGCATGATCATAAGAAACTAAATTATACAAGTTTATTTTTATTTGATAATAAAAGACACTTAAAACTCCGACAGGAGTTCTTTCGTGGCCAGGCGAGGCCGATACAAAACTTGTAGTGGAGTAGCCAGAGGAGTGGTTAACCCACAACCCTCGGTTAAGTCTATTAACTCATCGCCGAGTCTTTTCCATTCAAAACTCTGAATAAGAGTTCCTAACAATACCCCGAGTATCCGCATTGCGAATGTCTCTCCTGGGCACCTCCTCCTCCCCATTCCAAATGGCATCACCAACTTTCCGTTTGAATTCCCGTTCTCAAACCTCTTCGGATTGAATATGTTCGGCTCCTCCCATATCGTGGGGTCTCTCTGTATCGGGTAAATATTCACAATAAGCATTGTTCCTTTATCAATGTCGTAATCACCGAGTTTGATGTCTTCACGTGACTCGTGAGGCGCAAGAAGAGGTGCAGCCGGGTGGAGTCGTAATATCTCACTAATGATACAATTGAGGTAAGGAAGGTTGTTCATGTCAGATTCTTGTATCAACCTCTTATTTCCAACATGTGTATCGATCTCAGCTGTTGCCTTGTCCAGTAGTTGAGGGTTATTTAACAACTCGGCCATTCCCCATTCGATCGTAGTCGATGTAGATTCAGTTCCTCCCAATATCATGACCTACACATAGAAGAGGAGCATTTATCAAAATTGATCATTTTGTTTTTCATTTTTTGTCTTTTTCCTTTTATTGTTGAACAAGACCAGAATACAGATAAAATGCAATAGTGGTATGGTTACAATTTAATTTGCAGAAATTAGCTGTTTTGATAGAAGTATTTTTTTATAAAAAAGGAGGAACCTTGCAATGCTCTAATTTATGAAGAGATGTATGCTTTTGACTTTTCATTTTGTTCCTATTAATTATTTAACATTTTACATAACATATTTGGAATTGTGCAGAGCAAGTATAATTTTCTAAACATTATGAACAGAGAGCAACACTTACTATAACAATGTCCCGGATAGCTTCATCTTTGTATTTCTCAGAATCCTTCTTTTGTAACTCAAGCAAACTGTTGATCATCGTCTTCCTCTTTCCAATCCCCACAAGCCGGTGCTCATCTATCAACCTTTCAACCGACTCCTGTAACACCTTAGTCACATTTTTCATCCTTTTCATTGTTCCCTTCAAATCAAGAATCCTCAACAGGGGAAGGAAATCCTCCGCATTGGAGGCTCCGGTAATTTCAAACCAGCCAATAAGTGATTCGCTGAATTTCTTCATGTCATCTAAGTCCTCATTGCTCTCCCCATAAGCTCGCTTCCCGGCAATCGTCATTAACATTACATTCATCATCGACTCAAACAACATCTTTTTGAAGTCCAATTTTATGAAACTATCGGATTTAGCCTCTGATTTCTCTTGTGATTCGTAATATGATGTAAATAGCTGACGTGCCATGCATGTGAACTCCTTAGCCCGGATATGTGAGGAAGCATTCAATTGCTGGCTGGAAAGGAGTTCAATTGCTGCAGCTTGGCGTACGGTTCGCCAGTAGGTACCGTAATTGGCCCAAACAATCAAGCCAGGTGCCATCTTGACAGTCGGCAAGTGGACTCGATTTGCGAATGCTAGGTCATGGGTGGTGAAACACTGTTCGGCCAGAGTGTTACTTGAGACCACCAATACCGGGCGGGAACCGAAACGAAGAAAGACCGCAGGGCCGAATTGGTTTGAAATTTTGTGGAGTGTCTGGTGGAGCGGTTCTGTTGCTTTTAATAAATGCAGGTGGCCTAAGATGGGAAGAGCCAGTGGGCCCGGAGGGAGCTTCTTCTTGCTCTTGCTCTTGCTTTTGCTAATGGAGTTGACAAAAATTGTGATCAAAATAAGGACAAAAATGCAAAAAAGGGTGTTCATAGAGATCAAATCCACATCCATGGTTTAAGGTATAATAAGATCAAGGATGGGTTTAATAATATAGTATATGCTCTTTGTTCTTTCCAATTGTACTACACTACACTGCACTTCTTATATATATAGCGAACAAGATAACATATTGGGATCATATTTTTTATCATTGTAAGTTGTAGATACGTATGCGAAACTACAATTCACTTTTCCACACCTTTTCTTGATCGATGTAGTCACACCTTTTCCATCTGGCGATTAATTGATTGATTTATTGAGCAGTCAAACATGGCGTCTTAACTAGTCAAACATGTCCACGTTAACTAGTCGGCTTTGGATGAGGGATGTGAACAAATTTGGAGCTTAGTCGTTCACCTCACCGTAAATATTTTGAGGTATTTTTTTTTACTTTGGGTCCTTAATTAACTTCTGATAGCACGAGATAAAAGAGGAACACGTACTAGTTTTCTACATAAGATCATGTGCTAGAATTCTGTTTCCAAATTTGTATCCATAGAGAACTAGCCGTTGGTCTAGTGGCAAAAACACATGCTCTGTGTGTGAGAGGTTATGAGTTCGAAATCCGGATAGGGGAAATCATTTGTTATAATAAACAGGGGTTAAATAGTTAGGTGGCTTGACCTCCAATCTTTACTCGAAAAAAAATTTGTATCCCATACAAACTTTTAAGATAGTTAATTTTCTTAAAGAAGAAATTTTGTCAGTCATTTTTTTTTTCAAGAGAGAATTGTTGATATACTAATTAAAATATTCTATATTGCCTATTTCTCCATCATAACACTCAAATTTTTTTTTCTATTTTAAATTTAAATAAATGTTGTCATACCCATTAAAAATTTCTAAATATCCAATGTCTCCATCAAATTTTTTATTGTTTAGCAATACGAAAAATTGTTTATTTCAAAATACTTTGTTTCTCTTCAAAAAAAAGAGTCCAAATATTGAACAATGAATTAGAAACCCAACACCTAATTAATGCATTTAGAGTAGAGGATCCTACGGTGTAGAATGAGGAATATGCACCATCCGTTTTAATCTGCACAAATCTTAAATAACTTGGTACGAAAATCTTAAAGATCTTTGTGCAACTACGATTGGTCCCAAAAAATCATCGCTCAGCTGAAATTACGTACAGTAATGCGGTACTACAGAGAAGATCGATACACTTCCACACCTAATAGGGTTTATGAAGAAAAACTTGATTTCTTCTTTTCCTAAAAAAAAGTTACTGAAGTCCTGTTAATGTTCTATAACATATTGTCAGTTTTTTCCAATATCTCAAACCAAATCATTAGTGTGCATGGGAGTTTAATGTAACAATTACCCAAACTTTGTTGCTATCAATGCTGGAATCAATCATGACCAACACTGATAAGATTAAAACATAAAGTTCATATTTAAAAATATAATCAAACCATATTATCATACTGTATATAAAAAAAAATGTACACATTCAATACGTGCATGGAGAAAAAATTTAGCACACATTTTCTAATACTGTACTGAAACAAGTCAAGGCAATACAATTATAAAAAATAAAAATAAAAATATGAGAGAGAGACACGATTAGCCAGATTGTTCGTCCCAGACATCGTGGTCTTTTGAAGAAAATATCTCACCATAAAAGAATATGTAAAGTTAAAACAATAATATTCCAATTGACAATATGAAGCAGAGATATCGGATACACTAACAGAAAATATTTCTGGTTATCAATACTAGATACAATCAATATTATGAAGATGAGAAAATTAATTAAAAACACAAATATATCCCACCACATAATATATCAAGTTAAAGCCTTGAAGGGATGATATTTCAATTAAAAACACAAATCAGATACTTCCCAAAACATAAAGGAACTTGTACTTCTTTGAAAGAACCATGTACTTCAGTGCTTCACAAAAAGTTGTTGCAATCAAGTGAAATTTGCAAATAAGTTAATTAATTCTAAATATTTTGCAAAAAAAAAAAAAAAAAAAAAAAAAGATTTCTAAGCCGTTCGACTGTTCAGATCGATGGAGATCCAATGGTATAACACTTCCTAATATCGGGCTCTATGCATGAGAGCTCGGAACCCCACGTTATTTCAGCAAATTCCATACTTTAATTTTTTTTAATAATATTGTTCCATGTGGTTCATGTTTTACTGGTTATTTTTCATGTTCTACTAGTCGTCTTTCATTTTCTTCTAGTCGTCTTTCATTTTCTACTAATTATGTTTCATATTCTACGAATTGTTTTTCATGTTATACTGGTTGTTTTTCATCTTATTCTTGTTGTCTTTCATCTTATTCTAATTATTTTTTCATCTTGTACTTGTTATCTTTCATGTTCTACTTATTGTCTTTCATGTTCTTCTAATAGTATTTAATTTTCTACTTGTTATCTTTCATGTTTTACGAATTGTCTTTCATGTTATACTTTCATCTTTTTCTAGTTATTTTTCATGTTCTTCTGGTTGACTTTCATGTTTTACTGGTTGTCTTTCATATTTTTCTAGTTGTTTTTCATCTTCTTCTAGTTATCTTTCATGTTCTACGTGTAGGGCGGAACTTGTTGCTAAATTCCGATTTACTTAGAATTTACTGCTAAATTCAGTTTAGACTTATGGTGCGGAAAGAACGCAAGGATCTACTCCTCGATTGATTTCTAAATATCTATTTATTAAACTTAAATAAATTGAAATAACGATTGTACCTTTTTCCAAATTCGAATTGTAATGCAGTCTGACTCAGATTCGTAGCACCAGAAATCTAGTGCCTCTATCAGTATCCACTAGGAACTACTAGAGAGTTGGTATTTCTTTTGCCAGAAATACTATACCAACGGTATTAAAAAAAGTCACGGTTTTCGGTAAATCACTATTCACTGAAATACGAAATTTCTGACAAAACACTATTCACAAAAATAACTTTTATTCTCGCAAGAACATATATATGGATAATCAGATTTTCTGCAAATCACTATTTGGGAGAGAAAATTAGATACGAATCGAATCGAATTTTGATTCGTACTTTGATTCGGACTTGGATTGAGATTCATATTTTTCTCTCCACTTCATGCCTTTATATAGGAATCAATGGCGGTTCAAAACAGCAAAATTACCCTTTCAAATGTGGTTTTTGGTGAAATTACCAAAATTCAAAGAAATCAATTTGGGCTTTTTAATTAAATTCTAAATTTAATTTAGGCCCAAATTCAAATTGGACTTTTGGCCCAAAATATTAATTCATAATTAATATTTTAATCCATTGAATATATATATAATTATTCTGAATAATTATATTTCTTGCGTTTGCGATTAAATTTATACGACGTGTCATACACGTTATAAATTTAATCCGATTTAAACATGTCATCTCCATGACATATATTTTATTCTTAATTATAACACTTTATAATTAATCATAAAATTTCTCTGATTACTTTCCTATTGGTGTGACCCGATAGGATCTATACTATGTTGGCAATAGAATTAAAACTCCTTTTAATTCTATAAATCATAAGCGGCATCTGGCAGAATACAGTATGACTATCCAATTGACACAGATGATCTTGTACAGTACAATATCACGATTCAGTAAACAATTTAATCGTGTTAATTCTTTTGCCACATAGTATCAGATCAGTTCCAAGGTAGGTATGTGTCATCTTTGCAAACTTAATATTTTCTCGATCTTAAGTAGATTATCATATATGATTAACTCTTTAATTATATTGTGCACAGATAATCCTACTCCATCAAGAGGCCCAGTGATACTATCACTCGTATTAAATACGAGGGACAATAGTAGTCTTGGTGAACATCTCCCCTCCGTATAAGTTATGCATACTAAAATGTCATCGTTATAGCTACTTTTTACGGATAACGTTAAACAACACTCACGAATACACACTTTCTATGTAGGAAAGACGAATACCTCATACTTTAGAACTTAATACTGAATGAAAACATTAATGACACGAACACTAATATTTTGCAAAAACCCGGGCGGGTCAAACCCGGTCCGGTCTGCCCGGAACCCGTACCCATCCGGTCCGTGCCCGTGCCCGGGTTTGACACGGGTCCACGGGTAACCCGGGTATGGGTTGAAAAGGGCCGGACTCAGTTTTTTGCCATTGAACCCGTGATTACCCGGACTGTTTCAAACCCGGATCGCCCGGTTCGGCCTATGTACCCGTGCCCGTGCCCGTGCCCGTACGTGTTTTTTTTTAAATTAAAATTTCCCACCCAAAAAACATAAAAAGAAAAAAAAGAAAAAAACAACAAAACAACAAAAACAGCATTTGCGACTCTTTGCCTGAAATTTCAAATTTTTAATATATTTTGATTTATATTTTATTGGTTTAAAAAGAAAAAAAATAAAAATAGAAAAAGAAAAAAAACAGCAAAGAAAAAAAAAAACCGGTCCGGACCCGGATCGTGCAACCTGCCTACCTGTTCCGTGTCGCCCGTGACCCGTGTTGCCCGGGGGGTTTGAGAGGGGCCGGGTAGGATTTTTGAAAAAAAACCCTTGCTACCCGTCTTGTGTCGCCCGTGACCCGTGTTGCCCGTGACCCGTGTTGCCCGTTGCCCGCCACGGGTTTTACCCAGTCCGCCCGACCTGGTCCGTTTTCAAACCACTAACGAACACACCATTGAATGTTTCATTTATGGTCTGTCTAATACCATGTTCTCTAACATGTATCTGTGTGATTAAAATGACAACTCTTTGTCTATGGTTTGTAAAACTTAACCATCATTTAATCCACACACTAACCTTTAAACGGTCAATTAGTGTTCCTTGCTAATTACCACGGTTAGAGACTATCAAGAGTATTTATCATCTATATTATGAAGTTTTACAATTTCAAGTCATGAACTCGAAATGATTCATAAATTCTATAAATCTCAAGGAACAAAATGATTAATCATCCATTACACGAACAAAATATATAGAATATAGTTATCCTATGATTGACTTCTAGATTATTACACTAACACTACGTGTTGTCTGACATCTCTTTCTCGTTGTCTTTCATCCTCTACTGGATGACTTTCATGTTCTATTGGTTGTCTTTCATGTTCTACTAGTTATATTTCATCTTCTTCTGATTGTCTTTTATGTTCTACTGGTTCTCTTTCATGTTCTATTGGTTATTTTTCTTCATCTTCTAGTTGTGTTTCATTTTCTTGTAGTTATCTTTCATCTTCTACTTGTTGTGTTTCATGTTCTACTAGTTGTCTTTCATCTTCTTCTAGTTGTGTTTTCATCTTGTTCTGGTTGTAATTGATGTTATACTTGTGTCTTAAATTTTCTTGTAGATGTCTTTCATCTTCTACTTGTCGTTTTATATCAAGTAATGGTTGTCTTTCAGGATCTATAGGTTGTGTTTCATCTTCTTTTAATTGTCTTTCATGTTCTATTGGTTGTTTTTAATCTTCTAGTAGTAGTGTTTCATCTTTGACTGGATGTCTTTCAGGTTCTACTGGTTGTGTTTCATCTTCTTCTAATTGTCTTTCGTTTTCTACTGATTGTCTTTTATCTTGTACTAGTTGTGTTTCATCTTCAACTGGATGTCTTTCATGTTCCATTGGTTGTCTTTCAAGTTCAACTGGTTGTTTTTCAAGTTCAACTGCTTGACTTTCATCTTCTTGTTGTTGTCTTTAATCTTCTTCTAGTTGTGTTTCATATTCTACATGTTGTCTTTCATCTTCTACTATTTATCTGTCTCGTTCTACCAGTTTTCTTTTCATCTTGTACTGATTGTTTTTCATCTTCTCACTACTAGAATTTCCGTTTTTATCAAGGGTAGAAAAAAGGCTTGTTCCAACGGCTTGCCCTTGGAATAAGTCCAAAAATCGTCATTTCCATGCGATACGCTTGGAAATACTACCGTCGCAACAAGCCTTGATGGAAATACTCCGAAAATTGAGCATTTCCATGCGCTACCCTTGGAAATAGTCTGCGAAGACTTTTTCCATGAGAATGCCCTTGAAAAAAGAGCGCATGAAAATAGTTTCACACCTGACCCCTGTCTGGATTATTTCCAAGAGCATCGTATGTGGGGTCCACTTGATTATTTCCAAGGGGTGGCGAACATGGGACCCACTGAGTATTTCCAAGGCTGGTTAAGGTGGGGCCCACCTGATTATTTCCAAGGGCAGCGTAGGTGGGTCCCACCTGAGTATTTCCAAGACAATGTAACGTGGGTCCCACCTAGTTATTTCCAAGGGCAACAAACGTGGGACCCACCTAATTAATTTCAAGGCTAGCAAACCTGACTATTTCCATGCGCTAATATTTGCATGGATATACCCATGCAAATAATAACCATAAATTGCATCATATCAGCATGCCCTCATTCTATAATCCTCCCCGTACCAACCCGGTACTCTTATACATTCCCCACTTCCCGTTGAATCAAATAAACATAAACACATTGATATATATATCAAAAGCATGCAATAAATATTAATCAACATAGTATAATTATCACACATTGTACCAAATACCACAATGCATTACAACAACAATATGATATTCTTGGTTAAGAATACTAAAATGTTATACAATATAATATTTAGATAGTAAAAATCTGAAGCACCACCATCCTTACCAAGCGCAACACCAATCCGAATTAAGACCACTTTAAGATCACTATTAGCTTGTCGTGCTTTTGCTTCCCACACTCTACAAACATAAAAGGTACGACTTCACCACATAAAATGATAGCCATAACTTACATCTACATTCGACTTGGTAAACTGATAGCAAGAAATGAGATCATTACCTCCGACAAGTAATCCTTATCAGATGGTCTCGTTTCTTTCAGATGGCATTTCCTTTTGCTATTATAAGATATTGCCATGTAGTGAAATCTAGTACAACCAATATTTACAAGTTAATCTTGAGAGTATTATTGCATACTACTTGTTATTATTTGCATACACCCACCAAGCATATATATCTTTCGAATAATATCAATATTGTGCTGGCAGTACACATTTTAAGATAGAGCAAATATTTTTGACAAAATTACTCACATGTCCATGACATCAGCATTGTTGGATCCAGGATAGTTCCAATCCACATCCCAATACCTAACATGTGGATTTAAAATGACCATTAGTCTATCATCACATTTCAGCATGAATTTCAACTTCATCAAGAGCAGCCTAGTACTGTTTTAACCTTTAACTGTCCTCCACCCCCCCTTTAAAAATAAAGGTCAAGGCTCTTTACAACAAGCAACTCATAGAACAAAATAGCACCAAAATTTTCACTATTTTAAAATAAAAAATTAATAACAAGGACCTTACTGTAAAATTGAGAGGAGAGGACATTAAGGCATAATGATGATCTCAGTTGAGTCATGGAGCTCACTGATGTCCTATGATTCTTCCTACATAAATATGGACATCATTCAATTAAAAAGACTTATTTTTATAAATAAACAAGTTACAAGAATATAGGTGCAAAGTTGTTAGATGAAGGTGTAAATAGTGGATTTGACTCCACAGTACCATGATTGGTCAAGTTGGTCACTTTTTTCTTTAACCTTCCTACTTAAGGAAAGAATTTGGTCAATTACAAACAGAATGAGTTGTGTGTTTCCTGCATCATAGTAACACAAAATTAAAGCCTAGTTAGAGCATGGAGAATTGAAAGCTTAATTGAAAGCTTAATTGAAACTAAAATTAAAGCCTAGTTAAAGGTATACTTGACTAAGCTTAATTTAAAGCTTTTGATGGATCTCTCTCAGATTCACAAAGTGAGCGTCCTTCAGATATTTTAACTATATGGAAGGAACAAAAGACAAAGAAACCAAATTTCATCATAACATAAAAGCAAATTTTCAAAATGCAAAACAAGGCATCTGTTTGATACCAATATAATTGACTAGTTCTTATACAAACCTACAAGTTTAACTATCCTGAACAATAAATTTGCTTTAGATCTTTGAAACAAAATTCATAAAGAAAAGGTGCTCACAGAATTTACTTGATCTTTATTGAAATGCAAAACAAGGCATCTGTTTGATACCAATATAATTGACAAGTCCAAGTGATGATGCAACCTACAAGTTCTACAATGTCTATGCATATCATGTTAGTTTTAAAAAGAAGCTAGCTATTCACTTCTTAATTAAAACCATCCATCATTTTTTTTTTATAGAAGTCCGTAAGCATAATTTCATTGCAAAACACACATAACATCCAGATACATAAGGTTAACATTACAGCTAATAGAAATGATTAAAAGATACCAATTTCCTAAAATATATCAGATGTTATATATACCATTACATGGTTGCTGCACAAATATACATATCTTGAGGGTTTAGCTGCAATTGTAACTCCATTCCGTGAGCAACATTGTCAGTTGGGTAGCCATCAAATTCAAAATTGGTACCTGCACCTGATAATCAGCATAATCAGTTGGGTATCTTATGTAAACTAAGATATATAGCATTCATAATTGGTACCTGCACCTGTACCTATTGAAATGTAAAATATTCTAGAGTTATCTAACTGTTAATGACTTGAGTTCAGCTGGAACTCCTCTCCTAGTTGGCAGTATGTTCGACATATCAGCTGGATCCTCCATTTGCAGTTGGAAAATCTCTCTGTTGGTTGTTGTTTTTGTAGTCTCGGTTCTTCCATAAAGGTCCTGCTTGACCATCCATCACTGTTACACACATTGGTACTAATTACCAGTAGATCTAACAATCATTTTGAAATTTTTAATAGTAAATTTTACAAAATAAATAAATCATTCTTTGTCCTTTATTTCCTTTAAACAAACAGCAAGAGGGTGTTATGGAAATTTGTGAAAAACTACAAATTGAAGTTGAAGAAACATTTGCACAGAGCAAAAATTGTTTGGTAGACAAAATAATAAAAAATAAATTTACCATATGCATAAAGAAATATGTTAAGAACCGAGAATTAAATTTAACAGTACAATTACAATTATTTATAGTCATATTACACTACCAGAAAAAAATATTGTAATGAATTCTTACTTACCATAATAATTAAAGACACCAATAAAAGTTTATCTTTATTGAAAAGGTGCTCAATTTGCTTCTTCTTCACTGGAGGCTGAGAGTTTGTTTCCTCCACGGCTGGAGAGTGAGCAGCGGAGGTGGTGGCTAGGGTTTAGGGTGTGACGAGGTGGTGGCTAGGGTTACTTTAGGGTGCGACGGAGGAGGTAGCGGAGTAGCGGCGAAGGAGGACTGGTGAAGGAGACAGGCGATCTGTGAGGAAGAGGGAGAGTGGCGATGGTGATGGCTAGCAGGTTAGGGTTTAGTGAGGAAGAGAGAGAGCGGCAAAGAAGTGCGGGAGATGAAAAGAATTTTGGGAGAGCATGAAATTTCGGAGGGAACTGAAGGAGGGAAAGTGAAAATTTTGGGGTTTTGGTACAATCGTGCTTGGTTTTTTTTGTTTTGCTTTTGGCTTATCTTCGTGTACAGAGAAGAGTGAAGAGTGGGAGTTGAGAAGAAAAACTTCTCTGGAAGGAAGACAGAAATTAGAAAGAAAAAATCGGAGCTGACAAATGGAACCCATCTGTCAGCGAGACATCTACGGTTTTAAAATTAATTTAATAAGATAGATGGGCATAAATGGACATGTCCATTGATAATCAGGACACCACATTTTCAATCGAACGGTTCAGATTTGCATATTTACAAATTAGTTATGTATGTACACCAAATAATATGAAAAAAATTCAATACAAATATTTTTAAATTATTTACATCTTTGGTGGCCAAACCATACTTATAGTTGTCAATTTTATAAACTTTCATCATTATTTGCCCTTTCAAATTTAGCAAATATTTGTGGACCATATATTCATTTTTACATGAATGATCAACGGTCGATCTGAAATGAAATTATTCCAATTTTTTTTTGAAATGATCTTAGAAAAACTTTGAATGTAAGCAACACAAAAGTTATGAATTTTAATTATTTCTGAGCTTCGATCCGACGTGAAGTGTGTATAGCCCTTCGATGTTTCAATATTCTGTCGACTTGATGGATAGGTAAATAAAAATAATTTTTTGTCAAACTTTGATACAAGAAAATAAATGCAGTGCTCTTTAATTTCAACGGTTCCGATCGACCAGCGGACGACATATTTCCGTGCGCCTTCATTAACTCCTAAAGCAAGAGTATATGTCTTATGATACATAAGCTCTAGTTTGTGAGTTAATGAAGGCGCACGGAAATATGTCGTCCGCTGGTCGATCGGAACCGTTGAAATTAAAGAGCACTGCATTTATTTTCTTGTATCAAAGTTTGACAAAAAATTATTTTTATTTACCTATCCATCAAGTCGACAGAATATTGAAACATCGAAGGGCTATACACACTTCACGTCGGATCAAAGCTAAGAAATAATTAAAATTCATAACTTTTGTGTTGCTTACATTCAAAG
Source organism: Carex kokanica (assembly GCA_025461125.1). Taxonomy (NCBI): domain Eukaryota; kingdom Viridiplantae; phylum Streptophyta; class Magnoliopsida; order Poales; family Cyperaceae; genus Carex; species Carex kokanica. The sequence continues at coordinate 119,310 of JAJGRX010000711.1, read as the reverse complement.
TTTTTCTAAGATCATTTCAAAAAAAAATTGGAATAATTTCATTTCAGATCGACCGACGATCGCTCACTTGAAAATGAACGGTCCGCAAATATTTGCTAAATTTGAAGGGGCAAATAATGATGAAAGTCCATAAAATTGACAATTATAAGCATGATTTGGCCATAGAAGATGTAAATTTTTTTTTTTTAATTTATTTCATATTATTTGTTGTAGATGCATCACATAATTAGTAAATATCAAGTTCTGAGCCGTCTGATAAGCAATGAATGGTCTTGATGTCTTCATTTGGGCGATTTTGTTAGTAGAGCATTTTTTATTTTGTACAGCACACGGCCTATGTAATTTAAAGAGCATCCAATATATTTAAAAAACTTCTTGAAGCTAAAACTGCTCTGTTAAAATCTGTACTTGCCAATTTTTCTTGTTCCCCTATTGCCTCCAGAGAGGATTCCTCTGGAAAATTCTATCTTTTCTCCTTAGCTGGATTTTTCTCTTCTTACAACCTTCCTCCCTTTTCGTTTCCCTCTAAAATCAATTCGTTTCCCTCTAAAACCCCAAACAGCAGAACCATCCAGTGCCAGTTTTTTTTATTAACTATCTCTCTCTCACTGTCTCTCTCTCTCCTCGACTCATCCCCTCTTTCCCTCTGCCACTTCAGATTCTGATCGGCCGCTGCGATTGAAGAAACCACCGCTCCCAAGGTTGAAATGGGCGGATCAAACTCACAATCAAGTCTGACAGTGCCAAGGTTTATTTTCTTTAGTTTTTTTTAGTTGTATACCGGTATTTGATTATGTGCACACAAGGTGTTTGATGAAATGGGTGAATTGCACAAGTTTTTAGGAAACTGATAATTATTTTGTGCTTGATCGATGTCTGTTGTTGTTCGAGGCTTACAGATGTATAATGTTGGTTGCAATTTGCAAAACACCTTTAATTACTATTTACCTTGCAATATTACTTTACTAATCACCTTGTATATTAATGAATAGCTATGTCGGCCCTTACAAAATCAATGTGCTGGAAGTTGGTGAACAAAACAAGAGATAAAATAAATGAGGTGGGAATGGCAATTTACAGGAACCCAATGGATAACAAATGCTATGAAGAGGGATCAGAAAATACCTCTTTGTCCAAAAACTAACAGCTCAGATGCAGCCTGGTAATGCCTTGTACCAAATTAAATCTCACTGTTTCGTCTGATTACCTCCTTCGGCTTTAATTATAGGCTGTGAAAACCTTGTATAATTAGTTCATTTGGTAAAAAAAAATCTACTAGTCCCTTTAATGTTTCTTTTCTTCTAAGGTACTATGCATAGATTTATATTTCTAACAAAAGATTAGGAAGATGAAGTCCTTTTAAGCATAGGAAATATTTGAACAAATAACAGGTTAATTAATTTTTTCTTCTTAAATCTAATCCTTTATGTTGATCTCCGTATTATAACAATTGGATGCTGGAATATATCCTTGCAGGCGTGCATGCACAAGTTACCAGTTGAGTCAACTATGCCTGGGTCCCATTGGGCATACCAGTGGCCTTTAAGATTGGAGATGGCACCATACTGGCTAGAATCTCAGGGAGGTGTCTATGGAAAGCCAGCGAGAAAAGACTTTGAGGCAGATTATGATCTGTGGAAACGTGTTGTTAAGAAATAATACCTGAATGGTATGAGCATTGACTGGTCAAAGGTCAGAAATATCATGGATATGAGATCATATTATGGAGGGTATGTTTGTAAAATATTTCTCTCTTTTTCCTTTATAATTTCCATTATCGTTTTTGTGAATACCTACTATAAATATGACATATTAAACTTATATTGCATTCTTTCACTAAACGTGACTTGATTGGATGGTTGTGTTGCATAGCACGAAACTTGGTGTCCTGTTAAATAGCATAAGGTTTGCTTTTGGTTTATAAAATTATCACATTGAATGTTTTAGGTCGAATAAATCTGGTGCTGACACATTCTTGTTCGGGCTCATATCTGATTTTAACCAGTCAATCCGGTTTGGATTATATTGGATTTTGGTTTCAATCATATTCAATTAAATATCGTTATTGTCTGTTGGGATTTGAGTTACCATTAGTTTCAGATTATTAAAGAAGTTGGTGTTAATTAATTTGATAGGCTTGTTCAACTGTGTTACTGTGAATATATTAATTACACGTACAGTTTACTTGTTTATGTTACTTGATTGAGTTTAATTAATAGGTCTCAGGTTAATTAATATATTCCTCCTGTATCAAGTGAAAATTGATATCCATAATCGTTGACTGTGATTCTGTGATATCGTTTATGAAATTGCAAGTTACTAAGCTCTGTAATAGTTTTACAATCGTACTGGCAATGGTACTGTTGGGCACTGAATTGAGACACCAAGATTGAATTGGTAGGGTTGAACATAATTATTTGCTTAGATTTTATGCTAATTTTACTCATTTATTCACACTCATATGTTTCAAAACATAAATTGCACGAGTACACAAGGGGCATTCAAATGGAGATCTTATGTACTGCTATCATTTGTCACAATGTTTTGTACCAAAATTAAATATATTGGCTTATTCAAAGTGCCAAAATTTTCGTTTTCATTCTAATCTTTCAGTTCTCAATTTAATATTGTTTGCTGCCACAATGTTTTGTATCAAAATTAAAAATATTGGCTTATTTCAAATACCAAAATTTAAGTTATCAATTTAATGTTTCACTTTATCACAATATTACTTGCTTGCTGCTGTGATTTATTTATTTAGACAATTCAAAGGAAAATCTAATATATACAAAAACGTTTCTGTCTCCAGGAATTAAACATTTTCAACGGTTACCCTATGGAAATAATTTGTTCAACTATAAAATAATATAAATAGAATTAACTAAACATTTTCAAGGAGCCAGCCCATGGAAATAATATGTCTAACTATAAAATAATATAAACTGAATCAAGAAATCATTTCCATGCGCATTTGCTCCAGTATTTCCATGAACCTTCGCTATAAAATAATATAAACAGAATAATCAAAACATTTCCAAGGGTCAGCCCATGGAAATAGTATGTCAAACTTCTTCAGACTTATTTCCATGTGCAAGTGGTAAAGTATTTCCATGCACCTTCAATAAAAATATAATATTTGATCTATTTGGCGGGTCGCGGGTCATGCCAAACTTTTTTCAAGGGTGAAAATGTACATTTCCATGGTCACACATGAAATATTTTCATGCACTACTTTTTCCATGAGCCTACCTTTGGAAATGGGTTACGGTGTCAGAACGGTGTCAGAAATGTCCATTTTATTTCCATGGACCTTTCACAAGCTTGGAAATGCGTTTTCTACCCTTGCTAAAAACGGAAATTCTAGTAGTGTCTTTTGGTTGTCTTTTATCTTCTATTAGTTGTCTTTCATTTTCTACTTGTTGTCTTTTATCTTCTACAGGTTGACTTTCATCTTCTTCTAGTTGTCTTTTCATCTTGTACTGGTTGTAATTCATGTTCTACTAGTTGTCTTTCATCTTCTTTTAGATGTCTTTCATCTTGTACTGGTTGTTTTTCTTCTAGTAATGGTTGTCTTTTATTTTCTTCTCGTTCTTTTTCATCCCCTACAGGATGCCTTTTATGTTCAATTGGTTATCTTTCATGTTCTACTAGTTGTCTTTTTATCTTGTACTTATTGTTTTTCATGTTCTTTAGGTTGTCTTTCATCTTCTTATAGTAGTCTTTGATCTTCTACTAGTTGTCTTTCATGTTCTAATGAATGTCTTTTAGGTTCTACTTGTTGTCTTTAATCTTGTCTTGTAGTCTCTCATATTCTTCTGGTGATCTTTAATCTTCTACTAGTTGTTTATTCATCTTATACTGGTTGTCTTTCATGTTCTACAGGTTGTGTTTCATCTTCTTCTAGTTGTCTTTCATAGATCTTTTTCTATAAAACTGTTAAACAAATCCAGTACAATAAAGAAAAGAAATACAATGCATAGATCGTGTACAATATCTGATATATCCTATAAAACTATGAAACAGATCCTAGAAAATACTATAAAGAACTTTTTAACCAAACCGATCAGGATCTGCCAGAAGTGTTACCAGTTCAGATCAAGATCCACCAGAAGCAAAGAGTCTGTAACCCTAACCGATCCAGATTGTAAACATAATAAATCGACACTTTAAAACCTAAACAGATCAAGTGAAACAAATAAAAATGCGCCAAAATTTTGCCATTTCACGAAGAAACTGATCAAATCCATATTGTAACACTACTACATAAATACTGTAAAACTAACTATTCGACACTGTAAACCCTGATAGATCAAGTGAAAAAAAATCAAATGACGATAAAATTGGGCCATTTCAATAAGAAATTTAAAAATTACTACACTAAATCCTTTCAACGCACTGTAAATTAGTACTAAAAAGAAAAATAAGAAGGGAAACCTTGCAAATTTCGTCTCCCAGTGTTTGACTAAGAACTTTGAGTGAAACACCTTTCGCTTGGAAGTGGATGTAAACCTCTTCATTGAATCCTGTAAATCACAATATGAAATACTGTAAACTGTTGCAGATCGCCTCCTCCTATCTCCTCTAGACTGCCTCTCTCTCATCTCTCTCTGCTAGATCGCATCTCTCAGATCGTCTCCTTCTATCTACTCCAGATCGCCCCTCTCTCATCTCTCTTCGCGCGTGAGGGCACTTCGTCGCCGTTCAGATCTAGCGCGATCTAAGAACCTGTCGGAAAGGAGGCTGCCGGAGGAGAGGCTGCCAGAGGGAAGGGATTGAGGATATGAGGATGCAGCGACAAGGAAGGTGAGAACGAGAATTAGGAGAGAGAGAGATAGAGAGAGAGGTGCAATCTCTCTAATCTGATGGAAAGAACGGAGGAGAGGAGAGAGATTTGATGGGAAAGTTTTTATATAAGATATTTGAGAGAATGGTTAGAACCATTAGACTATCCACAAATAACTTGAGTAAAAGCTGGATACATAATTATGGATATAAAAACCTTTTCTCTTGTTTTATTCATTAGCGGTTGAATAATGGCTTCAAAAACATAACAGGAAAATCTGTGGTTCTGGATCCGTATCTGTGGCTTTCGGACTAAAGTCTATTTTATTTTAATCTGAACATGATATGGATCTGAGCCATTCATTTAGATTGAACGGACCAAATATGAAAAACAGGATTACACTTTTTGTTTTTGAAGACTTGAAAGCAATGAAAACTTTTAGTTTTTTATTTAATTACTGCTTAAATACTATGTACTTTCTGCTTAACTAAACTAATTAATTTTTCAAATTATCAGACGAATATAGGTTTTGGAATTGGAAAGACTATAGGTGTTGTAGTTGTTACAATATTTGGGGGTGATAAAGTGCAAATTATAGACAATACAACCAACTTGCTGCTATCTATATTATTTCTTTAATGCAAGGAGAAGAGAATATGCACCACCAGATATCTTTTCTGCCTTTCTAGCCGTTTTCTGTGCTTTGTTGAGTTTTATAAAAACTTGTGATACAACACATAAGGTAAGTTTTTCTCACTTTCCTTAATTAAAATAAATTATTCTCACTTTCTAGCTCGTATACTATACAGTTTGTTGCTATGTGACCATTCAACTGCGACGGAATATAACAAGTTTATATTTAATTTTAGAACTTCTAAACGTCCAATCAATTTAATTTAATTTCAATATTAAATGTTTAAAAAAAAATCAAAATCTATATTTTAAAGATTTTTATACTATTTTTCGGACGAAAAGAAAATTAACTAATCTAAGAATTCTTGACTATCCATACACCCTAATATATTAGTTTGAGAAATTTGACAATATTATTGTTTTAACTTTACATATGTTTTTATGGTGAGATATTTTCTTAAAGAGACTGTGAGGCATGAGACTAACAATCTGGCTAATCGGGTCATACTTTCTCATTTTTTTTTTTTTAAATTGTATTGCCTTGAAATGTTTCAGACTTTCAGTACAGTATTAGAAAAGATGTGCTATTTTTTTTTTTCTCCTTGCACGTATTGAATGTGCAATTTTTTTTTTTTTTTTATATAATAGTGTACAGTATGATAATATGGTTTGATTATATTTGTAAATATGAACATTATGAGGAGGGATTAAAATACCTCTATTTTTTGTGCTTTCATCATACTTATATTTTTAAGACTAAAATAACTTAAAAAGTGAAAAGTTTAATATGAAAATAATACCGTTAGATATGATCTATATCATTTGCTCTATTAACACGTAAAAATCATGACATTTCGATTTTGTTGTGATTGGTATCAAGAACTTGCAAAATTACACCTATGTGGATATATACATTCTAATAGTTGATTTTTCAACTTATTGACTGATATAAAAACACAATTGAAAATTGAAAAATTGTTATGTGCATGCAGAGAAAACAATATAGAACATATTTAATGGTTTTATTTTGACATATAATTTTAAAATTTTGTTATTAGAAAACTAAAAAGAAGAGACATGATGAAGACACAAAAAATTAATGAAATCATTTGAACCTTTCTCCTTTATGTTTTTATCTTATCAGTGGTCATAATATATTCCAGCATTGATAACAACAAAGTTTGAGTAATTGTTATATTAAAGTCCCTTGCACACTAATGATTTGATTTGAGATGTTGGAAAAAACTGGCAATATGTTACATAACAATTTTTAATAATAAAAAAATTAATAGGACTTAATAACTTTAAAGAGGAAAAGAAGGAATCAAATTTTTTCATAAACCCTATTAGGTGTTGGGTTTCTTTCTAAGTTATTGTTCAAATTTTTAGACCTTTTAATATTGGAAGAGAATCAAAATATCTTGAAATAAACAATTTTGCATATTGCTAAATAATAAAACATTTGATGGAGAAATTGAATATTTAGTAGTTTTTGATGGGTATGACATAAGAAATTTTAATTTGAATGTTATGATGGAGAAATAGGTAATATAGAGTTAATATTTTAATTGGTATACCAACAATTCTTTCTTGAAAGAAAGTCAACAAAATTTCTCTCTTGACAAAATTAGCTATTTTAAAAATTTGTAAAATGAATCCTAGCACAAGATCTTATGTAAAAATTGGTGTTCTTGTTTATCTCGTGCTATCAGCAAGTTAATTAAGGACCAAAAGTAAAAAAATAATTACGGTGAGGAGAACGACTGAGCTCCAATAATTTGTTCATATGATCACATCCCTTATCCAAAACAGCAAAATGATCACATCCCTTATCCAAAACAGCAAAATGGACATCTTTTTCTCCATTGATTGCGTCTGGAGGTGGACACAAATAGCATGGACGGTTCTCACAATTCAAAATGAAAAATCTTTCTCAAAATCATAATTTTTTACTGCTCCATCAATCAATCAATCCATTAATAACCAGATGGAAATGGGTCCAATTTTAGGTCCCAGAAAAGTGAACATGAAGTTTCGTATATCTATCTACAACTTAAAATGATAAAAAAATGAACCCAAATGTTTATCTTGTTCGCTATATAAGAAGAGTTGTGTAGTACAAATTGGCAAGAAAAAAAGGTATCTTGATCTTATTAATTATACCTTAACCATGGGTATGGATTTGATCTCTATGAACACCTTTTTTGGGATTTTTGCCCTTATTTTGATCACAATTCTTGTCAACTATATTAGCAAGAGCAAGACCAAGAAGAAGCTCCCTCCGGGCCCGCCGGCTCTTCCCATCTTAGGACACATGCATTTATTAAAACCAACAGAACCGCTTCACCAGACACTCCACAAAATTTCAAACCAAGTCGGACCTGCGGTCTTTCTTCGTTTCGGTTCGCGCCCAGTATTGGTGGTCTCAAGTAACACTCTGGATGAACAGTGTTTCACCACCCATGACCTAGCATTCGCAAATCGAGTCCACTTGCCAACCGTCAAGATGGCACCTGGATTGATTGGTTGGGCCAATTATGGTACCTACTGGCGTACCGTACGCCAAGCTGCAGCAATTGAGCTCCTTTCAAGCCAGCAATTGAATGCTTCCTCGCATATCCGGGCTAAGGAGTTCACATGCATGGCACGTAAGCTATTTACATCATATTACGAATCACAAGAGAAACCAGAGGCTAAATCTGATAGTTTCATAAAATTGGACTTCAAAAAGATGTTGTTTGAGTCGATGATGAATGTAATGTTAATGACGATTGCCGGGAAGCGAGCTTATGGGGAGAGCAATGAGGACTCAGACAACATGAAGAAATTCAGCGAATCACTTATTGGCTGGTTCGAAATTAGCGGAGCCTCCAATGCGGAGGATTTCCTTCCCCTGTTGAGGATTCTTGATTTGAAGGGAACAATGAAAAGGATGAAAAATGTGATGAAGGTGTTACAGGAGTCGGTTGAAAGGTTGATAGATGAGCACCGGCTTGTGGGGATCGGAAAGAGGAAGACGATGATCAACAGTTTGCTTGAGTTACAAAAGAAGGATTCTGAGAAATACAAAGATGAAGCTATCCGGGACATTGTTATAGTAAGTGCTGCTCTCTGTTCATAATGTTTAGAAAATTATACTTGCTCTGCACAATTCCAAATATGTTATGTAAAATAATATGTTATGTAAACTATCAAATAATAGGAAAAAAATGAAAAGTCAAAAGCATACATCTCTTCATAAATTAGAGCATTGCAAGGTTCCTCCTTTTTATAAAAAAATACTTCTATCAAAACAGCTAATTTCTGCAAATTAAATTGTAACCATACCACTATTGGATTTTATATATCTGTATTCTGGTCTTCTTCAGCAATAAAAAGAAATTAAAGACAAAAAAAATGAAAAAACATAATGATATATTTTGTTAAATGTTCCTCTTGTATACGTAGACCATGATGTTGGCAGGAACTGAAACTACATCGACTACCATAGAATGGGGAATGGCCGAGTTGTTAAATAACCCTCAAATACTAGAGAAGGCAACAGCTGAGATCGATGCACATGTTGGAAATAAGAGGTTGATACAAGAATCTGACATGAACAACCTTCCTTACCTCAATTGTATCATTAGTGAGATATTACGACTCCACCCGGCTGCACCTCTTCTTTTGCCTCAGGAGTCACGTGAAGACATCAAACTCGGTGATTACGACATTCATAAAGGAACAATGCTTATTGTGAATACTTACCCGATACAGAGAGACCCCATGATATGGGAGGAGCCGAACATATTCAATCCAAAGAGGTTTGAGAACGGGAATTCAAACGGAAAGTTGGTGATACCATTTGGAATGGGGAGGAGGAGGTGCCCAGGAGAGACATTCGCAATGCGGATACTCGGGGTATTGTTAGGAACTCTTATTCAGTGTTTTGAATGGAAAAGACTCGACGATGAGTTAATAGACTTAACCGAGGGTTGTGGGTTAACCACTCCTCTGGCTACTCCACTAGAAGTTATGTATCGGCCTCGCCTGGCCATGAAAGAACTCCTGTCGGAGTTTTAAGTGTCTTTTATTATCAAATAAAAATAAACTTGTATAATTTAGTTTCTTATGATCATGCATGTAAATTACATAAAGAGAATTATCTTCGTACCAGTATGTAACTTTCTTAGATATACCGTTTGCATAAACAATTAGTGTTGTCATACCGATCTAAAAATCATGTATAATATTGTTTTTCCTGAATGCATTTTACGCGAACAACAGATATCACATAAAAGCCCAAGTTGGCTTCTCTCACTAAAGTGTTCTTCGAGATTTTCTCTTTTACTTTTCTTCAGTAATAGGAGGCCTTTAGATAATGGGCCTTCAATTTTCCGACAATGTAACACAATAATATAAAACTATTAACAGGTCCTACCAAGGTGGGCCGTCATTAAAACAAAGTCATGTTAATTTTTTAAAATTTAAGTCAAAACTTTTAAATGCGAAATTTGACTAGTAAAACTTCAGACCTAGATTCCCCTTTCTGGTTAAAAGTATTTACTTTTGCTACTTGTTTTATTCATTAGCGGTTGAATAATGGCTTCAAAAACATAACAGGAAATTAAATCTGTGGTTCTGGATCCGTATCTGCTGGCTTTCGGACTAAAGTCTATTTTATTTTAATCTGAACATGATATGGATCTGAGCCATTCATTTAGATTGAACGGACCAAATATGAAAAACAGGATTACACTTTTAGTTTTTGAAGACTTGAAAGTAGGGGTAGCAACGAGCTGGCTCGGTCCGAGCTAAACCCTAGCTCAGCTTATTAATTCTGGATTGAGCTACAGCCGAGCGAGCTGGATCTACGGCATCCGAGCTAAAACCTCAGCTTGAAATCGTGACAAGTCAGCTCGAGCTAGCTCGCGAGCTGATGAGCTGGCTCATTGGATCTAGTTGGATCTTGTTTTAAGAAGAAAATAAATTCAACAAACATTTTGGTTCGAGCTGAACCGATTTGAACCGAGCTAGACAGTATAAAATGCACACAAATTCGTACAAATTTATACAAATTCTCAAATTGTTGCCTAGTCGAGCTAGCTCGCGAGCTGACGAGCAAGCTAGGCCCTTAGTTTGAACTTGTTAATTCTGAACTGAGCTAGTAGCGAGCTGGCTCGTTAACAGCTTGGTCCAGTAGAGTGATCTGTTAGCGAGCGAGTCAGGTGCGAGTCACGATTGAGCCACAAGCTTTTTGCCACCCCTACTTGAAAGCAATGACTAAGTTTTCTCACGCGATATTCACTGCGGATATTTCAGTAGCAAATTATGTTGTATAGTAATTTCAGTACTTTCTGTTTAATTTGTAAACATATGTTTCATGTTTAATGAAGCGGGTGAAAGTAACCTTGATTTTGAAAACAAAAAAATTCTGTAGCAAATTATGTTGTATACTAAAAAGTAACCTTGATTTTGAAAAAAAAAAAATTCTGTAACTTTTGAGCACTTAAGTAAAGGAGGATCTCCATATCATAATATTGCATGAATCTTAACTTCATAAAACGGTGAAAAGTACTGTCACGAGAGCTGGAATCGTGCTCAATTTGGATTACACTTTTTGTTTTTGAAGACTTGAAAGTATATATGGGTGGCAACGAGCTGGCTCGGTCCGAGCTAAGTCCTAACTCAGCTTATTAGTTCTGGACTGAGCTACAGCCGAGCGAGCTGGACCTAGGGCATCTGAGCTAAAACCTCAGCTTGAAATCGTGACAAGTCAGCTCGAGCTAGCTCACGAGCTGATGAGCTGGCTCACTGGATCTGGTTGGATCTTGTTTTAAGAAGAAAATAAATTCAACAAACATTTTGGTTCGAGCTGAACCGAGTTGAACCGAGCTAGACAGTATAATTAAAATGCACACAAATTTGTATAAATTCATACAAATTCTCAAAATGATGCCTAGTCGAGCTAGCTCGCGTGCTGGCGAGCAAGCTAGGCTCCTAGCTTGAACTCGTTAATTCTGAACTGAGCTAGTAGCGAGCTGGCTCGTTAACAGTTTGGTCCAGTAATGAGCAATCTGTTAGCGAGCGAGTCACGATTGAGCCACGAGCTACGAACTTTTTTGCCACCCCTACTTGAAAGCAATGACTAAGTTTTCTCACGCGAGATTCACTGTGGATATTTCAGTAGCAAATTATGTTGTATACTAATTTCAGTACTTTCTGTTTAATTTGTAAACATATGTTTCATGTTTAATGAAGCGGGTGAAATAAAAAGTAACCTTGATTTTTAAAACAAAAAATTCTGTAACTTTTGAGCACTTAAGAAAAGGAGGATCTCCATATATCATAATATTGCACGAATCTTAACTTCATAAAACGGTGAAAAGTACTGTCACGAGAGCTGGAATCGTGCTTAATTTGGACCGAACTTTAGGTAATAAATTGTATGTTCCAAACTTATAACTTTCTTTTCACCGTTTGATGAATTTGGATCTGAAATAACTAGTAAAATATGAAAGACAACCATTACTAGATGAAAAACAACTAGTGGAAGACAAAAAATAATAAGATAAGATGAAAGATAACAAGTGGAACATGAATGACAACCAGTACAAGATGAAAAGACAACTACAAGAATATGAAAGACAACCAGTAAAACATGAAAGATAACTAGTAGAAAATCAAAGACTACTAGAAGAAGATGAAAAACAACCAGTAGAACATAAAACACAACCGGTAAAATATGAAACACAACTAGTAGAAGGTGAAAGACAATGAGAAGTAGATGAAAGACGACCAGTAGAACATGAAAGACAACAAGAAGAAGATGAAAGACGACCAGTAGAACATGAATTACAACTAGTACAAGATGAAAAAACAACTCGAAAAAAGATGAAAGAAAACTAGTAGAAGATGAAAGACAAATAGAAGAAGACAAAATACAACCAGTAGAAAATGAAAGTTAACTAATATTAGATTAAAGACAACTAATAGAACATGAAAAATAATTCGAAGAAGATGAAACACAACTAGTAGAACATGAAAGACAACCATTATTAGATAAAAGATAACGAAAAGAATATGAAAGACAGTAAATAGAACATGAATGACAACCAGTACAAGATTAAAAGACAACTAGAAGAAGATGAAAGACAACGAGTAGAAGATAAAAAAAACTACTAAAAGAAGATGAAAGACAACAAAATGATTATGAAAGAAAACTAGAAGAAGACGATCGACATCTAGTATAAGATGAAAGACAACTAGAAGAAGATAAAAGACGACCAACAAAATATGAAAGACAACCAATACAATATGAAAAAACAACTAATAGAAGATTAAAGATAACCAAAATAATATGAAAGACAATAAGTACATGATGAAAAGACAACAAGTAGAATATTATAGACAACCAGTAGAACCTGAAAGTCATCCAGTAGAGGATGAAAGACAACCCATAGAACATGAAAGATAACTAGAAGAACATGAAAGATAACTAGTATAACATGAAAAACAACAAGTAAAACATGAAAGACAACTAGTATAAGATCAAAGACTACTAGAAGAAGATGAAAGACAACAAAAAGAAGATGAAATACAACAGTAGAAAATGAAAGACATGCAATAAGTAGAAGATGAAAGACAACCGGAAGAAGATGAAAGACAACTGACAACTACAAGAAGATGACAGACAACCAATAGAACATGAAAGACAACCATTACAAGATGAAAAGATAACTAGAAAAAAATATAAAAGAGAACAAATAGAACTTGAAAGACAACTAAAAGAAGATCAAACAGAACGGGTAGAAAATTAAAGACAACTTTAATAAGATAAAAAAGACTAGAAGAAAATGAAAGACTTCCAGAAGAAGATGAAATACAACTAGTAGAACATGAAAGACAACTAATAGAACATGAAAGACATCCAGTTGAAAATGAAAGACAACTACAAGAAGATGGAAGACAACCAGTAGAACATGAAAAACAATTAAAAAGAAGATGAAACACAATCAGTAGAACCTGAAAGACAACGATACTAGATGAAAAACAATGAGTAGAAGATGCAAAACATCTAGAAGAAGACGAAAGATAACGAGTAGAAAATGAATGACTACTAGTATAAGATGAAAATATAACTAGAAGAAGATGAAAGACAACCAGTAGAACATTAAAGACAACTAGTAGAAAATGAAAGACAACCAGAAGAAGACGAAAGGCAACTAGTAGAAGATGAAAGACAACTAGAAGAAGATGAAATACAACTAGTAGAAGATGAAACACAACCAAACGAATATGTAAGACGATCAGTACAAGATGAAAAGAAAATAAGTAGAACATGCAAGATGACTAGTAGAATATGAAACACAACTTGAATAAGATGAAATACAATTAGAAGAAGATTAAAGACAACTAGATGAAGATAAAAGACAACCAGTAGAACATGTAAGACAACCAATGGAACATGAAAAACAATTAGAAGAAGTTGAAACACAACTAGTAGAAGATGAAATACAATTAGAAGATGGAAGATAACTAGAAAATATGAAAGACAACCAGTAGAACATGAAAGATAACCAGTAGAACAATAAAAATAACTAGAAGAAGTTGAAACACAACTAGTAGAAGAAAAAAGACAACTAGAAGAAGATGAAACACAACAAGTACAAGATGAAAGCCAACTTAAAGAAAATGAAAGACAACATGTAGAAGATGAAATACAACTAGTAGAAGATGAAAGACAACAAGAATAAGATGAAAGACAACCAGTCGAACATTAAAGACTGTATGTAGAATATGAAACACAATTAGTAGAAGATGAAAGACAACTAGAAGAAGATGAAACCCAACTAGTAGAACATGAAAGACAACCAGTAGAAGATTAAAGACAATTAGTAGAACATGAAAGATAACCATTAGAAGATGAAAGACAACTAGAAGAATATGAAAGACAACCAGTATAATACGAAAGACAACCAGTAAAAAATGAAAGACAATTAGAAGAAGATGAAAGACGGTTAGTAGAACGTGAATGACAACTAGTACATAAGGAGAAGACAACTAGAAGAAGAAGAAAGTGAACCGGTAGAACATGAAAGATAACTAGAAAAATATGAAAAACAACTAATAGAAGATGAAATACAACTATAAGAAGATGAATGACAACTTAGAAGATGATGAAAGACAACAAGAAGAAGATGAAAGATAACTAGAAGAAGATGAAGCATAACTAATAGAAGATGAAAGACAACTAGAAGAAAATGAAAGACAACCAGTAGAATATGAAAGAAAAACATAAGAAGATGAAATACAACTAGAAAAAGATGAATCACAACCAGTAGGACATGAAAGACAATTATAAGAAAATGAAACACAACAAGTAGGAAATGAAAGACAACCAGTACAAGATGAAAATATAACTAGAGGAAGATGAAAGACAACCAATAGAACATGAAGACAAGCAGAAAAAAATGAAAAACAAGTAGTAGAAAATGAAAGACAACTAGAAGAAGATGAAACACAACTAGTAGAAGATAAAAAACAACAATAAGAAAATGAAAGACAATCAGTGGAACTTGAAAGAAAAACATAAGAAGATGAAATACAACTAGTAGAAGATGAAATTCAACAAGAAGAAGATGAAAGACAACCAGTAGAACTTGAAAGACAATCAGTAGAAGATGAACGACAACTAATAGAACATGAAAGACAACCTGTAAAAGATGAAAGACAAATAGTAGAAGATTAAGACAACAGAAGAAGATGACAGACAATCATTATAAGATGAAAAAAGAACTAGTAGAACATGAAAGACAACAAGTAAAACATGAATGACAACTAGAAGAAGATGAAAGACAACCGGTATAAAATGAAAGACAATTAGAATAAGATGAAATACAACTAGTAGAACATAAAAGACAACTAGAAGAAGATGAAACACAACTAGTAGAACATGAAAGACAACCATTACAAAATGAAAAATAATTAGTAGAAAATTAAATACTATTAGAAGAAGATGAAAGACAATAAGTAGAACATGAAAGACAACAAGTACAAGATGAAAAAATAATTAGAATAAGAAGAAAGACTAATAGTAGTACATGAAAGATAACCAGTAGAATATGAAAGACTACTAGATGAAGATGAAAGAGAATTAGAAGAAGATGAAAGACAACAAGAATAATTAAGGTGAAAGACAACCATTATAATATGAAAGACAGTTTGTAGATTATGAAACACAATTAGTAGAAGATGAAAGACAACTCGAAGAAGATGAAAGAGGACTAGTAGAATGTGAAAGATAACTAGTGGAACATTAACCACATAGAACAATATTATTAAAAAAATTAAAGTATAAAATGTGCTGAAATAATGTGGTGTTCCGAGCTCTCATAGAGCCCGAAATTAGGAAGTGTTATACCATTGGATCTCCATTGATCTGAACAGTCGAACGGCTTAGAAATCTTGTTTTCTTTTTTTTTGCAAAATATTTAGAATTAATCAACTTATTTGCAAAATTCACTTGATTGCAGCAACTTTTTGTGAAGCACTAATTAAAGTACATGTTTCTATCAAAGAAGTACAAGTTCCTTTATGTTTTGTGAAGTATCTGATTTGTGTTTTTAATTGAAATATCATCCCTTCAAGGCTTTAACTTGATATATTATGTGGTGGGCTATATTTGTGTTTTTAATTGATTTTCTTATCGTCATAGTATTGATAACCAGAAATTTTTTCTGCGAGTGTATCCGATATCTCTTCAAGAGATATTTTCCTTTATGGTGAGATATTTTCTTCGAGAGACCATGATGTCTGGGACGAACAATCTGGCTAATCGTGTCTCTTTCTCATCTTTTTATTTTTATTTTTTATAATTGTATTGCCTTGACTTGTTTCAGTACAGTATTAGAAAATGTGTGCTAAATTTTTTCTTCATGCACGTATTAAATGTGTACATTTATTTATTTATTCGGGTACAGTATGATAATATGGTTTTGATTATATTTTTAAATATGAACTTTATGTTTTTTTTTCTTATCAGTGTTGGTCATGATTGATTCCAGCATTGATAGCAACAAAGTTTGGGTAATTGTTACATTAAACTCCCATGCACAGTTGCACACTAATGATTTGGTTTGAGATATTGGAAAAAGCTGACAATATGTTATAGAACATTAACAGTATGTACTTCAGTAACTTTATTTAGGAAAAGAAGAAATCAAGTTTTTCTTCATAAACCCTATTAGGTGTGGAAGCGTATCTTCTCTGTAGTACCGCATTACTGTACGTAATTTCAGCTGAGCGATGATTTTTTGGTACCAATCGTAGTTGCACAGAGATCTTTAATATTTTCGTACCAAGTTATTTAAGATTTGTGCATGTTAAAACGGATGGTGCATATTCCTCATGCTACTTTGATATCGGATCCATATCGGAACTGACATGATTTTCTTCACCCATTTCCACCTGTTTGTCACTGTGTGATGTGCAAGCAGTGTTTTTTTTAGATAAACCCATAGGCATTTAATATATAATATAAAGGGTTTTGGTTTTAACTTTACAAAATTTAAAGAAAAAAGAAAAGAGAAAAGAGAAATAATGCAGAGAGCTGTAGATATGCTACGTACTAGTGTCCCGCATGGCAGAAATAGAGGGAATCCAACTGTTCTCACTACTACAGAAAAACCTTCGTCATCTGTTGCGGAACCGATGGCTATCGCTCCGATAGCGGAAGTGTATATCTCTGCGATATGCTCGGATCCGATGGTGTTGTCCACCTACGCCATCAGGTCGAGGTAACAAACCGATGACGTTTATACCAAACGGTGTTACAAATTGACGTCGATGCTCTTTTATTCAATGGCATCTCTTGTGTTTTTTTTAACCGATGGCAAAGGTGCTTAACACCGACTATTGGATATCTTTGCCAATGGTAAAAGTCACATACATGTTTTGTTTGCGTTGGCATTTGGCAGATTTAGCTTTGTCATTTATTATTAATTTTGAGCCGTTGGCGTTTTATGGATATAAAGTTATAATTATGCTTCAGTTAGCAGCTAGCCTCCATATATTTGATTGCTAGCTATTTTTTGAACTCATAAAAGCAACAATAAACATGCATTCTGCTCAGGGGCGGACCCAGTGTATTCCGGGGGGGGGGGGGGGGGGGGGGGGGGAGCAGCTGCCCCCCCTGCATTTTGAGTTTTAGTGGAGATTTATCGGTTCCGACTGACTTTGCTCCCCTGGAATTTTTGTTGCCCCCTCTCTGGACGTTTGATTTGTAATTCAGGTTAAATTTAGGGTTAAAATTGAAATAAATTTGTTGAATTTTGATTGGTAATTAGAATTATAAGTTAGAGAATCAGAAATTACAAGTCAAAGCATTGGAAAATATAAGTTAAAGCATTGTTTTTTATCGAGTACCCAATTGGTTAATGGATTTAAACCCAATTAGTTAATTAAACACGATTCGATATTTTTTTACCCCCCCTGACGAAAATCCTGGATCTGCCCCTGATTCTGCTACCCATATTGGAACCAACAATATAGACCAACAAGCAATATATATAACATAAGCAACAATATAAAACCAACACTAATATAAACTCATATATAAACCAACAAAATATATATATATATATATATATATATATATAGAATTGTGCTATTGTACTTCACGAAGTAAAACCCATATTGTACTTCACGCTCATACACCCATTTCCAAAATCCAAATCGTCAATCCGACCGTTCAAGTTGTTCTCCATATTGAAATGTGCTTGGAGAAATTTTTTTACATTTTTTTACTATTTATTAAGCTACTTTGAAAATCGCTGATCCATTGGTCCAGAAATTTTTACTGTTTTTTACTATTCACAATGAATCAGCGATTTTCAAAGTGGCTTAATAAATAGTAAAAAAATTCCAAAAAATGTAAAATTTGGTCTCCAAACACATTTCAATATGGAGAACAACTTGAACGGTTTGGATCGACCGTTTGAATTTTAGAAATGGGAGAATGAGCGTGAAGTAAAACTTCGTTTTACTTCATGAAGCACAATAGCCCTACTCTATATATATATATATATATATATATATATATAGGGTCCGGCTAATTTGCTGCCGGCAGCATTTTAGCCGGAGGTGCTGCCGGCAGTTTTACTGTTTTGTGATGTCCAAAAAACAAATTCAAACCGTTAGATGTTTAATCTATATTATAATCTACTTGGAGACCAAATTTTACATTTTTTGGAATTTTTTTACTATATATTAAGCTGGTTTGAAAACTGCTGTTTTCAGTAAATTTCTGCAGCGTTAAAAACAGCGGTTTTCAAACCAGCTTAATATATAGTAAAAAAATTCCAAAAAATGTAAAATTTGGTCTCCAAGTAGATTATAATATAGATTAAACATCTAACGGTTTGAATTTGTTGTTTGGACATCACAAAACAGTAAAACTGCCGGCAGCACCTCCGGCTAAAATGCTGCCGGCAGCAAATTAGCCGGACCCTATATATATATATATATAGAATTGTGCTATTGTACTTCGCGAAGTAAAGCGAATGTTGTACTTCACGCTCATATTCCTATTTTGAAAATTCAAAACGTCGATCCGAACCGTTCAAGTTGATCTCCATATTGAAATGTGCTTGGAGACCAAATTTTATATTTTTTGGAATTTTTTTACTATTTATTAAGCCACTTTGAAAATCGCTGACCATTGGTTCAGAATTTTTTACTATTTTTTACTGTTCACAATGGATCAGCAATTTTCAAAGTGGCTTAATAAATAGTAGGGGAAGTTGAGGAAGCGCACGATTACTGGAAAAAGGAGAGATTAAAGCAGGGGAAGTTTATATTTAGAATATTTTAATAGGTTTTGGCCGGGTGCGTTTAATCAGATGATATGAATTTGGCAAGGTTCTATAATCAATCAGATGATATGAAGTTGGCAAGGTTCTGTCTAGAAAGAGCATATCTTAATATGTTTGGTAATTTAAGTGAAGACAAAGAGGTCCGTTTAAATAAAAAGGAAAGGTATCGGTCTTTTATTTATAGAGCAGAGGGAATTAATCAGGGGGTGCGGGAAAACAGAGGGAACGCACCATGAGAGGGATGCGATCAGGAGTTTGTACAGGAGATAAATTGGACTGCAAGTTTATGTAAATTGAACTGCTAAGTTCAGATAATTAAATTTGAGGGAAAAATATATGGGCTGCAGAATTTTATCAACGAGTTGGGCTGAATTGGACCTCTATTGTACTGGATATATATTTAATTAATTTTATTGTGGTGTCTATTCTACCGAAAAACTTATAATTTTAATTATTATAAAAAGTTTTGTAAGCAAAAATAATAATGACACAATTTTTCAGGATGTTACATTATTCACTACTTAAAAAGGAATTTTGTTCTCAAAATTCAAACAAATGATACTCAAATCGAACGAAACAAAATAGGCAATAATCAAATCGAATTTATGAGATACTGATCAATTGAATTAGATAATAAATTGAAGCAAATTAACTTGTAAATTCAGTTACGTCTAAATTAATTATTATGTAAAATTAAATCAGATAAATAATAAGCGAATGATATATATGACTAATATTATAAATTTTATAAGATAATTCGAAATTGATATAATCACATATCAGACAATCATAACTTTCGGAATTTTTTTATTTATTTCCATAATGTCAAATTTCAACTTAGAATCCACAGTTCCATTTAGGTTTATTAAAATTAATCAATACACTTGTCAAATTAATTATAAACGAATCAGATTTCACATAAGTCATTGATAACAAACGAAACAAAGATCCAAATACAGTCCGAGAAACGAATGCTCTGATATCATATATCACACCCCATATTTTGACCATCCGGCGTGTGATTATAACATTATTATCACATTATTCCTTGGCCCATCAACCTTTGTCGCCAATATATAAAAAGTAAACACAAATTAAAAAACAAAGTCAAGTATAAAGCTCAATAACCAGTTATTCCATAATTGACTTAAATTTAACAACCATTCAAACATGCCAAATTAATCCACACAAATATACATTAATTATGCATGCACATTTATTAGGCGATAGCACGTCGGTCTAGATTATCTACAAAACAAATCACACAATATTCACATAGTTGGAATTCCATCACACATGCGATTCCCAACTTCCACAACACACATGCGTAATCCCTACTCATAGATGATTCCCATGTTCTCATAACACACAATCTCATCACATCACAAATCAAATCAAACCACACATCCGTTATCCCATTAAATATGCTATCATAATTCAATATGCAATACAATATCCAAATCAATCATACAAATCTAAAACATATATTATAGAGAAATCCGGCTACCTTATTGAAATATATTCAAAATATCAGAGCGGATTGCAATGACTGTTCATTATCATTGTGGGATGTAGTTGAAATTCAAATTAGACATATAATAATGTTCTCTTCATCGGTTGTGTAAGGAAAAAGGAAAGATTAAAGCAGGGAAGTTTATATTTAGAATATTTTAATAGGTTTTGGCAGGGTGCGTTTAATCAGATGATATGAATAACAAGGTTATGTTTAATTATAGCTTATTGGAAAACTAGGTCTAAACAACAATGGTTAGAAGAAGAGGACCAAAACACTAAAAATTTTCATGTGACTGCTACTCATAGAAGTAAAAAGAATAGAATTAATTCATTAGACATAGATGATACTATTACTACTAACATAGGACATATGAAACAACATGCTGTGAATTTTTACAAAACTCTATTAGGTACTCCAGGTTTTAAATATGCTCATTTAGAACCAACATTCTGGGACCATGTAGATAGACTTACTCCATTTGAAAAATTAGGACTCGAAAAGGTAATAACTGAGCAGGAAATTAAAGATGCTATCTTTGCTTCATCAGCTCAGGGCGCACCTGATGGATTCTCCTTTTAAATTGTGTTACCTTTTAAAGGAAGGGGGTCCGTGTAACTTCTGTGTCGAACGTTAAAAATAATTACAATAATTGTAGATTATTAAATATTATGAATTATATTTATTAATACAGATTATAATTGTTTTAGTAATCTGAATTTTGTACATTTGTACTATGAGAAAAGCCCTCATGGTGAGCACATAAAAAAATATATATCGATTTGGCTGCAAATGGCGAATCCAAATTATTGCAGCCGATCTACTTATCGAGTACTAAATAACATAAATTTTTTTTTGAAATTTTCGAATTTAAAAAAAATGATGAAAAATGAATGCAAAAATAACTTACAAAATAACTTATAAAAAATTTACTTTTTTATATCGTCTGAATTTGTACTAAATGAATTTGAAAATATCAAAATTTTGCTTGTACATACAACTCGTGAAATAGATGGATTTCAATGGTTTGAATTTGTCATTTAAAGCCAATCCGATAGATTTTTCGAGTTGTACTCATCAAATTATGTTGGTGAGCACAACCCTCTTGGGATCATAATTACAAAAATCCTGGATTTGATCAAATAAGCTTGTGCTGATAGAAAATCATGTGAGGTTTGTCAGATATCAGATTCAGATCTAATTATGTTGTACGTTATATGTATTTGTGGATATAAAATTAAGAAGGTGAGATGTGTCAGCAGCAAGTAATAATTAAGGCATTAATTAATTGTGCAAATTAAAGAACGTGTAATTTGTGAGATATCAGATTCAGATCTAATTATTTTATACGTTATATGGATTTGCTGACACTCCCTAAAACCCTAAAAGAACGTGAGATTTGTATTCAGATCAAATTATTTTGTACGTGTTATATGGATCTGATTGAACAGATAGGAAAGCATAAAAGCACGTGAGATTTGTATTGAGATCAAATTATTTTTTACGTATTATATGGATTTGATTGATAATTTGTTTTTTCATTTATAATTGCAGATGCGACTCGGAGTGGGTCACCTTACCAAGTTGTCAGATACATTAATAATTGGATCTTGGGGTCCATGGTGGGATCCGTATGCTCCCGGGTACCTGTTTAAATCAGACAATTACGATCGGATGGTCCAGATTAATCTTCATAGGCACCGGATTGAGTTTGGCTCAAATAAGATTATTCTGGACCGTCCGATCGTAATTGTCTTCAATCAGGTACCCGGGAGGATACGGATCCCCATGGTGCGGGTCTGACGCTGTATAGATGAATTGACTGACTGGTTAATTTGATTTTGTTATGAGAACTGAGCTGATCTGCCAATTATATATATATGTCCTGTTGCCGTAGTAATTTTGTGTCTTTTCCATATTTTTTTAAAACAAGTTGTTGGGATTATATTTAAAAGCACAACTCCATTTGTAATCAAAGAAAGAGATGCCAACTGTAGAGGATCTTCAGAAATCAATAGTTTGTGCTGAGCTTGCATTACGAAAGTTGAGATGTGTGGCATCAATGTCAGTGTTGTATATAACAGTATGCACATGTCAAACAGACGGGTACAATCAAGCGATTAATTGGTATGCGCCTGATTCATTGAAATTTTACGGATAATTTTGCATTTTTATTAAAGTTATTTGCATATACTAATAATTTATTTAAAATGATTAATTTAACTCATCAAACTCATCAAATTAATTTATTGTAAATTAGATGTTGAAAAAAATAATAAAATTTCAAAGTATAGTACTAATCGGCCATATAAATGGCAAATGACCAATTACTCGCATTATTAAAAAGGCAAACAAACGATCAATCAAAGAAATCAACCGATTAGTCAGTTTCATCCTCAAACAACACTCTGACAAGTTGGTTCTAGACGATTTCGTAAAAATATATGTTTTTAATTATGGTTTTATAAAAAATATTCAAATTTTTGACTGCTCCATCAAACAATTAATTAATCTCCAGATGGAAATGGGTCCAATTTTAGGTCCCAGACAAAATTAAGAGGGTTTGACTACATCAAGAAAAGTTGTGGGAAAGTGAATTGTAGTTTCGTATACGTATCTACAACATACAATGATAAAAAATATGATCCCAATATGTTATCTTGTTGGCTATATATATATAAGAAGAGCAGTGTAGTACAATTGGAAAGAACAAAGAGCATATACTATATTATTAAACCCATCCTTGATCTTATTATACCTTAAATCATGGATGTGGATTTGATCTCTATGAACACCCTTTTTTGCATTTTATTCCTAATTTTTATCACAATTTTTGTCAACTCCATTAGCAAAAGCAAGAGCAAGAGCAAGAAGAAGCTCCCTCCGGGCCCACCGGCTCTTCCCATCTTAGGCCACCTGCATTTATTAAAAACAACAGAACCGCTCCACCAGACACTCCACAAAATTTCAAACCAATTCGGCCCTGCGGTCTTTCTTCGTTTCGGTTCCCGCCCGGTATTGGTGGTCTCAAGTAACACTCTGGCCGAACAGTGTTTCACCACCCATGACCTAGCATTCGCAAATCGAGTTCACTTGCCGACTGTCAAGATGGCACCTGGCTTGATTGTTTGGGCCAATTACGGTACCTACTGGCGAACCGTACGCCAAGCTGCAGCAATTGAACTCCTTTCCAGCCAGCAATTGAATGCTTCCTCACATATCCGGGCTAAGGAGTTCACATGCATGGCACGTCAGCTATTTACATCATATTACGAATCACAAGAGAAATCAGAGGCTAAATCCGATAGTTTCATAAAATTGGACTTCAAAAAGATGTTGTTTGAGTCGATGATGAATGTAATGTTAATGACGATTGCCGGGAAGCGAGCTTATGGGGAGAGCAATGAGGACTTAGATGACATGAAGAAATTCAGCGAATCACTTATTGGCTGGTTTGAAATTACCGGAGCCTCCAATGCGGAGGATTTCCTTCCCCTGTTGAGGATTCTTGATTTGAAGGGAACAATGAAAAGGATGAAAAATGTGACTAAGGTGTTACAGGAGTCGGTTGAAAGGTTGATAGATGAGCACCGGCTTGTGGGGATCGGAAAGAGGAAGACGATGATCAACAGTTTGCTTGAGTTACAAAAGAAGGATTCTGAGAAATACAAAGATGAAGCTATCCGGGACATTGTTATAGTAAGTGTTGCTCTCTGTTCATAATGTTTAGAAAATTATACTTGCTCTGCCCAATTCCAAATATGTTATGTTTACTCAAAAAATTCCAAATATGTTATGTAAAATATTAGATAATAGGAAAAAAAATGAAAAGTAAAAAGCATACATCTCTTCATAAATTAGAGCATTGCAAGGTTCCTCCTTTTTATAAAAAAATACTTCTATCAAAACCGCTAATTTCTGCAAATTAAATAATAACCATACCACTATTGGATTTTATCTGTATTCTGGTCTTGTTCAACAATAAAAGGAAAAAGACAAAAAATGAAAAACAAAATGATCTATTTTGTTAAATGCTCCTCTTCTATATGTAGGCCATGATGTTGGGAGGAACTGAAACTACATCGACTACGATCGAATGGGGAATGGCCGAGTTGTTAAATAACCCTCAACTACTGGACAAGGCAACAGCTGAGATCGATACACATGTTGGAAATAAGAGGTTGATACAAGAATCTGACATGACCAACCTTCCTTACCTCAATTGTATCATTAGTGAGATCTTTCGACTCCATCCAGTTGTACCGCTCCTTGTGCCTCACGAGTCACGTGAAGACATCAAACTCGGTGATTACGTCATTGATAAAGGAACAATGCTTATTGTGAATATTTACCCGATACAGAGAGACCCCACGATATGGGAGGAGCCGAACATATTCAATCCGAAGAGGTTTGAGAACGGGAATTCAAACGGAAAGTTGGTGATACCATTTGGAATGGGGAGGAGGAGGTGCCCAGGAGAGACATTCGCAATGCGGATACTCGGGGTATTGTTAGGAACTCTTATTCAGAGTTTTGAATGGAAAAGACTCGGCGATGAGTTAATAGACTTAACCGAGGGTTGTGGGTTAACCACTCCTCTGGCTACTCCACTACAAGTTATGTATCGGCCTCGCCTGGCCATGAAAGAACTCCTGTCGGAGTTTTAAGTGTCTTTTATTATCAAATAAAAATAAACTTGTATAATTTAGTTTCTTATGATCATGCATGCAAATTACATAAAGAGAATTATCTTCGTACCAGTATGTAACTTTGTTAGATATACCGTTTGCATAAACAATTAGTGTTGTCATACCGATCTAAAAATCATGTATAATATTGTTTTCCTGAATGCATTTTACGCAAACAACAGATATCACATAAAAGCCCAAGTTGGCTTCTCTCACCAATGTGTTCTTCGATTTTCTCTTTTACTTTTCTTCAGTAATAGGAGGCCCTTTAGATAATGGACCTTCAATTTTCCGAGAAAAACATGTTGTCACGTATATTACAGATATCTACACCTATATATTTTCATAAAAATTGATGTATCACTCAGTTTACTTAACCTACCTAGTATAGTAAGCAAGGCAT
Organism: Carex kokanica; assembly: GCA_025461125.1. Lineage (NCBI taxonomy): Eukaryota > Viridiplantae > Streptophyta > Magnoliopsida > Poales > Cyperaceae > Carex > Carex kokanica. The sequence goes on along the minus strand of JAJGRX010000711.1, from coordinate 93,437 downwards.
AAGAATAAGTTTAGTTTTGATCTACATGTGTAAAATAATCAGTAGTATTGTCCTAGTAGTAAAATAAAAGAATAAAGGGCATTTATGTAAAATAAGTAAATGAAAGGGGTCTACTGACAGAGAATATGAAATGAGGGTATGATAAATGAATATATCAATGTCACTTATCAATATCAGCACTTCTTTTTTTTTTTTATCAAAATTCATTCTCAGTATGTATATGGGACCTTGTCAGAACAGTAAATGAGATATTTACACTTGAGTCCCTATATTATGTCATATTTGTGTTTTTGCTTAAAATGGACAATGAATATCTATATTAAGAATCATAAAAGCTCTTCGTGAGTTATTCTCATTTCAGTCCTTGCATCTTCATCTTCATTTATTTTCAAAAGATGATATATATATATATATATATAACTGTTATAAGACAATAACCAGTGAATGTATTGTTTTTTATTAGAAAATATGTTTATTTACATGACCTTCTTAATTTAGTGTACTTATGCATATATATATATGATCACTGTTTATTAATTCTATTTACTTATTTTACTAATTCACTAATACTCATATGTTTAAAAACATATATTGCAGGAGCACTAAAGAGTCATTCAAATGAAAGAAATATTGGCTTAGTCCAAATACCTAAATTAAATAGATTGGCTTTCCTTTGCTTTGCTTGCATTTGTCTAAATTAAATATATTGGCGTAGTCCAAACATGTATTGCTTTGCTTGCATTTGTCAAAATATTTTGTATCTAAATTAAATAGATTGACTTAGTCCAAATACCTAAATTTATGTTTTCAATTCGTAGTGTTTCATTTTATATTTCGCAATTTAATACTAATTGCTACTGTGATTTATTTTTATTGCTACAAATGGAGATCTCAAATAAACATAAACGTTTTTGTCTCCAGGAACTTAGCTTTTCCAACGGTAGCCTCATGGAAATAATAAGTTTATCTATAAAAATATAAACTGAATCAATAAAACATTTCCAAGGGCAGAGTGCTTGAGTATTTCCATGAACCTTTACTATAAAATAATATAAACATATTACACAAAATATTTCCAACGGTAGCTCATGGAAATAATGTCTCCCTACTTCACACTTATTTCCAACGGCATGGGGAGAGGTATTTTCATGAACTTTTAATAAAATATAATATTTGGTCTGTTTGGCGGGTCATAAGTCATGCAAAAGTATTTTCAACGGCGGATATAAAACATTTCCATGTGCAAACAATAGGGATTTCCATACGCGACTATTTCCATGAGGATGCCGTTGAAAATTGTTAAGGTGTTAGCAAATGCAATTTCATTTCCATCAACCCTTCCTCTGATTGAAAATAACAATTGCTCCCGTTGCAAAAAGCGGAAATTCTAGTAGTGTTGGAATTCATGTAAGGTGTTTGTCTTCCTCTAAGAGACTAGCATGCGATTGTCTTGTTATATATTCGATCGGGAGTAAATCACATATATTTGTGGTATTTAATTTAATACATTTAAAAGTATTGAATTGTACAAAAACTTGTTATAGAGACGCAATGTTAAATAACTGTCTATAAAGCTTTATAGTTGATTCAGTGTTGTTATAAAGCTTTATAGATGTAAATATATATTCCTATATCACTCTTGACAGGGTCAACTATAACATTTTGCGTGCCAATTAATTTATTATCTCTTGCCCATATCTCCTACCATCCTCACTCAAGCTTATGAGATCATTGAAAAACAAATTTCAACCGCTAGTTTGAGAGTTAGCTAAATAAATTGTATAAAAAGAATGTCAATAATTTAAATCATCAACATCTTAGGTAATTTATTGTTTCAAGAAAGAAGAAAAAAAACACCTACAACATGTTTGACAATGTATCTTGCAGAGTATCACCTGCCCCAGAGAAAGACGAACTTGAGCTATTTTTAAACTGCTTAAATCTCTCGGGTGCAAACGGATTGGATAAGGACCGGATAGTGGTAAAACCCTGGTCAACATGATCTCTCTCTCTCTCTCTCTCTCTCTCTATATATATATATATAGGATGCATGAAAACCCTGGTCATCCACAAATTTACATATAATCGGGTGAACCTTTACGCCTAATATTTCCTATACTCTTATGAAATATGGTGCACAAAAAGTATAAATTATCCCTGCCTCTACTTTGCCAGTTCGTAGGGAACCTTGCATTTGTTTCAACCAGTGCAAGGACTGTTAATATAATGTGCTTAATATCAAATTATACATCACACTCCAAGAAAATAATTGGTTGCGTCAGCAAACCCACTCTTTAGTCTGGGGAGGTCACCTCACTTGATATTCAATTTAATACAGGTAGGAGGTTGTACCTACTTGCGTGTTAGTACCGGAGAAACATATCATTTTTCTTTTTCTAAAATATCGCATTAATTAATTGCAATTGATTCCCTTCTCTTATCACCTAATACGGTGGCCAATTCTCAATTCTTAATTCTTAATATAATGCTCACAACTACCACTTGGACACTAAAAAATTTGCCAATTATTTGATGTGCTAATTAATTTAATCTAGCTATGTTATTACCGACCTCTCTCACCATCCTCACTCATTCTTATGTAATCATTAATAAACAAATTATATTCAACAACTAGTTTGAGAATTATCAAAGTTAATTGTATAAAAGACAAGCAAATAATTAAATGTTTCAACCTATATATGGAGCTGAATTCTTAATTAAATGTTAATTCACAATCAAAACTCTTATTATAACCCTTTATCAATTTGTTCATGGCATTTCTTAATTAAATGTTAATTAGATTGTTATTTCTTGCTGAGCTTAAGCTCATATTGGCATTTCTCAAACAAGTATGCAAAATATCAAATGATGTAGTTAGTAGAAGGACCAGTCAAACTGTCTCAATTTTGCGAACGTTGTATATAGAGAAAATTTTCCTATAAATCAAATGATGCACGTGGAAGGCCCATATTTGGACGGGCTGGAAAGCCCATTGCTCTGGCTGTTCTGCCTCTCTGATTTGTCACTTATTTTAAAGGCCCACGCTCAGGGAGTACTACGTACTTCTCTAATTTACCTCAACTATATATATTGCACAAATCAAGTATCGTCGTCATATCTCGAATTTTGACCCTCTGGAACGTAATTAAAATTGTTTTTTCGCACCTTTTAGTAGTTCGTCAATTTACATCGCCAATAAAAATAAAAATAAATACACAAGATCCATGTTATGTGACAACATAATTTCGCATAGATAGTTTAGGTGCGAGGTTGTTAAGGTAGGTCGTCGTAACAGCGTACTTACTTGCCAAACACTTACATTTAGGTTAAGAATCAAACTTGCACAATACCTTAGGACTTAGTATGGACTAAAGAAACGTCTACAGTCTTAGTGGGTTCCTAGATCGAGGTTGAATAATTGCACCTTATACGGCTCAATATTTGAGTTTTCAAAATCCTAACGGTCGATCCGAACCGTTCTACATGATTATAAAATGAATATATACTTGCAAACCAAATTTTAAATTTTTTCGAATTTTTTTTACTATTTTTTTAGATAGGTAGAAAATCACTGTTTTTGGATGGTCCAGAATTTTCAGATCAAGTGATTTTCTATCTATCTAAAAAAATAGTAAAAAAATTCGAAAAAAATGTAAAATTTGATTTGCAAGTACATATTCATTTTGTAATCATGTGGAACGGTTCGGATCGACTGTTAGGATTTTAAAAACTCAAATATTGAGCCGTGCTATGCATAGTACCGTAGCCTCACTCATACCTATTTATATTTACAGATTCTATGAAAGGTCACAAATTAGGAGAATTGGTGCCTACCCGGAAGGACCCGATAGATGAAAGAAACTATAACAATAATAAATCTGTAAAACAACAAAATTAGTTCAGATGATCACATCCCTCATGCAAAACAAAAAAATAATTACGGTGAGGAGAACGACTGAGCTCCAATAATTTGTTCACATGATCACATCCCTTATGCAAAACAACAAAATGGACATCTAGATGGAAATGGGTCCAATTATATATTAACTAGCTGGAAATGGGTCCAATTTTAGGTCCCAGACAAAAGCAAGATGGCTTGACTGCATCAAGAACAGCTGTGGAGAATATCTATCTACAACATAAAGGAAATAAATCTGCTGTGATTCCAAAAAATCGCAGGGACTCTATTATTTCAAATCGGACTGTTTATCTGTTTTGAGATTCATGCATAAACAACAATTGCTCTTGAGTTCCGTGCATTCCAAAAAAATTAATGGTTAGATTTAAAAGAACAGGTCCCTGCGATTCCAACAGATTTATTTCCCAACTTAAAAAAAATTAGGGAAAATTGGTTATTTGCCACTCAAAATCTTCAAATTGTAAAAATATCATTCTGAAATTTGAAATTGTAAAAATGTCACTTTAAACTTCATTAATTCCTAATTTTGTCATTTATACTGTATTCTTATACAATTTTTATTAAAAATTAATTGAAAAATATTGTTTTGGTATACGGATTTCTGTATTTCCGATTATACCCTTCATACAATTAATTGGTTATTTGCCACCGCATGCCTCCAGTTGTAATCGCCTCCTCTTCAAATCTCGTTTGGTGCGAACCTCTTTAGTTCAGGCGATTAACTCCTCCAGACATCGCCTCCTCCAGACATCGCATGGCACCTTGCTGCGATTGGCTGTTGAGGGGAAGTGGCAGAGTGGCTGCTGTTTAAGGTTTCGAGACGATTAAGGCGGAAGTGGCTGCCTTCCGAGTAGGGGGTGATTGAGGCGGAGTGGCTGCCTTCCGAGTAGGAGGCGATTGAGGCTAGGGATCGTGCCTTGAGAGAGAGAGAAGCACGGTTCATATGTTTTTCTGAGAAGGGTATTTTAGTCCTAAATTTTTTTTTTAACAAGACTAATACAGTATAAATGGCAAAATTAGGAATTAATGAAGTTTAAAGTTGACATTTTTACAATTTCAAATTTTGGGATGACATTTTTACAATTTGAAGGTTTTGGAGTGGCAAATAACCAATTTTCTCAAAAAATTATCCCAATACGTTTATCTTGTTAGTCATATAAGAAGAGCTGTGTGGTACACAAATTGGCAAGAAAAAAGAGGATATAATATACTACTAAATCAATCCTTGATCTTATTATACCTTAACCATGGGTATGGATTTGATCTCTATGAACACCTTTGTTAGCATTTTTGTCCTTATTTTGGTCACAATTCTTGTCAACTCCATTAGCAAGAGCAAGAAGAAGCTCCCTCCGGGCCCGTCGGCTCTTCCCATCTTAGGCCACCTGCATTTATTAAAAGCAACAGAACCGCTCCACCAGACACTCCACAAAATTTCAAACCAATTCGGACCTGCGGTCTTTCTTCGTTTCGGTTCCCGCCCAGTATTGGTGGTCTCAAGTAACACACTGGCCAAACAGTGCTTGACCACCCATGACCTAGCATTTGCAAATCGAGTCCACTTGCCGACCGTCAAGATGGCACCTGGTTTGATTGTTTGGGCCAATTATGGTACCTACTGGCGTACCGTACGCCAAGCTGCAACAATTGAACTCCTTTCAAGCCAGCAATTGAATGCTTCCTCGCATATCCGGGCTAAGGAGTTCACATGCATGGCACATCAGCTATTTACATTACACAATGAATCTCAAGAGAAATCGGAGACTAAATCCGATAGTTTCTTAAAATTGGACTTAAAAAATATGTTGTTTGAATTGATGATGAATGTAATGTTAGTGACAATTGCTGGGAAGCGAGCTTACGGGGAGAACAACGACTCAGAAGACATGAAGGAATTCAGAGAATCACTTCTCGGGTGGTTTGAAATTAGCGGGGCCTCCAATGCGGAGGATTTCCTTCCCCTGTTGAGGATTCTTGATTTGAAAGGAACGATGAAAAGGATGAAGCATGTGACTAAGGTGAATCAGGACTCGGTGCAAAGGTTGATGGATGAGCACCGGCTTGTGGGGATCGGAAAGAGGAAGACGATGATTAACAGTTTGCTTGAGTTGCAAAAGAAGGATTCTGAGAAATACAAAGATGAAGTTATCCGAGACATTGTTATAGTAAGTGCTGCTCTCTGTTCATAATGTTTAGAAAATTATATTTGTTCTACACGATTCCAAATTTGTTCGGGAAAATATGAAATAATAGGAGCAAAATAAAAAAAATCTAAAGAATACACCTCTTCATAAATTAGTAAAGCATTGCAAGGTTTCTTTTGTTTTATAAAAAATAATTATAATTATATAACAAAAGGCAAGAAAAATATTTCTATTGAAACCGCTAATTTCTGCAAATTAAATTGTAACCATAACCGCTAATAGATTTTATCTGTATTTATTGAAAGTGGTGTTCATAGAAACCTCTTTAGTCAAATGTATTCTGGTCTTTTTCAGCAATAAAAGGAAATTAGAAACAAAAAAATGGAAAAACATAATGATATATATTTTGTTAAATGTTCCTCTTGTATATGTAGACCATGATGTTGGGAGGAACTGAAACTACATCGACTACCATAGAATGGGGAATGGCCGAGTTGTTAAATAACCCTCAAATACTAGAGAAGGCGACAGCTGAGATCGATGCACACGTTGGAAATAAGAGGTTGATACAAGAATCTGACATGAACAACCTTCCTTACCTCAATTGTATCATTAGTGAGATACTTCGACTCCACCCGGCTGTACCGCTCCTTGTGCCTCACGAGTCACGTGAAGACATCAAACTCGGAGATTATGACATTGGTAAAGGAACGATGCTTATTGTGAATATTTACCCGATACAGAGAGATCCTGAAATATGGGAGGAGCCAAACAAATTCAATCCGAAGAGGTTTGAGAACGAAAATTCCAACGGAAAGTTGGTGATATCATTTGGGATGGGAAGGAGAAGGTGCTCGGGAGAGACATTCGCTATGCGTACACTGGGTGTCTTGTTAGGAACTCTTATACAGAGTTTTGAATGGAAAAGACTTGGTGATGAGTTGATAGACCTAACTGAGGGTTGTGGGTTAACCACTCCTCTGGCCACTCCACTAGAAGTTATGTATCGGCCTCGCACGGTTATGAAGGAACTCCTGTCCAAGTTTCAAGCCTCGTCTTTTATTATCGAATAAAAAGACAATGCTTCGAAATTTCTCAATAAGCTTGTATAATGTATTTCCTTATGAGGATGTTTGTAAATAACATAAAGGGAATTGTAAATAATCTTCCTACCAGTATGTGACTTTCATAGATATACCGTTTGCATAAATAACTAGTGTTGTAATACCTGTCTAAGAACCATATTGTTTCTCCTAAATGCATTTTATGTAAACAACAGATCTCATTAAAAGCCCAAGTTAGCTTCTCCAACAGAAGTGTTCTTCAATTTTCTGTTTTGCTATTCTTCGGAGATAGTAGGCCCTTTAAGTCAGGGGCCTTCAATTTTATGGGCCAATTAGTATTCCAAAGAGGCCCAAGCCCATTACAAGCATTTTCTTCCACCGACTTTAATATTCTTGCATAATCTAGAAAGCACTAGCTACTAATTAGTAGTCATTGTTGTTATGATGTTTTTCATCTAGAATTTTCTGTAAGTTTGTAATATGTAGATTCTAGAATTCTCTTTATTGGCATTAGTATATATATAGGGTAGCAACCCGTAGATGGGTGTGTGACATATATACAACAAAGGCTGTTCTACTTTACTCTCTTCTAAAGTAAATTTTTTTTCTCTTCTACTATGTTACAGTTCAATTCCATTTCCAATATTTGATATCAGAGTTGAAGCCTTTCACATTGAAAATTCTCTTTGTTTTTCCGATATATCTAGCGGAGATCTCCAGTGCAACAGCATCCGGTCTCATTTTAAATCCTTGATTGAGAGCAGCAGAGGAGAATTTAGGGTTATTGATACGCTTCGGATTTTTTTTGTATTCACCAATTCAAGCTGATTAACTTGAACTTCTCTACCTATACCGCGGCAATGAAAGCAGCTCAAAAGAAGTGGCGATGTGTCGAACTTCCAACTCAATTGATGGTCAAATCTCGTGTCATAGGTCGGAGTTGTTGATCACCTCATTTCGTAACGCCAAATAAGAGTATAGCTTAATTATTTGAAGTAGATAATTTATAGGCTTCTTCATTTCTACTCTTGCTATTACTTGATTTTTATTTTTGTGATTGAAATTTTAATTAGCCTTACAGACAAATACAACTGCATTATTACTGCAATTGAAGAATTGAAAGACCTATCGACACATTTTATGAAACAAATTTTACTCAGTCTCATAAAAAGTGTTGATAGGTCTTTCGATTCTTCAATTGCGGTAATAATGTAGTCGTATTTGTTGGTGAGGTTGATTACAATTTTCGATCGAAGAAACAAAAATCAACCAATATCAAGAGTTGAAATGGAGAGGTTTAAAAACTTTCTAATTCAAATAAGTTATGCTCTGCATTTGATGCTACGAAATAAGATAGGGCTGTAAATGAGCCGAGTTTGAGCGAGTTATTCTCAAGTCATCCTCAACTCATTTAGTTAATGAGCGAGTCAACTCGAGTTGGAATGGCAATAACGAGCTGTAAATCTAACTCGAGTTGGTTCATAACTCGTTTGTATATACTAGTAAGAGTTTGTCTAAACACAAACGATTCATCAAATGGTTTAGTAAGAGTTTTTCTAAATACAAATAATGTAAACATAATTAACAAGACAACTAACGAAACAAACAATTCAAACAACAGCTTTGGAGTCCTTTAGAAGGGCATGAGATTTATTGTGACGAATTTTATGTAACTCGAGTTATTAATGAGCGAGTTGGTGTATGCGCAAACTCAGCTCATTTATTAAATGAGTCAGCCAACTCGAGTTGAAACTGACTCGAGTTGTAAATGAACGAGTTAAAGTGAACAGTTAGCAAGCGAGTTATGAGCAAGTTACGATTTTGAGTGATTTTGTACGGCCTTAAAGTAAGGTGATAGATGACTTCCGACTTATTAGACAAGATTTGGTCTACATCTACAAAAAGCCTTGAAGTTGTTAAAATTAAAGAAAATGATTTAAAGGATGACATAGTCCGGCAGTGTGACCTGGTGCAGCAGCTGCAATGTAACACTTGATCTTTGGCCATCCATGCCCACGAACACAAGGCAGAGCTGATTGATATATTAATTTAGTGCATTACAAAAGGTCAATAGTACGGTTTAGCTAAGGTTTTAGTTATAAAACTATATCAATTTTCAAGCATTTATGGTAGTTTATTGTTATTTTATGTTAATTTATAAATGTCACCTCTTTAATGTCACCGTCCATTAAGCCAAATTGATGTCGAAGAGTCACTTAATACTGACGGGGGCCATCAACGCCATCGGTTGGTTAGACCAAACAGTCAGTAAAAAGTTCAAAGTAATTACAGAGCTGTCACTGGTTACATACACCATCCGTCGAAAGGACACCCGATTGTGAAGGAGCGATAGTGAATGTGTTTTTTGTAGTAGTGGTGACTCTAGTTGGATTTCATTTCTAGCCTTCCCCAATTTGTTTGGGACTAAAGGTTTGGTTCTTGTTGTTGTTGTTGTTGGTGGTGGTGGTATCAAGAGCTTGCAAAATTATACCTATGTGATTTTTCAACTTATTGCTTCATATAAAAACAAAATCAAAAAGTGATAATTTTTTATGTGTAAGTAGAGAAAATAATACATATCACATCTAACTGTTTTATTTTGATATATAAATTTTAAAAATTTTATTACTTAAAAATTAAAAAGTGAAGACATAATGAAGAAAAAAAAATGAAACTATTTAAACCCTCCTCTTTTATATTTTTATCTTGTCAGTGTTGGCCATAATTTATTCCAGCATTGATAGTAATACAGTTTGGGTAATTGTAACATTGAAGTCCCTTGCACACTAATAATGGTTTGGTTTGAGATATTGGATAAAACTGACAATATGTTATAGAACAATTTTTAATAATACTAATATTAGAGAAAACTAATAGGAATTAATAACTTTAAAAGAAAAAGATGGAATCAAATTTTTTCATAAACCCTATTAGGTGTTGGGTTTCTAATTCATTGTTCAAAATTTTAGACCATTTAATATTTGAAGAGAAACAAAATATCTTGAAATAAACAATTTTTTATATTGCTAACAAATAAAACATTTGATGGAGAAATTGGATATATATTTAGTAGTTTTTGATGGGTATGACATAAGAAATTTTAATTTGAATGTTATGATGGAGAAATAGGTAATATAGAGTTAATATTTTAATTGGTATACCAACAATTCTTTCTTGAAAGAAAGACAACAAAATTTCTCTCTTGAGAAAATTAGCTATTTTAAAAATTTGTAAAATGAATCCTAGCACAAGATCTTATGTAAAAATTGGTGTTCTTGTTTATCTCGTGCTATCAGCAAGTTAATTAAGGACCAAAAGTAAAAAAATAATTACGGTGAGGAGAACGACTGAGCTCCACTAATTTGTTCACATGATCACATCCCTCATCCAAAACAGCAAAATATAAATTTTTTTCTCCATTGATTCTGTCGGCAAAATATACACGAAAGGAACGTGGATGGTTGTGACAACTCAAAATGAAAAATCTTTCTCAAAATCGTAATTTTGATTGTCAATCAATCAATCCATCCATTAATTAATAACCAGATGGAATTAAATGGGTCCATTTTAGGTCCCAGACAAAAGTGAACATGACGTTTCGTACATGTATCTACAACTCAAAATGATAAAAAAAGAGATAGAATGACCCCAATATGTTTATCTTGTTCGCTATGTAAGAAGAACTGTGTAGTACAAATTGGCAAGAAAAAGAGGATACACTATACTACTAAATCCATCCTTGATCTTATTATACCTTAACCATGGGTATGGATTTGATCTCCATGAACACCTTTTTTTGCATTTTTGTCCTTATTTTGATCACAATTCTTGTCAACTCCATTACCAAGAGCAAGAAGAAGCTCCCTCCGGGCCCACCAGCTCTTCCCATCTTAGGCCACCTGCATTTATTAAAAGCAACAGAACCGCTCCACCAGACACTCCACAAAATTTCAAACCAATTCGGACCTGCGGTCTTTCTTCGTTTCGGTTCCCGGCCGGTATTGGTGGTCTCAAGTAACACTCTGGCCGAACAGTGTTTCACCACCCATGACCTAGCATTTGCAAATCGAGTCCACTTGCCGACCGCCAAGATGGCACCTGGTTTGATTGTTTGGGCCAATTACGGTACCTACTGGCGTACCGTACGCCAAGCTGCAGCAATTGAACTCCTTTCAAGCCAGCAATTGAATGCTTCCTCGCATATCCGGGCTAAGGAGTTCACATGCATGACACGTCAGCTATTTACATCATATTACGAATCACAAGAGAAATCAGAGGCTAAATCCGATAGTTTCATAAAATTGGACTTCAAAAAGATGTTGTTTGAGTCGATGATGAATGTAATGTTAATGACGATTGCCGGGAAGCGAGCTTATGGGGAGAGCAATGAGGACTCAGATGACATGAAGAAATTCAGCGAATCACTTATTGGCTGGTTCGAAATTACCGGAGCCTCCAATGCGGAGGATTTCCTTCCCCTGTTGAGGATTCTTGATTTGAAGGGAACAATGAAAAGGATGAAAAATGTGATTAAGGTGTTACAGGAGTCGGTTGAAAGGTTGATAGATGAACACCGGCTTGTGGGGATCGGAAAGAGGAAGACGATGATTAACAGTTTGCTTGAGTTGCAAAAGAAGGATTCTGAGAAATACAAAGATGAAGTTATCCGGGACATTGTTATAGTAAGTGCTGCTCTCTGTTCATAATGTTTAGAAAATTATATTTGTTCTACACGATTCCAAATATGTTCTGGAAAATATGAAATAATAGGAGCAAAATAAAATAAAATCGAAAGAATACACCTCTTCATAAATTAGTAAAGCATTGCAAGGTTTCTTTTGTTTTATAAAAAATAATTATAATTATATAACAAAAGGCAAGAAAAATATTTCTATTGAAACCGCTAATTTCTGCAAATTAAATTGTAACCATAACCGCTAATAGATTTTATCTGTATTTAATGAAAGTGGTGTTGATAGAAACCTAATGTATTCTGGTCTTTTTCAGCAATAAAAGGAAATTAAAGACAAAAAATGGAAAAACATAATGATATATTTTGTTAAATGTTCCTCTTGTATATGTAGGCCATGATGTTGGCAGGACCTGAAACTACATCGACTACCATAGAATGGGGAATGGCCGAGATGTTAAATAACCCTCAAATACTAGAGAAGGCGACAGCTGAGATCGATGCACATGTTGGAAATAAGAGGTTGATACAAGAATCTGATATGAACAACCTTCCTTACCTCAATTGTATCATTAGTGAGATATTACGACTCCACCCGGCTGCACCTCTTCTTGTGCCTCACGAGTCACGTGAAGACATCAAACTTGGAGATTACGACATTGCTAAAGGAACAATGCTTATTGTGAATATTTACCCGATACAGAGAGACCCTGAAATATGGGAGGAGCCAAACAAATTCAATCCGAAGAGGTTTGAGAACGGGAATTCCAACGGAAAGTTGGTGATACCGTTTGGGATGGGAAGGAGAAGGTGCTTGGGAGTAGGGCTGCAAACGAACCGAACCGAATCGAACTTACCCTCAGTTTGAGTTTGGTTTGAATTAATTTCGAACTAGGTTTGGTTTGAATTAATTTCGAACGAACTCAATTTCGAACGAACCCAATTTCGAACCGAATTTTTTACGAACTCAATTTCGAACCTTTACGAACTTTGTTACAACTTACGATTTATGACTTCTGACTGGGCCATAGTGCGAAATTACAGCACTTTAATAAAAACTAAAGTATTCAAAGTACAATTTAAATAAAACCCAAATATCAATAGAAGTACAATTTAAATAAAAACTCAAGCACTCCAAAATTAATTACAACCAAATACCACACTCAGTTTGAATGTACGCAACAGGGGATTTGGGCGAGAGATGAGTCTTTGTTGTGAGAGGCCACCAGAGAGAGAGAGAGAGAAGACGTGAGGGAGATTATTTTGGTACTTAGCGGGAGAGAAATTTGGGCGAGCGGTTTTGGCGTAAATTAGCGGGAAGAGGAAAAAAAATTGGAGGCAGTGGCAGAAAAAATAGCGGGTTAATTGGTTGAATGGAAAGGGAGCGAATTAATGACATGGAAGAGATCTAGACGTTGGTAAGAAGATAGATCTAAGGGTGTGAAATTATTGAGGTGATCGGATTGCAGGATTTGTGGTATTTTATTTAATATTTTATTGAGTGAGTTTAAAAATGCATTGCAGTGATACAAAATAAAATTAGGCAGCAAATAATTTGGAAAAAATAAAAATATATATTTTCAAACTTTTTACATTTTTTTTTTACTTTTTGCATGTTTATTTTTATTTTTTTTATTTTTATCAAATAAATAAGTATTTTTTGAAATTGTTTTTTACAGCAATACATATATTTTTTTTTTCTAAATGAATAGCTGATCAATAACAACATTTTTTGTATTTTTTAGACATATAAAAGAAATATTGTACCTTGATCATTTTTTTGACAGCATTTTTTTCATTTTATTGACAGCAATACATTTTTTTGCATTTTTTGGCATTTTTTTTGGCATTTTTTGCATTTATTTTTGGACCGTTCGTTTTACCGCGGGAATTCAATGGTCGATCTGCAACAAAATAATTCCAAATCTGATCTAGAATAATCAAGGTGCAATATTGAACGTAACCAACATAAAAGTTCGGAAGTTTTATTATGTATGAGCTTTGATCCAACACGAAATGTTTATGGCCATACGATGCTTCAATTTTCGATCAACTGGATAAATGGATAGATCAAAACAAAATTTTATCAAACTTTAATGGAAGATGATAAATGCAGCGCTCTTTGATTTCAACGGTCCCGATCGAACCACAGACGATATATTTTCGTGCACCTTCATTAACTCACAAGGCAAGAGTTTATGTCTCATGAAGCATATACTCTTGCTTTCTAAGTTAATGAAGGAGCATGTAAACATGTCGTCCGTTGACCAATCGGGGCCGTTGAAATCAAAGAGCATTGCATTTATCGTCTTCCATGAAAGTTTGATAAAATTTTGTTTTCATTTACCCATCCATCTAGTTGATCGAAAATTGAAGCATCGTATGGCCATAAACATTTCGTGTTGGACCAAAGCTCATACATAATAAAACTTCCAAACTTTTATGTTGGTTACATTCAATATTGTACCTTGATCATTCTAGATCAGATTTGGAATGATTTTGTTGTAGATCGGCCGTTGAATTCCCGTGATAAAACGAACGGTCCGAAAATAAATGCAAAAAATACCAAAAAATGTATTGTTGTCAAAAAAATGATAAAGGTATAATATTTATTTATTATTTATTATTTAATAGTTTCTTAAAGCTGAAATTAATTGAACAAATTTATCAAATTAATAATAACTTTATCAAAACAAAGAAAAAAACGAGAGAGTTGAGATTGGATTACCCGAAAATCTCAGAATCGTACCATAAAAAGCAAAATTTATGGTATAAACATGTGAATTTTTTTATTTGAGTTTTGTTGTTGAATTTTTTTATTTGAGCTTGTAATTGGATTGGGATTTATGTTTCAGAAGTCAGAAATCAAAGCAATTATGGACTGGACAGCTTATATTTTCATCAGTGAACATAAGTTATCAACAGAAATTAATGGTTCATGTTTGAGTTAATTTCGAACTAAATTTGGTTTGCGAACCTATTTCGAACGAACTAGGTCCAGTTTGAGTTTGGTTGGAATTAATTTCAAACTAAGTTTGGTTTGAAATAATTTCGAACGAACTCAATTTCGAATCGAATTTTTTTCAAACTTTTTCGAATCAAACTCGAATCGAATTACGAACTACGAATTTTTTTTGCAGCCCTACTTGGGAGAGACATTTGCAATGCGTACACTGGTTGTTTTGTTAGGAACCCTTATTCAGAGTTTTGAATGGAAAAGACTTGGTGATGAGTTGATCGACCTAACTGAGGGTTGTGGGATAACCACTTCTCTGGCCACTCCACTAGAAGTTATGTATCGGCCTCGCACGGTTATGAAGGAACTCCTGTCCGAGTTTCAAGCCTCATCTTTTAATATCGAATAAAAAGACAATGCTTCGAAATTTCTCAATAAGTTTGTATAATGTATTTCCTTATGTATTTCCTTATCTTTCTACCAGTATGTGACTTTCATAGATATACCGTTTGCATAAATAACTAGTGTTGTAATACCTGTCTAAAAACCATATTGTTTCTCCTAAATGCATTTTATGCAAACAACAGATCTCATTAAAAGCCCAAGTTAGCTTCTTCAACAGAAGTGTTCTTCAATTTTCTGTTTTGCTATTCTTTGGAGATTGTAGGCCCTTTAAGTTACAGGCCTTCAATTTTATGGGCCAATTAGTATTGGAAAGAGGCCCAAGCCCATTACAAGCATTACTTCTGGATCAAGAACTTCTTTCACCGACTTTAATATTCTTGCATAATCTAGAAAGCACTAGCTACTAATTAGTAATTATTATTGTTGTGATGTTTTTCATCTAGAATTTTCTGTAAGTTTGTAATATGTAGATTCTAGAATTCTCTTTATTGGCATTAGTTAGTATAAATATAGGGTAGCAACCCATGTATGGGTGTGTAACATATATACAACAAAAGTTGTTCTACTTTACTCTCTTGTAAGTAAAAAAAAATTAAACTCTTTCTCTTCTACTATGTTACAGTTCAATTCCATTTCCAATATTTGATATCAGAGTTGAAGCCCTTCACATTCAAATGTCTCTTTGTTTTTCCGATATTCACATATATCTAGCGGAGATCTCCAGTGCAACAGCATCCGGTCTCATTTTAAATCCTTGATTGAGAGCAGGAGAGGAGAATTTAGGGTTATTGATACTCTTCGGATTTTGTGTTTTCTTCACCAATTCAAGCTGATCAAGTTCAACTTCTCTACCTATACCGCGGCAGCAAAGCTAGAGATAATAATAAGAACCAGTATGGCTCTAGCAGCTCAAAAGAAGTGGTGATGTGTCGAACTTCCAACTCGATTGATGGTCAAATCTCGTGTCATAGGTCGAAGTTGTTGATCACCTCATTTCGTAATGCCAAAAAAGAGTATAGCTTATTTGAAGTGGATAATTTATAGACTTCTTCTTTTCTACTCTTGCTATTAATTGGTTGATTTTTATTTTTCTGATTGAAATTTTTCATTAGCCTTGTAGACAAATACAATTGCATTATTACTGCAATTGAAGATCGAAAGACCTATCAACACATTTTATGAAACAAATTTTACTCATTTCGTCTCATAAAAAGTTTTGATAGGTCTTTCGATTCTTCAATTGCGGTAATAATGTAGTCGTATTTGTTGGTGAGGTTGATTACAATTTTCGATCGAAGAAACAAAAATCAACTGATAGCCAGAGTAGATATAGAGAGGTTTAAAAAGTTTCTAATTCAAATAATTAAGTTGTGCTCTGCATTTGACGCTACGAAATAAGGTGTTAGATGACTCTGATATATTACACAAGAGATTTGGCCTACATCTAGGGTCGGCAAAAAAAGCTCATAGTTCATCGATGGATTCGGACTCATATCTGACTCGATCACTAACAGCTTTCATTACTTGTGCGAGCTGTTAATGAGTCTGCTCACCACTAGTTTGGTCTATAATTAACAAGTTTGAGTTGGACCTCTCTCGTGAGCTGGCGAGTTAGCTTGGTATAGGTATGAATTTGTGAATTTTATGCTGTCCGATTTGGGTCTAAGTATGAATTATGAATTTGTATGAGTTTGTGTAAATTTATGTCATTTTGTGATGCTTAACTATGTGTGAATTTGTGTGAATTATGTGTGAATTTTTATATTTAAATGTGTAAAGTTATTTTAAATTAATTGTTATATTATGTGAAATGAATTTTTATTATTCTGTCTTAGCTGATGATTTGGATTATGGAAATGTTTGATGAGCTCTATTATTATTATTTTTTTTGTTAATTTGTATGATAGTATCTCAATAAAACTCAGTGAGCTAACTAGCCAAATTCGGTCTAACTTCTAGTTTGTGATCATAAAGCTGAGATTTCAGCTCAGTTCATAAATTTCAGCTTACTCAATTATTGTGACAAGTTGATCACGAACAAGATTCAGTTCGTAATGAACCATCTCCTTGTGATCTCTACTTGAGAGCTTTGAAGTTATAAATAGGAAATTTTTTTATAAACCATAATTAAATTTTTTTTTACGAAATCAACATGATTATTTTTTTTATAAAAACCATAAGAACCGAAATGTCATTTTGGTCCTTAAATCTCAAACAGTTAGATGTGAATACGAGCTTTCTGCAATATTGAAATGAAATAAATATTAATAACATATGAAAATAAGCCTAAAAGGTTAAAAAAAAAAAACCATCAGAGAAATTTACACTGAAGAAACCTGAAGATAAAGATTCTGTAACCACAAAAAGAACACATAAAAAAACTGTCAGATGCCGATTTAAAAAGGATCGGATCCTCGAATAAACTGGCCTATATTCATTCAGTAGTCAGTACAGCTTCAAACCAAGAGTATCAAAGCAGTCAACAAATCATAATATCTAAAACTGAGAATAGCAACTGTGATATTCATGATTTTGTGCTTCTATTTGTTATTTGCACCAACAATCCTTGATTCCTTGCAACAAAAATCGATCCTGCACCATATTTTACATACTTTGCCGAGAAATTTATTTGGTACAGTTTACTGAAATAGACCAGAAAGCCTAAAAAGTACTGTTAATTGTCAGACCCTGTTTTTTTTTAAAAAAAAATTAGCAGCCGAGCTGCGTGTTTGCATTAGAAATAGAAACATACAAAGTATTGACCACTATAATAAGCACAAAAAGAGATAATCACAACCCCTGCCTAAACACACACATAATAAAAGACTCTCCAACAAAAAAAAAACACTGCAAACAATAACAAAAGAACAGCCAGTAACATACTGGAATTTTACCAGTCCGGGTCCTCAGAAAACATATAAAATTAACAAATAGCTTAGGAGACCTACTCAAACCCCTGGAAAAAACAGGACCAGTTGGTTTCAACTTTCAAGTCTACATATACAATTATTAAAGTTACTAAACAGTTCAAATAAAACTACAAATCAGGAAACGGATATGTGAACCTTATGAAAAACTTAGAATAATTCTGAGATTTTTGAAGGGCATAAACAAAATTCTGCACAATTAGTAAATCAATAGGCATCCATATAAAACATCTTGACATAACAGATTTCTAGTGCTGTGTTGTGATAATATACTTTTTTCCGCAATTTTTATATATAAGAAAATAAATAAATAAAATATTAAAAATAAGAAATGTATCGGGGTAATTTGAAAAATGGGAAGGCAGGCGGCCGCCATGGCGTTCAGCAGGGACGCCATGGCATACTCAAACCCATGGAAAAAAACAGAAAAAAAGGTAGGGACGCCATGGCTCAGGCTGACCCAGAAAAAAGGAAAAAAAAAAAATTAAACGGGCCGCCATGGCCCAGGCCAGCCCAAAACGAAATTCAATTTTTTTTTATGCTATGTTCAGTGAGCAATCCAATAATTTTGATAAGATTCAAAATTCATTTTAGAGAAAATGGCTACATGAATTTTTGTGTTCTTTATATCAAAAGGGAGGGCCTAACTTTCCCCCTGCATTCATCAACCATTTTTCTCTTGACTTAAGATAAGTAGGAGACCACAGTATTACCATTAATAAGTGGTGGAATTAGTAGGAGATCACAACTGCCGTTACAGCATAACTACTGACGGACAAATTGCGCAAAAGTATTCACACTTAACACAGGTTGTATTCATCCATGTAAATAAAAGTACTAATCTTTGAGAAGAAATTATATAAGGAAACATTATCACATTCATATCATTAATTACGTGTTAATTACGCGGAGATAGCAGGGACCACAATTGCCGTCCGCTAAAAACACAAGTTGCATGCAATACAGCTTAAGTGAAGAATTTATATATTCTTATAATTTGTAGCATCCAAAGGCTAGGGAGAGGCTCTTACGTTTAGGCTTAGCATAATTAAACTTGCTCGGGACTTATTGTACACTCATTTCTTACACAATTCATTAAAATAATGTTAATAACTTATTTTTGATAAATTATATTTTTCATCTTTTTAAACCGGTTGAATATATATATACTAAATAAAATTAAAAATTTATAAATTAAAATGTAAACACATCATTCGTAAAATATATCAGTTTTATAAGTTTTGATTTGTCATTTTAAACAATTTCAATTGTTTTGGAGTTAAATTCACTAAGAAAATTCAACATACCGGCTTTATGATATATACACACACATAGCTATGTATGTAGACAAATACATGACATGTATGTATGTGTGTGTGTATAGTAGAACTAAGGTGTTCTTAAGCTCACCAAGCACCATTGTGAGCTTAACTCAAAAACCTATCGGATTGACTTCAAATGACACATCCAAACCGTTGAAACCGTTATACTTCACGAGTGATGCATTTACATGTCAAATTTATAATTTTCGAACTAGTTTAGTTTAAAGTCAAGCGGTCAAAAAATGATGAAAAATGAACTCATTAAAATTAACTTATAAATCATCTTTTTTGACCGCTTGACTTCATACTAAATTAGTTCAAAAATTTAAAAATTTGACATGTAAACACATCACTTATGAAGTAGATCGGTTTTAACGGTTTGGATGCGTCATTTGAAGTCAATCCGATAGGTTTTTGAGTTAAGCTCACAAAGGGGTTTGGTGAGCTTAAGAACACCTTAGTTCTACTCATATAAATATGAAATTGGCTACGGTGCTACTCGTAGCATAGAGGGCCTCCGTGCTACGGCTCAATATTTGAGTTTTCAAAATTCTAACGGTCGATCCGAACCGTTCAACATGATCTCCATATGAATATGTACTTGCAAACCAAATTTTACATTTTTTTAGAATTCTTTTTACTATTGTTTTAGATAGGTAGAAAATCACTTGATCTGAATGGTACAGAATTTTCAAATCAAGTGATTTTCTACCTGTCTAAAAAAATAGTAAAAAAATTCTAAAAAATGCAAAATTTGGTTTGCAAATACATATTCGTATGAAGATCATGTTGAACGGTTCGGATCAACCGTTAGGATTTTAAAAACTCAAATATTGAACGTAACACGGAGGCCTCTATACTACGCGTAGCACCGTAGCCAATTCCTATATATATATATGGCACACACTTATAGAGAATTTATCTAATTATTTTATGATGTATTTGAAAAAAAGTAAAAATACATGTGTTGTAGAAGACTTCATGGGGTAGATTATTGAAGATTCCTCACGCAAAGACGGATGCTGAGGAGGACCCTCTAAACAAGAGTACCTCTGGCGGAGGTGATGGCATAGAATTTGCCTGAGTTGGGGCCTTCTGAAAAACAAATCTATCTTATTACTTAATTTCCAATCCCTGAATGAACACTTTCGTCTACAGTTACACTGACGATTGGGCCCTCCGTGTCAGCGAACTCGCCTCCCCTCTTTTCATTCGCGTCTGTCCCTTCATTTCATTTGCCTCTCCCTTCTCTTTCTCAAAGGTTCTACCTTCTTTTTCCGACGCCTTCTTCCTCTTCTCCTCTCTCGAACCTTCTTTCGTCTTCGGATCGCATCCTCTTCACTTTCAGGCGGCTGCTCACGATTTTGCTCCCTTTTCTCTTCCGGTCAGTGTGAGACGATTTGCGGTGAAGCTGTCCATTCTACGCCTCCAAAGGTTAGCTTCTTCCTTCTACTTTCCTTCTTCTTTTCCGACTTTTCCTGTTTCCCTCTTTTGTTTAGCGCTAAGGGTGAGTTTTTTCTGCTGTAGACTGAGCTTTTGTGCGATTTGGGTTGTTCACTGTGTTGTTCTTGCTTTCTCACTTGGTCAATAGAAAGAAAAATCTACTCCGTGCGCTAAACTGGGTCGTATAGAAAGAAAAAATCTGCTCCTGTCACTACTACAAAAAAAGAGATTACACACGGACATAAATGGAAGAGCTACACGGATTTCCTACCGTGTTTAAATCGAGGGTGTATGAATAGGTCAATAACTATACACGGACATTTGCCCGTGTGCAATTATAACGATTTCTACACGGATTACTTTACAAACAGCCGTGTACAAAGACCTGCCTGTGTCGCTCTCCATGTTACCGAGCTACACAGATATTATCTAAACAACCGTGTACAATTCTTTTTATACACGGACATTTAACTAAATATCCGTGTAGCTCTCCTCTTTCTACACGGACATTTAACTAAATATCCGTGTAGCTCTCCTCTTTCTACACGGATTTTTAACTAAATATCCGTGTAGCTCTTTGAACTATCATACACGGACTTTAGTTAAATATCCGCGTAGAATTAACTAAATTTTTTTTTTTGTATTTGTGCACGATTATTTTTGAAATTACTCTTCTTACACGGATTTTTGTTAAATATCAGTGTAGGATTGTCTTATAATTTTTTTTTTAGTTTTTTTTTTTTGGCTAGCCTCCTGTTTTGCTAGCCAGTATTTAAATTTTTCAGATAGCAATTTAAAATTCATGTATATGAAATTATACAAAATTATACAAATTCATATTTAGCATTACAAAATTATACAAATCCATATTTATCATTACAAAATTCTAACCGAAACCATAAAAGCATAAAATTCTAATATCAACATATATAACAAAAAAACATAAAAGCATGAAAGCATCAACATATATAACAAAAAAAAAAGCATAAAAGCATAAAAGCATGAACATATATAGACATTGTCTTTTGTACATATACAATCCCATATGATCCATATAACATATACTCTTCAAGATCTAATACAATGTTTGTAGATCAAGTTATGTCCTTACCACTTAGTAACCATGTGATGAAGGTTTGGCCCAATTTCTGCTAAGTTGGGCTCATGTTGCCAAAATGTTGGGCTATGATCTAGTTTGGACCAAAATTTCATACAAACTAGTTGTATTAGATCCAACATATGAAAAAGGAGAGTGCCCATGTGATCCATGACATGATCCGTCTTTGTTAAAGGTCACCAACATATTGCATTTCCAATAAAAAATACATTTTATCAACATATATGTGCATGCATGCATAATAGAGAATAAAAATTCTCCTTTAAATTCAATTTTTTTTCAAATTTCAAAATTTTTCCAAACGTGGCAGCCCCCGCGCTTGGGCTCCCCACTCAGCCGACTTCCCTCCGCTTTTGTGTGGCTGTCCCTACGCTTGGCTCCCGCTCAGCCGAACTTTCCGCCGTTTTTGCATTATCTTAAGAAATCAAGCATGCATGAATTACACATGACCTAAATAAGCAATAATAAGTAACAGAAAATTAGAGGAAGAAAAGAAAAAAAATATATATATATATACTAACCTTAGAAAGATAGAGAGGAGAAAATAAAAACTTCAAAGATCTCTGATCCCAGTTGCTAGCCTTTGCAGAAATCAGATCAACATTCAATACAGAGAGAGCGAGAGAGAGAGACAGTATAAAAGACTTGATCAAAACGGCGCTGGAAGGAGAAGGCCTTTTATACTAATTAAAACCCTACACAGCCTTTTATACACGGATTTATACTTATTAATCCGTGTAGCTCTCCAAATAATTATACACGGCTATTTATAATAAAATCCGTGTACATTTCTACCATTTCTACACGGATATATTATCAAAAATCCTTGTATATATTCCTACACGGATATTTAACCAAAATCCGTGTAGCTCTCTCAATTTTTTCCACACGGTCTTCTTTGCACACGAATTTTTGATCCCTAATAAACCGTGTTGCTCTCTCAAACAATTCTACACTGATTCTTAACTAAATGTCCGTGTATAATTCTCGCAGATTTTTTGGGCTTTCAAAAAATCATATTTGGTACACGGTTTTTATATAAGATAGGGAAAACCGTGTACAATGTGCAGTGTAGAATTACCATTTTTGTAGTAGTGTGTTGTGAACAACCAATTGTTCACTGTGTTGATTTTTTGATCTATTAAACATGCTCTATTCAAATCACAACTGAATCAATAGAGTCAACAACCAATTTTTAGTCAAGGCAAATTTTGAAAAAGCTACTGACCCTAAATAAATAGAAAAGGGAACTTTTAGTATAGAGATCGAAAATTTTTAGTACCCTAAATAGGCAAATTTAGTCAATTTTCAGCACCAAAATTTTATTTTCGATCAGCAATTTTTTTTTAGTACCCGGATCAGCAATTGACTAAATTTTAGTATAGAGAACAAAACCACTCTATTGACCGAAAATTTTGGTACAAACAGTGGTTTTGTTCATGACAAGGGAACTTTTTGCATTTTTCTTTACGTCATTTTACGGTTTAGGGTTTTGTAGCAATTTAGTCAAATTTTTCCAAATTGTTGTAGCTTTTCTATTTATTTCACTTTTGTGAAGATATGGTTCTCATGTTGCTGAAATCTAAATTTTTAGTTGTATTGCAATGTAGGGTTTAGGATTTTGCAAGGAAATTGGCTATCAATGTTACGGCCGATTGCTAGAAGATAAGCGGAGTTCCTTCCTTCTGTGAGGTAATTTTTTCTCCACATTTTCAATATTTTCCAATTTTTCAAACAAAAAAGCTAATGACAATTGTCATATGTTTTGTTCATATTTTTTCCCCACATTTTCAATATCTTCTAATTTTTCAAACAAAAAGCTAATGACAATTGTCATATGTTTTGTTCATAGAATGCTTGAAAGGAATGATAGTACAAAAAAATGAAAAAAGTTGCTGAAACATTTTTCTTTGAAACTTGCAATTAGAAATTCACTTTTATATAATGCAATTGAGCATCCAAAATTACAATGTACTCAGAATCATTGTGGGTTTACTTACGAGAACTCATCTTCTTAGTATATATCATATTAGAGTTACTTGTCAATCCATAATTTTTTATTTTAGTATAGTATCACAGCAACCGAAGCTACTGTAATTCCTCAAAAACATAAGAATTCAAAGCATACTGTACTAAACATTACTGTACTCATTTCAAAGCAAAGTAACACGTTTTCTCATTGCTGCAGCAATAAGGACAACAAAAGAAAACAGAGGCCTTCTCAAGGATTTTGTAAGCATATTTCTAATTATATATTATCTCATACATTATTTTTTTGTTTCTTTCTAAAACTCATTATTAATTAAAGGCAAAATACATATAAGTTGTTGAATTCATTACATGCTAGGCACTCGAGATAGTGAATTTTGCGGTGCAAAATTAGACAATTTCACCTTTTTTTGCACTATATGGGAGTGTTCTATATGAAATTTTCCAAAGACACCCTTAAAATGTTTAGCATGAAACTCTGGCAACTCCAATTCTAGAATATGATTGTTTACTAAATATTCTTCTTTCACTTTGCTCTTTCAACCAAGTAAACATTTTATAATTGCCATAAATATGTATACAATTCAATTTGGATGTAAAATTTATTGTTATTGCATCTATGGAAAGGTTTATTGTTATTGCATCTGTGGAAAGTGTAATCTGTTAAAAAAATTATTGTTATTGCATTTTCTTCTAAAAGAATCTTATGATTCTCAGTTTTTCTTTAAGTAAAGTTCATCCTTTCTGAAATGAGAATGCTTTCATTCATGAACATGGAAAAGATTAATCTGAGTCTTAATCTCCAAGCATTCTATGATTTTCGAGATGCTTTTAGAAGAAAATACAATAATGAAAAATATAGGGACTTAACTGCAGTTTTTTGTTCATTTTGTTATGACAACCAAGGTTTGAGCTTCTATGAATAAATCTTCAAATATCAGTGACCTGCACCAAGCTGTTATAGCTTTTCAAATATCAGTGACCTGGTCCAAGCTGTTGTAGCTTTTCTACTTATTCCACTACTCTAAAATTGAGTTGTATTCGAATTTAGCATACTTTTTTCCATAATACTTTTAAGATTAGTCTTTTCCACAAGTTTGTTGGACTCTACATTGAGAAAAAGGAATTCAAAAAAGTATACTAAAATTGGGTTCTATTCGAATTTAGCTTGGTACAGGTCACTAATATTTGAAGATTTTAGTTGGTATTTAAAAGAGAGGATTGGTACAGTGCACCTGCACATCACTTTGCACTGGTGCAAGTCACTACAATAATGATAGCACTGGAATGTCTTTTAAGATCAGGTCACTCATAATCCAATATTTGAAGATTTTAGCTTGGTGCAAGTCACTCATATGATTTTAATTGGTATTTGAAGATTTATTCACAGAAGTTTAAATCTTAAAATAGCACTGGTACAGTGCATTTTAGTTGGTACCAGTGAAAAAGAAGAGTGATGTGGTGAAAACAGTAAATTACTGATTTGAATTTTTCTTTATATTTTCCTTTATATTTTCAGCCACTTAATTACTGATTTGTCGTTCATATATGCTTTATGTGTGATTTATCCTTTGTATTTTCTTAGTTTATCCCAAATTTTTTAGCCAATAAAAAAATTCTCAATATTGCTACCAATTTATCTTTGCAGATATGAAACTCAATCAAACATCACAGCAACAGGAGATATGAAGGACACAAGAAGGCAACTATTCACAGAGCATCTATCAAAAAAGCCAAAAATAAGGTAAAATGCACACTACTGATACAGACATCCTTAAAAAACTAAAAAACTAAAAAACTAAAAAAAAATATGACAAATGTTGTATGTCAGATCAAATTTGCATTTAATGATGTTTAGATTCAAGACAATTCTACTCTGAAATGCTTCGAGTATAAAGTTTTCTTTTTCTTTTTAAATTTGAAGCCAGTTGTCCCTTGCATCTTTAAATCTTGAATTATAAATCTAAGTGTTTAGAAACGGTAACAGGAAACAACCTTCTTTTAGCTTATATATATGCAAATTATTTTTGCATTGGTACAACATACATACATAATTTATTCAAACAAATCAAACCTATAATCATACCATTTATAAAAAAAATTTCAAAAAGAGTATAAAAAATTTGACAGGCTTTGACAAAATCTGATTTATTTCCTTTCCAATTGCTACTTCAAACACTACACCAAAGATTACAAATTAGGTTTGAACAAAACATCAATATGAGATTGTAAAACAAAATTAACACATTTCTTCATTTTCAACAGTAGTGAAAGCAGCAAAGGGAAGGACAAGGCAAAGTAATGACATCAGTCGTCAAAGAAGAACTTTGATGCATTTTGTTAGTTGCAATTGTTATTTTGTGTTAATATATCCATCAACAAAATACTTTTAGCTTATTTTGTCCTAACAAAAAACTATGTTTGGAAGATCTCTCAAAGGGATAGCACACTTATGGCAAGTGGTTATCCCTCTTCCAAACATATTTTATAGACTAATCTTATAAAAAATAGTTCTCTTCTATTGTAAAGTTTTTGTAATAGCAACATCGATGCATGCTATTTTGTAATATCTCTATAAACCTCTATATGAACTTTCTGTAAAATGTCTATACACCTCTCTCTCTCTATATATATATAAACTTTCTGTATACACTCTTCAATGTGTTGAAAAAACTTGCCGAAGCAACGCGAGGCCTCTGCCTAGTATTTGTAATAATTTGGTTCATGTTTACATATTTTGTAATAGATCTAGAGGTTGTATAGCAAGGTTGCAGCAGTATATGGGGGGTAATGTAGGCGATGCTGGAATTAAATAGAGGATGTGAAAATTATAAAGGTACCCGCCGGGGTTCCGACTGGGGTGCTGGTTTTTCGCTTTTCTGTTTTTTTTAATTGATTGAGGCAGGTTTTTAGAAGTGTAAAGAACAAAAACAATTTGTGTTTCGAATGAAACAGGTGACACCTTTTGGTTTGTCATTTTTCAAAATAAAAAAACTAAGATTTTGTGTAAAATACGACTGCTCACTGCCATTATTCTTATGATAGCGGGTGTCATGTAGTCTAAATTTTGACAGTTGTTATGTTTTACATTTAATAAAAATAGCCTCTCTAAGAAATTTTGATAGTCTAAAGATAGCCTTTCAGATGTTAGCTAGATTATTAAATTTTGTGTAAACCAGAAGCTGCCACACAAAAACGTGTAACTTCCGTGTCGAACGTTAAAAATAATTACAATAATTGTAGATTATTAAATATTATGAATTAAATTTATTAATACAGATTATAATTGTTTTAGTAATCTGAATTTTGTATATTTGTACTATGAGAAAAGCCCTCTTGGTGAGCACATATGAAAAATATATCAGTTTGGCTGCAAACGACGAATCCAAATTGTTGAAGCCGATCTACTTATCGAGTACTAAATAATATACAAAACAAATTGAAATTTTGGAATTTAAAAAAAATGATGAAAAATGAACGCAAAAATAACTTATAAAAAATTTATTTTTTTATATCGTCTGACTTTGTACTAAATGAATTCGAAAATATCAAATATTTTCTTGTACATGCATCACTCGTGAAATAGATGGATTTCAATGGTTTGAATTTGTCATTTGAAACCTGTCACACCCCGCGGCCAAAGTTCGCGACAGTCCCCCGCCGTAAACATACAACACCGTGTATGCTTACCAGGCAATTAATATTTCATTCAGAAAATACACAACAAATGATATAAAATAAGTTTCTAGATACAAATCAGAGTACACAGTCTGGTCAGAGTATAATACAACAAAAGTATCTCATCCGGATACCAACCATCAGGCCTAACCTAGAACTATACAACAAAATATATCTATATCTAGGGTCATATCAGGGCACTCTACTAAAGGCCTACTACTCGCGTGCCTCCCCAGAATCAGTCGCACCTGAACCTGTAAAAATTACCCGAAGGGTGGGGGTGAGAAGAAATTCTCAGTGCGAATTTGCCACAATCAAGTTATTGGACTTGCAATCAGAATTCATATCCACAAATGAAATTCATACAACATTACATTAACAGTTCTAACACAATATATAAATGAATGCACATGCTTGACAACAATAATCGAATAAAATACAACTTACGGAATTTCCAAGATGAAATTCAAACAAACACATATTTGGCCTAACTCATTTTATTATGACTGGTAGCACCAACAGATGTTCAATCGAGCTGGACCCTTTGTCAAACCCTCATCTGTAGGGTTACTGGCACCTACAGATGTTCCACCGAGCTGGACCCTTTATCTGACACCCATACAGTGCTTTGGCTTAACCATTTACTAAAGTCTGGTTCCAAGTCAGCTATACAACTCGGCTTTACAAATGCATCTACACGGAATCAAAGTCAGCCATATGGCTCAACTTTGCAATTTCATTCAAATAGGGTCAAAGCCTGGCAAATTCATTACACAGGTCAACGGATAGGTCGCCGTCACCTTATCCAGCTACCTCTACAGGTCAGCCTGGCAAATTCAGAAACAGGTCAACGGATAAGTCACCGTCACCTTATCCAGCTACCTCTATGGGTCAGCCTGGCAAATTCAGAAACAGGTCAACGGATAGGTCACCGTCACCTTATCCAGCTACCTCTACGGGTCAGCCTGGCAAATTCAGAAACAGGTCAACGGATAGGTCACCGTCACCTTATCCAGCTACCTCTACGGGTCAGCCTGGCAGATTCATTCACACATAGAACAATGAATAGAACACATCAATTGATAACCATACGAATATGCAAATCAACCATCTCACAACAATTCAGTTCTAATTTAATTGAGTTATGCACATGAATCACACAATTTCAAATTATGCAGCAATCAACATACAACATGACAATCGAAAATAATTTAATTCCTGAAAATGAAACATCAAACAAGTCCAAGAACCCCGCACCTGATTACGAAGAGCGCATTTCGCACTTATGGTTCGGACGTCTCGAAAGGTCCCGCAAACTCTTGCTCACCCGAGCCTACACCTATATCAACATACATACTTGATTTAATCTTTGTTCGACGATCGATATCCTTACTTGAGTTATATTAGTTTCTTTAACATAATCAAAGTTCATTGTTCAAAATCCCAATTAAATTGGAGGCTGAAATTCAAAGCACTTATTCTTAAACCCTAATTTGGTCGAAATTCAAATTAATCGCTAATTGTCAAGGTTGAGGGAGAGGTTTACCGATTACGAATCTATTCGGTCGGACTAGCCTAATCAATCAACGACATTTTCTCAAATTTCTGATTTGGTACCCAAAAACCCTAGAAAAGTGAAATCCAAAATTGAGAGGAATTCGAGAAAAGAATCGACAAATAATCAGCAAGGAGGTCGAAGGAGATAGACTACTAGCAATTTAAGCACAAATCTCGGGTTAAAAATGAAAATCCAACCCATCGAGAAATCTGAGATTTTGGAGAGAAAAGGGAAGAGAAGGAAATACCGAATAGGAGGGTTAGAAGAGATCTACGGCCACTTTCTCGGTTCCAACTTCGATTGCTCGGACTTTTGAGCGACTTGGAGGGATTTGGAGCTCCTTTTTCTCTCTTCTTTTCTTTCTTTGGGCAGACCACAGAAGAACAGGGAAGGGGCGGAAATGAGGGAGTGAGAGAGAGACACAGAAATTTCATAAAATAAACCCTCAACGCATCCAATGCGGATCGTTCACCCGCACTGGATCTGAGTGCGGACGCACTCAGTACTTAGTCAAATTTTCATCAACTCTCAATACATCCAGTGTGGGTCCTTCACCCGCACTGGATCTGAGTGCGGACGCACTCAGTACTTAGTCGAATTTTCGTCAATTCTCAATACATCCAGTGTGGGTCCTTCACCCGCACTGGATCTGGGTGCGGACGCACTCAGTACTTAGTCACATTTTTCGTCAAAAGTTTCACTTGTCAAGAAAAGTGCGAGCCTAATGCGTTCGCATTCTCCTCCAGTGCGGGTCTATCACCCGCACTCACTACTTAGAAGTCGTTTTGAAGAAAATCATAGCACAGGAGACTCATGAGTGCGGACGCACTGATATCCAGTGTGGGTGGTTCACCCGCACTCACAGAAATTCAGAAAACAAGTTAAAGGAACAAGGTGCCAGTGTGGATGGACCACCCGCACTCACCACCAGTGCGGACGCACTGAACCTGCTGAGTGTCAGAATTTCGTGTTTCCAACGCAGTTTCTATTCTTTTAGCGAACTAGGGACACGTTTTAAATGTCAAAACTAGATATACTTGTTTTAAATTTTTGATTCCTAGTTTATCAATAAAATTTCCGATTATGTTTTTCAACATTCTAATTATTTTATTTGTTGAAAATTTCTTAACGTAACAAAACCAATCTGATAGATTTTTCGAGTTGTGCTCATCAAATTATATTGGTGAGCACAACCCTCTTGGGATCGGAATAACAACAATCCTGGATTTGATCAGAACGTGTAAGAACGTGTAAGAACGTTGACATTTTTAAAAATACCCAAAGTGAATTACAGATTAATAAAAATGCCCGGACCCTCAAACTTTTGTTAAAAATGCCCAAACCGGCCATTTAATAGCCAGTCTCGATTTAAAAGGGAAACCGGCCATTAAATGGCCGGTCCCCTGCTTTTTTTTTCTGTTTTACACCCCATTAATACCCAAGGTCCCGTATTATGCCGAATCTGGTGTTATTTTCATTAGTCTCGTGTTGTTTCGTTTGATAATACAGGCGCGAGAAAGAATTTAGAGTCACAATTAAATTCGCAGACGTATCATTTAATTCAATATCATCTACACAAAATGTGTTATTAAGAAATCCACACAAATTGGAATAAAAAAAGTTCACAACATATAAATAAAAAAGTGTGATAATAGGGATAAATCACCTCCTACTACTACTACTACGCCTAAAAATAAATTTCCGAAAGAAACCGCTTCCGGCAGATGGCCTACTAGATGGCTCTGCTTGGGTGTCAGACGCCCCTACTTGGCTTCCAGATGCCCTTGTTATACGCCTACTAGTTAACCTTCTCGGTTAGCTTCCAGATGGCTCCTTTGCAGTCCAACCGCCTCACCTCCTAAAATAATTGCATCTCCCATTGCTTCTGCAAATATAACAGAAGCATCTAAATGGCTTGTAGCGGGGGAACGCCGTGACCCTCCGGACACACTTGCCCTTGCTCTAGCTGGGTCATTCTCGTACTCATTGGCTGCGGTTCTTGCCTTTGCATTTGTATATGTTACTTAGTAAGTTGGTGCAAATTGAAAGTAAATATAATTTTTGATGAATGTTACGTACCTCTTCGTTGCCTAATGACAGTGGAACGTCGAGATTGATGCCCCCTTCGCCTACCTTTCAAAGGTTCATCTATTGTCATTACATGACGGATGTGTTTTTGCCGCCCATGCCTAATCCATCCTTATGCGGGGAGAATTTTTGGTTCAGTATTAGGAGGCCAATCTGCAAACACCCCACTCCAAGTACTCTCAAGATAGTCCACATTGTACCAGTAGAGGTTAACTGGATACCTCTGCAACCACATTCCATTTGGTTGTCGGGACCGCGTTTCACAATGTACATGTACTCCCTGCGTGTGAACTCCATAACTCTCATGTCGTTGCGATTGCAAGGAATATACTCATTTGGAACTGAAACTTGGTACTGATCTTGGCCGTGCGTGTAACGCACCAAATGCATTATTGCAGCTTTCTCCTATTTTCTCTCCAACTTCTCCGAAACCTGGTCGGAAAACTTCTGGCCCTTGTCTTTTAATTCCATGGCTCGCTGTCGCCGCTCAACAAACCATTGGTTGCACTTGTAGAACTTATCCTCTACTATGGCAGCAACGGGCAGTCTACGGCTATCCCGGAAGACATTGTTGAGGCACTCAGAGCCGTTTGTTGTCATTATACCAAACCGGTATCCTCCATCACAGGTCTGGAAAATCTTCTCATAATTAGACGGCTCCGTCGGATCATTCGGACGAACTTCGCCAACCTTCCTTAAATATGCATTGCACCTTGGATTTAGCTGCACAAAACAAACATATGTTATTTCATTTTCAGAGTAGAGTTACAAAAAAATTAAACGAAATGTTATACATTACAAATACCTTAGCAAACTCTTCGAACATCTCTTTCAACTTTCTTGGCTTCTTCTTTTTGGCTCCTAATCTGAACCTTTGTTCGTACCACTTTTCTTTTCCACAGTTCTGGACCAGGTTGTCAGCAACATGCTGAATGTAAAACCCGTGCGCAAAAAGCTCTGGAGACCATCCGTATTCTGCTGTAATAAAGACCGGCTGCATTATTAAGAACCTTACCACCATCGTGTACTGAAATCAATGGCATTGTAATCAAACTACATTTTGAAAATGATAAACAATTGTCAGGTTACTAATTTACACAGTTACTGAATAATAAATTTTTTTTATTAAAAATAATTAAAAAATAATTAAAAAATAATAATAATTTAAATAAATAAAAAAAATAAAAAATACCTCCTTCTGTCGGTGTTTCTGTCACTTTGAAGGGGATTGTGAGGGAGACAGAGAATGGGGAGTTATTAATAGGGTGTAAAACAGGAAGAAGAAAAAAACATGGGACCGGCCATTTAATGGCCGGTTTCCCTTTGAAATCGGAACCGGCCATTAAATGGCCGGTTTGGATATTTTTAATAAAAGTTTGAGGTCCGGACATTTTTATTAATATGTAATTCACTTTGGGTATTTTTAAAAATGTCGGGTAAGAACGTGTAATGGTGTAAGGCATTAATTAATTGTGCGAATTGAAAAGAACGCGTAAGAACGTGTAAGGCATTAATTAATTGATAATTTGTTTTTTCATTTATAATTGCAGATGCGACTCGGAGTGGGTCACCTGACCAAGTTGTCACATACATTAATAATTGGATCTTGGGGTCCAAGTCCATGGCGCGGGTCTGACGCTGCATGTATAGATGAATTGACTGGTTAATTTGGTTTTGTTATGAGAACAGAGCTCATCTGCCAATTATATATGTCCTGTTGCCGTAGTAATTTTGTGTCTTTTCCATATTTTTTTAAAACAAGTTGTTGGGATTATATTTAAAAGCACAACTCCATCTGTAATCAAAGAAAGAGATGCCAACTGTAGAGGAACTTGACAAATCAATAGTTTGTGCTGAGCTTGCATTACGAAAGTTGAGATGTGTGGCATCTATACCAGTGTTGTATATAACAGTATGCACTTGTCAAACAGACGGGTACAATCAAGCGATTAATTGGTATGCGGCTGATTAATTGAAATTTTATGGATAATTTTACATTTTTATTAAAGTTATTTGCATATACTAATAATTTATATAAAATGATTAATTTAACTCATCAACCTTATCAAATTAATTTATTGTAAATTAGTATTCTTGTTAAGAAAAGGCCAGATCAGACAAGAAAAATTATAGTACATAAAGGATAAATGTCGAAAAAAATAATAAAATTTCAAAGTATAGTACTAATTGGCCATATAAATGGCAAATGACCAATTAATCCCATTATTAAAAAGGCAAACAAACTATTAATCAAACAAATCAACCAATTAGTCAATTTCATCCTCAAACAACTCTAACAAGTTGGTTCTGGACGATTTGGTCACCATCTACGCATAAATGGGAGATTAATCAGCTGTTCAGACAATTTTTTACAACATTAATCTATATCTTTAAGCATAGTCTCCGATGTAATGATCTTAGTGAAAATTGAAATATGATGTTTTGTCCAATTGAAATAGCATTTATTGCAAAGATAGTCTAATTGTGTTTTGCCACTATCCACAAGGATAAAAGTGACTATTACTGAGAGCAATTCGACAAAAATTACTATTTTGAAAAATATTATATACTATTACTGGCAGAAGTATCTGCAATGATGTCGACAACAAAGCCGACTCTGAAAATTATCCCATCTAGTTAGGATAGGAGATATTTATCATATGTCGATCTGTTTAAGCAAACAAGCAAATATCAAGATAAGAGGAATTAAGTAGTCTTTTTCGCAAGCACTGTCGTTGGGGTCTCTTTTGTGAGAAATCATTCAAAATGATTATTTTGATGATTTTATCCATATTTTTTTATTTTAAATAATTTAAATTGTCGATTATCACTCTTGGACTAGTGGTCATGGCAATATCTTATGTATGACAGACAGTAGATTTGAAACTCGATTAGAGGATTCATTATAGATATTTAATGTCAGTAGGCTTGACTGTACTTTTATCATTAAAATAATATAAATTATGAAGTAAATGTATATATTAATAAAATGTTACTATTGATTGAAAATATATCGAGAAAAGTTAATTTTGGACTCTTTAAATTTCTAGATATAATGAGACACTACTACAGAAAAAAAATTTGTCGCCAGGTCAAATCGTAATTCATCAACGTTTTACGAACCGGTGGCTATCGCTCCGATAATGAAGATATACACTTATGCCATCGGTTCAGAAGTGATGGCGTTGAGCATTTATGCTATCGATTCGAATTATCAGACATACAATGTTGAGTACCCAACGCCATCAGTTCAAAGGTATGGAAGATGGTAATAATAGTTGTTCAGTTGTTAAATAAGCCATTTAATAGAGTAACATCATCGAGCGTAGGAAATGAACCAATGGCGTTTCCTACAAACGGTGTTAGATATTGATGACGTTTTCATTCAATGCCATCTCTTGCGTTGTTTAACCGATGGTAAAGGTCACTTGCACCATTTGTTTTGCTTTAGTTGGCATTTTGCAGGTCTTGGTCATTTTAAGTATGTCATCTGTTACTAATTTTTAGCCATTGGCAATTATATATATAGAGCCATAGAGGTTGGCTAAGTTCAAAGTGATACCAATTTAAAATTCACTGTTTTTCAGATTTTATTTATTTATTTTTATTATTCAAAACAATGATTTTAAAAAATACTTAAAAAATAGTAAAAAAAAATTCCAAACAATGTAAAATTTGGTTTCCAAACACATTTTAATATAGAGAACACGTTGAGCACTTCAGATCGACTATTTGAACTTCGAAACTGCAAAAATAAATTGGCAGCTCCGAGGCTCAGAAAATACCACTTTGATCTCTCTCTCTCTCTATATTAATTATCCGAGTAGAACTAGGGTGTTCCTAAGTTCACCAAATCCCTTTGTGAACTCAACTCTAAAACCTATCAGATTGGCTTCAAACGATGAATCCAATTTAATATTTGGAATCAAATTTTTTCATAAACCCTATTAGGTGTTGGGTTTCTAATTCATTGTTCAAATTTTTAGACCATTTAATATTTGAAGAGAAACAAAATATCTTGAAATAAACAATTTTTTATATTGCTAAATAACAAAACATTTGATGGAGAAATTGGATATTTAGTAGTTTTTGACGGGTATGACATAAGAAATTTTAATTTGAATGTTATGATGGAGAAATAGGTAATATAGAATATTTTAATTGGTATACCAACAATTCTTTCTTGAAAGAAAGACAACAAAATTTCTCTCTTGAGAAAATTAGCTATTTTAAAAATTTGTAAAATGAATCCTAGCACAAGATCTTATGTAAATATTGGTGTTCTTGTTTATCTCGTGCAATCAGCAAGTTAATTAAGGACCAAAAGTAAAAAAATAATTACGGTGGGTACAAAATTCAATGGTCTGAATTTGACTAGTTTTTGTAAAATACTTAATAAATAGTAAACAAATTAAAAAAAATGTAAAATTTGATCTGCAAGCACATTTTATTTAGATAATCATGTTGAACGGTTTGGATCGACGATTTGAACTTTGAAAATGTAGAAAATAAAGAGGGTAATTTTGTAATAACTCAAAAGTGGTGTAATTTGATCCCTCTAAAAAAAATAACCCCAATATGTTTATCTCGTTGGCTATATAAGAAGAACTGTGTAGTACAAATTGGCAAGAAAAAAGAGGATATACTATACTACTAAATCCATCCTTGATCTTATTATACCTTAACCATGGGTATGGATTTGATCTCCATGAACACCTTTTTTTGCATTTTTGTCCTTATTTTGATCACAATTCTTGTCAACTCCATTACCAAGAGCAAGAAGAAGCTCCCTCCGGGCCCACCGGCTCTTCCCATCTTAGGCCACCTGCATTTATTAAAAGCAACAGAACCGCTCCACCAGACACTCCACAAAATTTCAAACCAATTCGGACCTGCGGTCTTTCTTCGTTTCGGTTCCCGCCCGGTATTGGTGGTCTCAAGTAACACTTTGGCCGAACAGTGTTTCACCACCCATGACCTAGCATTTGCAAATCGAGTCCACTTGCCGACCGTCAAGATGGCACCTGGTTTGATTGGTTGGGCCAATTATGGTACCTACTGGCGTACCGTACGCCAAGCTGCAGCAATTGAACTCCTTTCAAGCCAGCAATTGAATGCTTCCTCGCATATCCGGACTAAGGAGTTCACATGCATGGCACGTCAGCTATTTACATCATATTATGAATCACAAGAGAAATCAGAGGCTAAATCCGATAGTTTTATAAAATTGGACTTCAAAAAGATGTTGTTTGAGTCGATGATGAATGTAATGTTAATGACGATTGCCGGGAAGCGAGCTTATGGGGAGAGCAATGAGGACTCAGACGACATGAAGAAATTCAGCGAATCACTTATTAGATGGTTCGAAATTAGCGGAGCCTCCAATGCGGAGGATTTCCTTCCCCTGTTGAGGATTCTTGATTTGAAGGGAACAATGAAAACGATGAAAAATGTGACTAAGGTGTTACAGGAGTCGGTTGAAAGGTTCATAGATGAGCACCGGCTTGTGGGGATCGGAAAGAGGAAGACGATGATCAACAGTTTGCTTGAGTTACAAAAGAAGGATTCTGAGAAATACAAAGATGAAGCTATCCGGGACATTGTTATAGTAAGTGCTGCTCTCTGTTCATAATGTTTAGAAAATTATACTTGCTCTGCACAATTCCAAATATGTTATGTAAAATAATATGTTATGTAAACTATCAAATAATAGGAAAAAAATGAAAAGTCAAAAGCATACATCTCCTCATAAATTAGAGCATTGCAAGGTTCCTCCTTTTTATAAAAAAATACTTCTATCAAAACAGCTAATTTCAGCAAATTAAATTGTAACCATACCACTATTGGATTTTATCTGTATTCTGGTCTTCTTCAGCAATAAAAAGAAATTAAAGACAAAAAAAATGAAAAAACATAATGATATATTTTGTTAAATGTTCCTCTTGTATATGTAGACCATGATGTTGGCAGGAACTGAAACTACATTGACTACCATAGAATGGGGAATGGCCGAGTTGTTAAATAACCCTCAAATACTAGAGAAGGCAACAGCTGAGATCGATGCACATGTTGGAAATAAGAGGTTGATACAAGAATCTGACATGAACAACCTTCCTTACCTCAATTGTATCATTAGTGAGATATTACGACTCCACCCGGCTGCACCTCTTCTTTTGCCTCACGAGTCACGTGAAGACATCAAACTCGGTGACTACGTCATTGATAAAGGAACAATGCTTATTGTGAATATTTACCCAATACAGAGAGACCCCACGATATGGGAGGAGCCGAACATATTCAATCCGAAGAGGTTTGAGAACGGGAATTCAAACGGAAAGTTGGTGATACCATTTGGAATGGGGAGGAGGAGGTGCCCAGGAGAGACATTCGCAATGCGGATACTCGGGGTACTGTTAGGAACTCTTATTCAGAGTTTTGAATGGAAAAGACTCGGCGATGAGTTAATAGACTTAACCGAGGGTTGTGGGTTAACCACTCCTCTGGGTACTCCACTACAAGTTATGTATCAGCCTCGCCTGGCCATGAAAGAACTCCTGTCGGAGTTTTAAGTGTCTTTTATTATCAAATAAAAGGATAATGCTTGAGAATTTCTCGTCTACA
The DNA here is from genome assembly GCA_025461125.1 of Carex kokanica. Classification (NCBI taxonomy): domain Eukaryota; kingdom Viridiplantae; phylum Streptophyta; class Magnoliopsida; order Poales; family Cyperaceae; genus Carex; species Carex kokanica. Next base: position 55,516 of record JAJGRX010000711.1, on the reverse strand, counting down.
AATAAATTTGTATAATTTATTTTCTTATGATCATGCATGTAAATGACTTGAAGAGCATTATCTTCGTACCAGTATGTAACTTTCTTAGTGTTGTCACACCGATCTAAAAATCATGTATAATATTGTTTTTCCTGAATGCATTTTACGCAAACAACAGATATCACATAAAAGCCCAAGTTGGCTTCTCTCACCAAAGTGTTCTTCGATTTTCTCTTTTACTTTTCTTCAGTGATAGGAGGCCCTTTAGATAATGGGCCTTTAATTTTCCGAAATTATTGGACAGAGTCTAAAATATTGTGCAATATAACAAGTTTATATTTAATTTTAGAACTTCTAAACGTCCAATCGATTTACTTTAATTTCAATATTAAATGTTTAAAAACAATCTACATTTTTAAGATTTTTTACTATTTTTCGGACGAAAAGAAAATTAACTAATCTAAGAATTCTGAACTATCCATACACCCTAATATATTAGTTTAAGAAATTTGACAATATTTTACAGAATAAGTTTTAATAATACTAATGCTTTAAAGAAATCAAAGCCGATGTCTCTGATTTAGGGCTGTACAAAATCGCTCAAACTCGTAACTCGTTCATAACTCGCTCGCTAACTGCTCGTTTAACTCGCTCATTTACAAATCGAGTCAGTTCCAATTCGAGTTGGCTGACTCGTTTAATAAATGAGTTGAGTTTGAGCATACCCCAACTCGCTCATTAACAACTCGAGTTATACAAAATTCATCACAATAAATCCCATGCTCTTCTAAATGACTCCTAAGCTGCTGTTTGGATTGTTTGTATTGTTAGTTGTTGATCGCTCGAAAGTGAGCGATGTTTACTTTTAAAATTTATAAACTCAGAAATGCTATTGGTTTGGATCGCAAGCGCACAATGCTATCGAGTAGTATAATCGAGGTCGATCCACAGGGAATATTGGTTTAAAGTCTTAAGCGTTCAAATCACAATCTTTCGAAAGGCTGGACGAAATCTGAAAATTCAAGAGTTGTAGTTGTGATCAATGTAAACTTGGCAACAAATAAAAGTAATTAAAATAAAGATAGAGATGAGAGTTCCTAAGGTTTCGGCACACCATTGCTACTCAATCCTCTTTGATATTCTACTTCTGTTGGGTCTGATTTCCTGTTGTTTTATATGGAAGACACTACATAGGACACTGCGAGTTACTTATGCAAATGACTGGACTTCTATCGAGATACTACATAGGACACTGCGAGCTACTTACGCAAATGACAGATCTCTAAAATACACAAGTTACTACATATGACACTACGAGTTATTTACGCAAATGATAGAACTTGGTTTGCGTTTTGTTGTTCTGATTAATGGTTTCCCTGCTAAGGTTTTCTTCACATTAATCTAATAGTTCCCAACGAGGCTGGCTCGTCCATCATAGTTTCTCTTACCATTAAAGCACTGTCACTACCCTAACGAATTAAACTAGATCATCAAAATCAGGTGAAGGGAAGATAAATCACAAATGCATTTCAATCAACAACAATAAATCATAATGAACAGAAAATATATATATCAAAGCATCATGAGTAACAAGGTTTACTCCCTAGCCCCTAAGAAAAGAACTTAGCCGCGGAATGACATGATTACAACACTCATATCTTTCTCACTTAATCAAATTTAACCAAAATTACAAAAATGTCTTCTTCTTCTGTCTAGAGTGCTTATATAGGAGTGAGAGGACATCTGGAGATGAGTGGAGGCCAAGAAATATGATATGGATACAGCTGGAGCAGTTATTCCCCAAAGGGTGCCTTGGTTACGGACCGTACTGGCTGGTACGGTCTGTATCCAGACCATGTCGCTGAGGGGTTTAATGCGTATCGCGCTATCTCCTGGTCCGTATCCGGCATAGGTCCGTATCAGTCAGTGTGGGCCGTAAGAGAGACTTAGTCGATGAACATCGCTTATTCGATTGACCTGATTCTTGCTCCATTTGATGTAAAATAGTCCCAAAACATGTTTCCTGCAATAAAACATAAAGAAGGGTGACAGTAGCCTTTTTCTCCAATTAATTAAACATAAGTGTGAGATAATATGTAAAACCTAAGCCAAAACCCTACGTAATTCATCATTATTTGACTCTGATTAGTTGTCGATTTAATTATGTTTAAATTGTTTGTGTTTAGATAAACTTTTTCTAAGCCATTTGAATTATTTTTATTTAGATAAACTCTTACTAGTATATAACTATAACTAAGGAAATCGGTTGGTCAAACGAGTTATAAACGAGTTATGAGCCAACTCGAGTTGGAAATGAGCTGACCTCGAGTTGGCTTTACAGCTCCTTATTACCATCCCAACTCGAGTTGACTCGTTCATTAACTAAATGAGTTGAGCATTAGTTAGGGGTAACTAGCTCAAACTCGGCTCATTTACAGCCCTACTCTGATTTATATTTTCAATTGGAATACTATTGTTTTAACTCGAAATTTTTATTTCTACCATATTCATAAAAAAAAAAAACCAAAACACTCCAGTTTGGTCAGAATTTAAAACTTACCCCCGCCGCAGGGGCATTGTGCGGCCCCAAAGACTGGGGTCCGCACAATGCTGATGCGGCCCCAGTCAGGTGTCTACACATTGCCCCTGCAGCCCCAACTTTTTTCTTTTTTTTTTGGCTAACAGAAACATAATGGGCCATGTGGGTGGGGTCCACATACTCATTTACAACCAAATACATTTTTGCTTGGAATTCACATCCTCGGAGATATCTCTAAGTTTGAGAAATCGCAACCGTTAAAATATGTTGTGCACGAATCTCAACACTATCCCCAAATAGGCATCGTACATGTTGGTCATGCAAAAGTTGAGACATCTCACAATTTTACTGTAGACATAAAATAAAAAAAGGTTGGGGCTGCAGGGGCATTGTGCATATCCTTGACTGGGGCCGCATTGGCATTGTGCGGACCCCAGTCTTTGGGGCCGCAGAATGCCAGAGCGGCCTGAGTAGATATCAAATTTCTTGGAAACAGGGATGTTTTGGTTTTTTTTTTTTTTGAGAAAATGCTAAAAATAAAAATTTCGGTGTTTTAACTTTACATATGTTTTTATGGTGAGATATTTTCTTTATGAGACTGTGAGGCATGAAACGAACAATTTGGCTAATCGGGTTATACTTTCTCATCTTTCTTTTTTTAATTGTATTGCATTGAAATGTTTCAGACTTTCAGTACAGTATTAGAAAAGATGTGCTATTTTTTTCTCCTTTCACGTATTGAATGTGTAAAATATTGTTTTTTTTATAATAGTGTACAGTATGATAATATGGTTTGATTGTAAATATGGATTTTATGAGGAGGGGTTAAAATACCTCTATTTTTTATGTCTTCATCATGTTTCTATTTTTAAGACTAAAATAACTTAAAAATTAAAAGTTAAAGATGAAAGTAATACCGTTAGATATGATCTATATCATTTTCTCTATGCACACGTAAAAAATCATGACATTTCGATTTTGTTTTGATTAGTATCAAGGGCTTACAAAATTGCACCTATGTGGATACATTCTAATAGTTGATTTTTCAATTTATTGAATCATATAAAAACAAAATCGAAAAGTGATAATTTTTTATGTGGATGTAGAGAAATAAAACAATATAGGTCACATCTATTGGTTTTATTTTGACATATAAATTTTAGAATTTTTGTTATTAGAAAACTAAAAAGAAGAGACATAATAAAGACCAAAAAATAAAGACATTTGAACCCTTCTCCTTTATATTTTATCTTATCAGTGGTCGTAATTTATTCCAGCATTGACAACAACAAAGTTTGGGTAATTGTTATATTAAAGTCCCTTGCACACTAATGATTTGGCTTGAGATGTTGGAAAAAACTGGCAATTTTTAATAATACAAAAATTAATAGGACTTAATAACTTTAAAGAGGAAAAGAAGGAATCAAATTTTTTCATAAACCCTATTAGGTGTTGGGTTTCTTTCTAATTCATTGTTCAAATTTTTAGACCTTTTAATATTTGAAGAGAATCAAAATATCTTGAATAAACAATTTTGCATATTGCTAAATAATAAAACATTTGAAGGAGAAATTGAATAGTTAGTAGTTTTTGATGGGTATGGCATAAGAAATTTTAATTTGAATGTTATGATGGAGAAATAGGTAATATAGAGTTAATATTTTAATTGGTATACCAACAATTCTTTCTTGAAAGAAAGTCAACAAAATTTCTCTCTTGAGAAAATTAGCTATTTTAAAAATTTGTAAAATGAATCCTAGCAAATGATCTTATGTAAAATTGGTGTTCTTGTTTATGTCGTGCTATCAGCAAGTTAATTAAGGACCAAAAGGAAAAAAGTAATTACGGTGAGGAGAACGACTGAGCTCCACTAATTTGTTCACATGATCACATCCCTTATCCAAAACAGCAAAATGATCACATCCCTTATCCAAAACAACAAAATGGACATCTTTTTCTCCATTGATTGCGTCAGGAGGTGGACACAAATAGCATGGACGGTTCTCACAACTCAAAATGAAAAATCTTTCTCAAAATCATAATTTTTTACTGCTCCATCAATCAATCAATCCATTAATAACCAGATGGAAATGGGTCCAATTTTAGGTCCCAGACAAAAGTGAACATGAAGTTTCGTATATATATCTACAACTTAAAATGATAAAAAAATGAACCCAAATGTTTATCTTGTTCGCTATATAAGAAGAGTTGTGTAGTACAAATTGGCAAGAAAAAAAGGTATCTTGATCTTATTAATTATACCTTAACCATGGGTATGGATTTGATCTCTATGAACACCTTTTTTGGCATTTTTGCCCTTATTTTGATCACAATTCTTGTCAACTCCATTAGCAAGAGCAAGAGCAAGAAGAAGCTCCCTCCGGGCCCGCAGGCTCTTCCCATCTTAGGCCACCTGCATTTATTAAAACCAACAGAACCGCTTCACCAGACACTCCACAAAATTGCAAACCAATTCGGACCTGCGATCTTTCTTCGTTTCGGTTCGCGCCCAGTATTGGTGGTCTCAAGTAACACTCTGGCCGAACAGTGTTTCACCACCCATGACCTAGCATTCACAAATCGAGTCCACTTGCCAACCGTCAAGATGGCACCTGGATTGATTGGTTGGGCCAATTATGGTACCTACTGGCGTACCGTACGCCAAGCTGCAGCAATTGAGCTCCTTTCAAGCCAGCAATTGAATGCTTCCTCGCATATCCGGGCTAAGGAGTTCACATGCATGGCACGTCAGCTATTTACATCATATTACGAATCACAAGAGAAACCAGAGGCTAAATCTGATAGTTTCATAAAATTGGACTTTAAAAAGATGTTGTTTGAATCGATGATGAATGTAATGTTAATGACGATTGCCGGGAAGCGAGCTTATGGGGAGAGCAATGAGGACTCAGACGACATGAAGAAATTCAGCGAATCACTTATTAGATGGTTCGAAATTAGCGGAGCCTCCAATGCGGAGGATTTCCTTCCCCTGTTGAGGATTCTTGATTTGAAGGGAACAATGAAAACGATGAAAAATGTGACTAAGGTGTTACAGGAGTCGGTTGAAAGGTTCATAGATGAGCACCGGCTTGTGGGGATCGGAAAGAGGAAGACGATGATCAACAGTTTGCTTGAGTTACAAAAGAAGGATTCTGAGAAATACAAAGATGAAGCTATCCGGGACATTGTTATAGTAAGTGCTGCTCTCTGTTCATAATGTTTAGAAAATTATACTTGCTCTGCACAATTCCAAATATGTTATGTAAAATAATATGTTATGTAAACTATCAAATAATAGGAAAAAAATGAAAAGTCCAAAGCATACATCTCCTCATAAATTAGAGCATTGCAAGGTTCCTCCTTTTTATAAAAAAATACTTCTATCAAAACAGCTAATTTCAGCAAATTAAATTGTAACCATACCACTATTGGATTTTATCTGTATTCTGGCCTTCTTCAGCAATAAAAAGAAATTAAAGACAAAAAAAATGAAAAAACATAATGATATATTTTGTTAAATGTTCCTCTTGTATATGTAGACCATGATGTTGGCAGGAACTGAAACTACATCGACTACCATAGAATGGGGAATGGCTGAGTTGTTAAATAACCCTGAAATACTAGAGAAGGCAACAGCTGAGATCGATGCACATGTTGGAAATAAGCGGTTGATACAAGAATCTGACATGAACAACCTTCCTTACCTCAATTGTATCATTAGTGAGATATTACGACTCCACCCGGCTGCACCTCTTCTTTTGCCTCACGAGTCACGTGAAGACATCAAACTCGGTGATTACGACATTCATAAAGGAACAATGCTTATTGTGAATACTTACCCGATACAGAGAGACCCCATGATATGGGAGGAGCCGAACATATTCAATCCGAAGAGGTTTGAGAATGGGAATTCAAACGGAAAGTTGGTGATACCATTTGGAATGGGGAGGAGGAGGTGCCCAGGAGAGACATTCGCAATGCGGATACTCGGGGTATTGTTAGGAACTCTTATTCAGAGTTTTGAATGGAAAAGACTCGGCGATGAGTTAATAGACTTAACCGAGGGTTGTGGGTTAACCACTCCTCTGGCTACTCCACTACAAGTTATGTATTGGCCTCGCCTGGTCATGAAAGAACTCCTGTCGGAGTTTTAAGTGTCTTTTATTATCAAATAAAAATAAATTTGTATAATTTATTTTCTTATGATCATGCATGTAAATTACATAAAGAGAATTATCTTCGTACCAGTATGTAACTTTCTTAGATATACCGTTTGCATAAACAATTAGTGTTGTCATACCGATCTAAAAATCATGTATAATATTGTTTTTCCTGAATCCATTTTTACGCAAAAAACAGATATCACATAAAAGCCCAAGTTGGCTTCTCTCACCAAAGTGTTCTTCGATTTTCTCTTTTACTTTTCTTCAGTAATAGGAGGTCTTTAGATAATGGGCCTTCAATTTTCCGACAATGTAACACAATAATATAAAACTATTAACAGGTCCTACCAAGGTGGGCCGTCATTAAAACAAAATCATGTTAATTTTTTTAAATTTAAGTCAAAACTTTTAAATGCGAAATTTGACTAGTAAAACTTCAGACCTAGATTCCCCTTTCTGGTTAAAAGTATTTACTTTTGCTACTTGTTTTATTCATTAGCGGTTGAATAATGGCTTCAAAAACATAACAGGAAAATCTGTGTTTCTGGATCCGTAACTGCTGGCTTTCGGACTAAAGTCTATTTTATTTTAATCTGAACATGATATGGATCTGAGCCATTCATTTAGATTGAACGGACCAAGTATGAAAAACAGGATTACACTTTTAGTTTTTGAAGACTTGAAAGTATGGGTGGCAACGAGCTGGCTCGGTCCGAGCTAAGTCCTAACTCAGCTTATTAGTTCTGGACTGAGCTACAGCCGAGCGAGCTGGACCTAGGGCATCTGAGCTAAAACCTCAGCTTGAAATCGTGACAAGTTAGCTCGAGCTAGCTCGCGAGCTGATGAGCTGGCTCACTGGATCTTGTTGGATCTTGTTTTAAGAAGAAAATAAATTCAACAAACATTTTGGTTCGAGCTGAACCGAGTTGAACCGAGCTAGACAGTATAATTAAAATGCACACAAATTCGTATAAATTCATACAAATTCTCAAAATGATGCCTAGTCGAGCTAGCTCGCGTGCTGGCGAGCAAGCTAGGCTCCTAGCTTGAACTCGTTAATTCTGAACTGAGCTAGTAGCGAGCTGGCTCGTTAACAGTTTGGTCCAGTAATGAGCAATCTGTTAGCGAGCGAGTCAGGTGCGAGTCACGATTGAGCCACGAGCTACGAACTTTTTTGCCACCCCTACTTGAAAGCAATGACTAAGTTTTCTCACGCGAGATTCACTGTGGATATTTCAGTAGCAAATTATGTTGTATACTAATTTCAGTACTTTCTGTTTAATTTGTAAACATATGTTTCATGTTTAATGAAGCGGGTGAAATAAAAAGTAACCTTGATTTTTAAAACAAAAAATTCTGTAACTTTTGAGCACTTAAGAAAAGGAGGATCTCCATATATCATAATATTGCACGAATCTTAACTTCATAAAACGGTGAAAAGTACTGTCACGAGAGCTGGAATCGTGCTTAATTTGGACCGAACTTTAGGTAATAAATTGTATGTTCCAAACTTATAACTTTCTTTTCACCGTTTGATGAATTTGGATCTGAAATAACTAGTAAAATATGAAAGACAACCATTACTAGATGAAAAACAATTAGTGGAAGACAAAAAATAATAAGATAAGATGAAAGATAACAAGTGGAACATGAATGACAACCAGTACAAGATGAAAAGACAACTACAAGAAGATGAAAGACAACCAGTAAAACATGAAAGATAACTAGTAGAAAATCAAAGACTACTAGAAGAAGATGAAAAACAACCAGTAGAACATAAAACACAACCGGTAAAATATGAAACACAACTAGTAGAAGGTGAAAGACAATGAGAAGTAGATGAAAGACGACCAGTAGAACATGAAAGACAACAAGAAGAAGATGAAAGACGACCAGTAGAACATGAATTACAACTAGTACAAGATGAAAAAACAACTTGAAAAAAGATGAAAGAAAACTAGTAGAAGATGAAAGACAAATAGAAGAAGAAATTCTATTACTAGTTTGGAAATAGAGGGGTTTTTTATTTATGATCAAACTATTATCCATAAGCATATAACTGATTTTTATAAAAGTCTCATGGGGTCCTCTACTCCTAGACTTTTGACCTTACAATCTGATTTATGGGTTGTTTCTGACAATCTCAATAGAGATCAATGTGCTTTCTTAGAAGCTCCTTTTACAATAGAGGAAATTGAAAAAGTTGTTTTTACATGCAATCCTTCCAAAGCACCTCGTCCAGATGGAATGTCCTTCCAATTTTATCAATCCTTTTGGGATATCGTTCATAATGATTTGTTTAGGCTGTTTACTGCTTTTTTATGATCATACTTTGGATGTGTCTAAATTTAACCTTGCAGCTATTTGTCTAATTCCTAAAAAGGAAGATGCCATTACTGTTAGAAATTTTAGACCTATTAGTCTCATTAATTGTAGTTATAAATTAATTACTAAATTACTAGCTGATAGGTTAGCTACTGTAATGGATTCTTTGATTGACTCATCTCAAACTGCTTATATTAAGGGTAGAGTAATTTTAGATAATGTAGTGTGTGCACATGAAATCCTTCATCAAGTCAAAGTTAAAAAATATAGAGGAGTCTTATTTAAGCTAGATTTTGAAAAGGCATTTGATCATGTTAATTGGAATTTTTTGTTGGAAGTATTACATGCTAGGGGTTTTGGTCAGAAATTTATTACTTGGATTAAACAGACTTTAGAAGGTAGTAAAACTTGTGTTAATTTGAATGGCTCCTTGGGGCCTTATTTTTCTTGTAAAAGAGGAGTTAGACAAGGGGATCCTTTATCTCCTTTTCTTTTCATTCTAGTAACTGATGTCCTAAATAAAGTTTTAACTAAGGCTCATCAAGGAGGATTGGTAGATGGTTTAGGCAACTTTTCCAATTTAGGTAATGTACTGAATTTACATTTTGCTGATGATACTCTCCTTTTTCTTAAAGCTGAGAAAGAGATATTAACCAACATAAAATGGTTACTTGTAGCTTTTGAAAATGCATCAGGTCTAAAAATCAATTATAACAAAAGTGAGATGTATTCTTTAAACTTAAATGAGCATGAAAGTAATGCTTTAGCTTCTGTTTTAGGTTGTAAAGTAGCTACTTTACCACTCACTTACTTAGGTGTTCCTATTAATAATAAATCCTTAACTGATATTGATTGGCAATTATTGATTGATAAAGTAGAAAAGAAACTCCAAGGTTGGAAAAGTTCCTTATTATCATTAGGAGGCAGGGTCACCTTCTTAAATTCTGTTCTTTCTGTAGTTCTTTTATATTGGATGTCTATATATAGAATGCCTGCCAAAATCAGACACAAAATTGATAAAATTAGAAGAAAATTTTTATGGCATGAAGGCAATTCTACTCGTAGAAAATATTCCTTGGTAGCTTGGAATGTAGTCTGTAAAAGTAAAGATCAAGGGGGCCTAGGAGTTACAGATCTTAAATTAATGAATAAGGCACTTTTAGCTAAATGGTGGATTATATTTTTAGACAATTCTGTTTTTGGTAGATGGAAAGATATTCTTATTAGTAAGTATGGTAATAAGACTTCTCCATCTTTTTGTTCTCCTTTTTGGAGATCAATTCTTAAGGATCATGGGGTTATCAATTTAGGACTTAATAAAGAGATAGGCAATGGTAAATCTACTTCTTTTTGGTTAGATAGATGGTATAATGAACATGCATTACAACATCAATTTCCTAATTTATTTTCTATTGCTACCCATAGATTTATTTCTGTGGCTGATGCATTTGCTAATTCTCAATTACATTTATCTTTTCGAAGACAATTAACTAGTATCTTTCATGTTGAGTGGATGGCTTTACTACAAAGGTTTCTCCATTTTTCTTTATCCAATCATATTGATGATAGATTGATTTGGAGATGGTCCCAAAATGATCAGTTTTCAGTACATTCTTTTTATAGTTGGTTGGAATTTGGTGGTATGCATAACTTAGACTATACCTCTATTTGGAAAGCCCATATACCCTTGAAAATAATTTTTTTTCTGTGGTTAGTCAAACATAATAAAATTCTGACCAAAATCAATTTATCAACCAAAGGGTGGCAAGGAGATATTACTTGTGTGTTCTGTGATCAACCTGAAAATATTGATCATTTATTTGTGCTTTGTGCTTATAGTAGAACTATATGGAACGGATTGCTTCTCATAATAATTTTACTTTTGACTGTCAATCTTTAGAGGATTTGTGGCTGCTAGATGCAGCTATTCCTTTAAAAGATCGATTATTCGTGGAATTATTACGAGCTTCAGTCCTTTGGTCTATTTGGCTGGAAAGGAATCGTATTTGTTTTAATAATGCTCACCCTCTATCTTTTAAAGCAATTGGTACCAAAATCATATATTTAGCACATTTTTGGTGTCAATCTAGTTCTAAACACTCTTTACTTACCTTAAATTTGATGCTTCCTTTTGATGTTAAGGACCTCCCAGATCTCATTCTGGAGGAAGAATTCAGCAATCTGGATACCAATCCGGTTTCCGAGGAACTCTCTACTCGGGATTTTGGAGTTGGCAGCCTCCAAAATCAAATGTTTGGAGAAGAGTTGAGTAATGATGATGAAGGGCATTAGGATGATTTAGTTTAACAACTTTTTAGTCATTTAGTCCCTGTAATGCTTTTTTGTATTCCCTTTTTGTTGTTTTAGGGCTGCTGGTTCGATTATTATAGCTGTTGTTATTTTCAGTTTTTTTTTTTCCCTAAACTGTTTATGTTAACTCTGATGTATAACTCTTGTATCTGGTGTAGGGTATCTATTTTAGATACCTAATCAGATCTTTATGATTTCTATATGAAATCGGTGGATATATTTCCACTATTCTTCAAAAAAAATAAAAGAAAAGAAACACACTCAGTAGTTAAAGGTTTCTAGCTGCTGACACACTTAGTAAGATTTAATAAAGGTAGACAAGCTAATGTAATAAAAGGTTTAGGGCCAGAATGTATGAATGGGACAGCAATCACAAATTGCCACTATGCAGATGATACCATTTTGTTATTGTTAGCTCAAAAGGAAAATGTAGAAGCTGAATGGTGGGCTATGCTGTCTTTTGAAGCTATTTCTGGGATTAAACTGAATTTCGACAAAACTGAAATGTACTCTCTTAATGTAGATAGATTAATATAATTAAATAGAATTTTTAGATGCCAATGGGGTGAATTTCCAATTAAATATCTAGGGTTACCATTACATTATAGAAAACTTCATGTTAATGAGTGGGCTTTTCTGGTAGACAAGGTAGATAGTAGGCTTCCACATTGGAAGGGATCAATGTTATCAATTGGGGGTAGACTCACATTACTCAATTCGGTTTTAACTTTCATTCCTTTATATTCCTTATCTGTTTATAAACTTCAAATTACTGTAATTAAACAATTAGATAGGATTAGAAGAAAATTTCTATGGCAAGGTAATTCTAAAAAAAAGAAATATATTCTTATAGATTGGTACACCTCTTGTCTAACTAAACAATTTGGAGGGTTAGGCATTTTAGATCTCCAACACATGAACATTTCTTTATTACTTAAGTGGTGGTGGAAACTCAAAAACTCTGAATATTCTAGCCCTTGGAAATCTATGATTCAATAAATATGTTCTACATAATCATAGAGGTCAAATTTCTGCCTTTTGGAAATCTCTAAAACAGATAACATAGGCTTCCTTAGTGTTTCATATGAACCTGGGATACAAACTCAAATTAGATTCTGGACAGATATTTGGTATCAAAACTGTTCATTAGCCACTAGATATTACCATCTTTTTACCAAATGTATTAACAAAGATATACTTTTAGCTGATGCTGTTCATTCTTAGGGGCAAAGGGTGAATTTTAGAATAACTTTAGTAGGTAGGGATTATATGGATTGGTTGGAAATTTTGTACATCTTGAGCACAACATCCTTTACAATGCAATATGACAAAGTTGCTTGGCAATGGGAACATTCAGGGCAGTTCTCGACTCAGTCTATATATAGAATTTTAAATTTTGGAGGGATTCAACCCCATACTGCTATGGTTTGGTGGCACTTACCAATTCCACCAAAAATAAGGGTTTTCATGTGGTTAGTAGAATATAATACAATCTTGACTAAAGATAACATTTTACATAAGGGTTGGATAGGTAATCCTAATTGTTTACTATGCCATGATTTAGAATCTGTAGATCATCTATTCTTACAATGTACCTTGGCTCAACAGGTTTGGTTTTGACTTGGTAAAAGTCAACAATTTATGGTAGAATGGTAAACATGGAGTGACATTTTTCACTATGCCCTATCTCTTTCAAAGTTAGAAAAATTAGGGTTTTTAATTGTTTTTAGTGTTGTATGCTAGTGTTTATGGAGAAACCGAAATGAAGTTTGCTTTACTTAATGTCACTCCAAAACAGCTAGAACTCTTATATTACAAATTAAATCTCTTAGTTTATATTGGACAGGGAACTTGCACAAAAAGATGAAGGAAGCTGTAGATGAGTGGATGCCGGTTATAAAAGATGCTATTCCACTAGCTCACTTCATGCCAATGGAGATGGTAGTGTTTGGCGCACCAGCTGGCGATGCAACACCAGGAGACTCTGGCGATCCTCCTCCTATGATACCTGTGTATAGATGAAGTCTCTTATACAGTGCAAATTTTGTTACTTAATGCACTCTAACCTTAGCCCTATGTTAAGTGGACTAGTTTTAGCTAATCTTGGTTACTTTTGGTCTTTAGCTATTATATACTTATGGATATACTTTGTTCTGGTTTGTTCGGATTCATTGCTATGTAGCAGCAATGACTGACTGTTGGTTGAATGATGGATGTAATTATCTAATTCTATAAAATGGGCATTAGCCTCTTTCAAAAAAAATAAAAGAAAAGAAACCTTGCAATGCAAAACTTTTACTAATTTATGAAGAGAGGTGTATTCTTTTGATTTTTTTTTTTCTCCTATTATTTCATATTTTCCCGAACATATTTGGAATCGTGTAGAACAAATATAATTTTCTAAACATTATGAACAGAGAGCAGCACTTACTATAACAATGTCCTGGATAACTTCATCTTTGTATTTCTCATAATCCTTCTTTTGCAACTCCAGCAAACTGTTAATCATCGTGTTCCTCTTTCCGATCCCCACAAGCCGGTGCTCATCCATCAACCTTTGCACCGACTCCTGATTCACCTTAGTCACATGCTTCATCCTTTTCATTGTTCCTTTCAAATCAAGAATCCTCAACAGGGGAAGGAAATCCTCCGCATTGGAGGCCCCGCTAATTTCAAACCACCCGAGAAGTGATTCTCTGAATTCCTTCATGTCTTCTGAGTCGTTGTTCTCCCCGTAAGTTCGCTTCCCAGCAATCGTCACTAACATTACATTCATCATCAACTCAAACAACATATTTTTTAAGTCCAATTTTATGAAACTTACAGATTTAGCCTCTGATTTCTCTTGTGATTCGTAATATGATGTAAATAGCTGACGTGCCATGCATGTGAACTCCTTAGCCCGGATATGTGAGGAAGCATTCAATTGCTGGCTTGAAAGGAGTTCAATTGCTGCAGCTTGGCGTACGGTACGCCAGTAGGTACCGTAATTGGCCCAAACAATCAAACCAGGTGCCATCTTGACGGTCGGCAAGTGGACTCGATCTGCAAATGCTAGGTCATGGGTGGTCAAGCACTGTTCGGCCAGAGTGTTACTTGAGACCACCAATACCGGCCGGGAACCGAAACGAAGAAAGACCGCAGGTCCGAATTGGTTTGAAATTTTGTGGAGTGTCTGGTGGAGCGGTTCTGTTGCTTTTAATAAATGCAAGTGGCCTAAGATGGGAAGAGCTGGTGGGCCCGGAGGGAGCTTCTTCTTGCTCTTGGTAATGGAGTTGACAAGAATTGTGATCAAAATAAGGACAAAAATGCAAGAAAAGGTGTTCATCGAGATCAAATCCATACCCATGGTTAAGGTACGTATAATAAGATCAAGGATGGATTTAGTAGTATAGTATATCCTCTTTTTTCTTGCCAATTTGTACTACACAGTTCTTCTTACATAGCTAACAAGATAAACATATTGGGGTCATTTTTTTTATCATTTTAAGTTGTAGATACATATACGAAACGTCATTTTCACTTTTGTTTGGGACCTAAAATTGGACCCATTAATTTCCATCTGGTTATTAATTAATGGATTGATTGATTGATTGATACTCGTGTTGCTTTTGTATTTCCTCTGTTGTTTCCTTTCGATGAGTCTGATAATCAAAATTACGACTTTGAGAAAGATTTTTCATTTTGAGTTGTCACAACCGTCCACGTTCCTTTCATGTATATTTTGCCGACGCAATCCATGGAGAAAAAAAATGTATATTTTGTTCTTTTGGATGAGAGATGAGATCGTGTGGTGGACTAACGCAATCAATGGAGAAAAAAATGTCCACTTTGCTGTTTTGGATAAGGGATGTGATCATGTGAACAAATTAGTGGAGCTCAGTCGTTCTCCTCACCGTAATTTTTTTTTTTTACTTTTGGTCCTTAATTAACTTGCTGATAGAACGAGATAAACAACAGCACCAATTTTTACATAAGATCATGTGCTAGGATTAATTTTACAAAATTTTAAAATAGCTAATTTTCTCAAGAGGGAAATTTTGTTGTCTTTCTTTCAAGAAAGAATTGTTGGTATACCAATTAAAATATTCTATATTATCTATTTCTCCATCATAACATTCAAATTAAAATTTCTCCATCAAAAACTACTAAATATCCAATTTCTCCATCAAATGTTTTATTATTTAGCAATATAAAAAATTGTTTATTTCAAGATATTTTGTTTCCCTTCAAATATTAAAAGGTATAAAAATTTGAACAATGAATTAGAAAGAAACCCAACACCTAATTGGGTTTATGAAAAAATTTGATTCCTTTTTTTCCTCTTTAAAGTTATTAAGTCCTATTAATTTTTGTATTATTAAAAATTGTTCTATAACATATTGCCAATTTTTTCCAACATCTCAAACCAAATTTCTTAAACTAATATATTAGGGTGTATGGATAATTCAGAATTCTTAGATTAGTTAATTTTCTTTTCGTACGAAAAATAGTAAAAAATCTTAAAAATGTAGATTGTTTTTAAACATTTAATATTGAAATTAAAGTAAATCGATTGGACGTTTAGAAGTTCTAAAATTAAATATAAACTTGTTACATTGCACAATATTTTAGACTCTGTCCAATAATTTCGGAAAATTAAAGGCCCATTATCTAAAGGGCCTCCTATCACTGAAGAAAAGTAAAAGAGAAAATCGAAGAACACTTTGGTGAGGGATCCACTCCGTCGTAGAAAAGCAGCTTCCTGCTCTTCTTTTACTGTCTATCTCTCTTAAAAGAGGAGTAGAGAGAGGAAGAGAAGCACGTGCTAGAGAGAAAGAGGAGAGAGATAGAGAGAATAGCAGAAAAAGAGCAGGGAAAAGAAGAGCACCGGAGTTGGATTCTTTGGTGAGAGAAACCAACTTGGGCTTTTATGTGATATCTGTTGTTTGCGTAAAATGCATTCAGGAAAAACAATATTATACATGATTTTTAGATCGGTATGACAACACTAATTGTTTATGCAAACGGTATATCTAAGAAAGTTACATACTGGTACGGAGATAATTCTCTTTATGTAATTTACATGCATGATCATAAGAAACTAAATTATACAAGTTTATTTTTATTTGATAATAAAAGACACTTAAAACTCCGACAGGAGTTCTTTCGTGGCCAGGCGAGGCCGATACAAAACTTGTAGTGGAGTAGCCAGAGGAGTGGTTAACCCACAACCCTCGGTTAAGTCTATTGACTCATCGCCGAGTCTTTTCCATTCAAAACTCTGAATAAGAGTTCCTAACAATACCCCGAGTATCCGCATTGCGAATGTCTCTCCTGGGCACCTCCTCCTCCCCATTCCAAATGGCATCACCAACTTTCCGTTTGAATTCCCGTTCTCAAACCTCTTCGGATTGAATATGTTCGGCTCCTCCCATATCGTGGGGTCTCTCTGTATCGGGTAAATATTCACAATAAGCATTGTTCCTTTATCAATGTCGTAATCACCGAGTTTGATGTCTTCACGTGACTCGTGAGGCGCGAGAAGAGGTGCAGCCGGGTGGAGTCGTAATATCTCACTAATGATACAATTGAGGTAAGGAAGGTTGTTCATGTCAGATTCTTGTATCAACCTCTTATTTCCAACATGTGTATCGATCTCAGCTGTTGCCTTGTCCAGTAGTTGAGGGTTATTTAACAACTCGGCCATTCCCCATTCGATCGTAGTCGATGTAGATTCAGTTCCTCCCAATATCATGACCTACACATAGAAGAGGAGCATTTATCAAAATTGATCATTTTGTTTTTCATTTTTTGTCTTTTTCCTTTTATTGTTGAACAAGACCAGAATACAGATAAAATGCAATAGTGGTATGGTTACAATTTAATTTGCAGAAATTAGCTGTTTTGATAGAAGTATTTTTTTATAAAAAAGGAGGAACCTTGCAATGCTCTAATTTATGAAGAGATGTATGCTTTTGACTTTTCATTTTGTTCCTATTAATTATTTAACATTTTACATAACATATTTGGAATTGTGCAGAGCAAGTATAATTTTCTAAACATTATGAACAGAGAGCAACACTTACTATAACAATGTCCCGGATAGCTTCATCTTTGTATTTCTCAGAATCCTTCTTTTGTAACTCAAGCAAACTGTTGATCATCGTCTTCCTCTTTCCAATCCCCACAAGCCGGTGCTCATCTATCAACCTTTCAACCGACTCCTGTAACACCTTAGTCACATTTTTCATCCTTTTCATTGTTCCCTTCAAATCAAGAATCCTCCACAGGGGAAGGAAATCCTCCGCATTGGAGGCTCCGGTAATTTCAAACCAGCCAATAAGTGATTCGCTGAATTTCTTCATGTCATCTAAGTCCTCATTGCTCTCCCCATAAGCTCGCTTCCCGGCAATCGTCATTAACATTACATTCATCATCGACTCAAACAACATCTTTTTGAAGTCCAATTTTATGAAACTATCGGATTTAGCCTCTGATTTCTCTTGTGATTCGTAATATGATGTAAATAGCTGACGGCAATGCATGTGAACTCCTTAGCCCGGATATGTGAGGAAGCATTCAATTGCTGGCTGGAAAGGAGTTCAATTGCTGCAGCTTGGCGTACGGTTCGCCAGTAGGTACCGTAATTGGCCCAAACAATCAAGCCAGGTGCCATCTTGACAGTCGGCAAGTGGACTCGATTTGCGAATGCTAGGTCATGGGTGGTGAAACACTGTTCGGCCAGAGTGTTACTTGAGACCACCAATACCGGGCGGGAACCGAAACGAAGAAAGACCGCAGGGCCGAATTGGTTTGAAATTTTGTGGAGTGTCTGGTGGAGCGGTTCTGTTGCTTTTAATAAATGCAGGTGGCCTAAGATGGGAAGAGCCAGTGGGCCCGGAGGGAGCTTCTTCTTGCTCTTGCTCTTGCTTTTGCTAATGGAGTTGACAAAAATTGTGATCAAAATAAGGACAAAAATGCAAAAAAGGGTGTTCATAGAGATCAAATCCACATCCATGGTTTAAGGTATAATAAGATCAAGGATGGGTTTAATAATATAGTATATGCTCTTTGTTCTTTCCAATTGTACTACACTACACTGCACTTCTTATATATATAGCGAACAAGATAACATATTGGGATCATATTTTTTATCATTGTAAGTTGTAGATACGTATACG
Source organism: Carex kokanica (assembly GCA_025461125.1). Lineage (NCBI taxonomy): Eukaryota > Viridiplantae > Streptophyta > Magnoliopsida > Poales > Cyperaceae > Carex > Carex kokanica. Next base: position 37,034 of record JAJGRX010000711.1, on the reverse strand, counting down.
AAACTACAATTCACTTTTCCACACCTTTTCTTGATCGATGTAGTCACACCTTTTCCATCTGGCGATTAATTGATTGATTTATTGAGCAGTCAAACATGGCGTCTTAACTAGTCAAACATGTCCACGTTAACTAGTCGGCTTTGGATGAGGGATGTGAACAAATTTGGAGCTTAGTCGTTCACCTCACCGTAAATATTTTGAGGTATTTTTTTTTACTTTGGGTCCTTAATTAACTTCTGATAGCACGAGATAAAAGAGGAACACGTACTAGTTTTCTACATAAGATCATGTGCTAGAATTCTGTTTCCAAATTTGTATCCCATAGAGAACTAGCCGTTGGTCTAGTGGCAAAGGCACATGCTCTGTGTGTGAGGGATTATGAGTTCGAAATCCGGATAGGGGAAATCATTTGTTATAATGAATAGGGGTTAAATAGTTGGGTGGCTTGACCTCCAATCTTTACTCGAAAAAAAATTTGTATCTCCATACAAACTTTTAAGATAGTTAATTTTCTTAAAGAAGAAATTTTGTCAGTCATTTTTTTTTTCAAGAGAGAATTGTTGATATACTAATTAAAATATTCTATATTGCCTATTTCTCCATCATAACACTCAATTTGTTTTTTTCTATTTTAAATTTAAATAAATGTTGTCATACCCATTAAAAATTTCTAAATATCCAATTTCTCCATCAAATTTTTTATTGTTTAGCAATACGAAAAATTGTTTATTTCAAAATACTTTGTTGATCTCTTCAAAAAAAAGAGTCCAAATATTGAACAATGAATTAGAAACCCAACACCTAATGCATTTAGAGTAGAGGATCCTACTGTGTAGAATGAGGAATATGCACCATCCGTTTTAACCTGCACAAATCTTAAATAACTTGGTACGAAAATCTTAAAGATCTCTGTGCAACTACGATTGGTCCCAAAAAATCATCGCTTAGCTGAAATTACGTACAGTAATGCGGTACTACAGAGAAGATACGCTTCCACACCTAATAGGGTTTATGAAGAAAAACTTGATTTCTTCTTTTCCTAAATAAAGTCACTGAAGTACTGTTAATGTTCTATAACATATTGTCAGTTTTTTCCAATATCTCAAACCAAATCATTAGTGTGCAACTGTGCATGGGAGTTTAATGTAACAATTACCCAAACTTTGTTGCTATCAATGCTGGAATCAATCATGACCAACCACTGATAACAAAATAAACATTAAGTTCATATTTAAAAATATAATCAAACCATATTATCATACTGTACCCGAATATAAAAAAAAATGTACACATTCAATACGTGCATGGAGAAAAAATTTAGCACACATTTTCTAATACTGTACTGAAACAAGTCAAGGCAATACAATTATAAAAAATAAAAATAAAAAGATGAGAAAGAGACACGATTAGCCAGATTGTTCGTCCCAGACATCATGGTCTCTCGAAGAAAATATCTCACCATAAAGGAAAATATCTCTTGAAGAGATATCGGATACACTCACAGAAAATATTTCTGGTTATCAATACTATGACGATAAGAAAATCAATTAAAACACAAATATAGCCCACCACATAATATATCAAGTTAAAGCCTTGAAGGGATGATATTTCAATTAAAAACACAAATCAGATACTTCACAAAACATAAAGGAACTTGTACTTCTTTGAAAGAACCATGTACTTTAATTAGTGCTTCACAAAAAGTTGCTGCAATCAAGTGAATTTTGCAAATAAGTTGATTAATTCTAAATATTTGCAAAAAAAAAAAAAAAAAACAAGATTTCTATGCCGTTCGACTGTTCAGATCAATGGAGATCCAATGGTATAACACTTCCTAATATCGGGCTCTATGAGAGCTCGGAACCCCACATTATTTCAGCACATTCCATACTTTAATTTTTTTAATAATATTGTTCCATGTGGTTCATATTTTACTGGTTATCTTTCATGTTCTACTAGTCGTCTTTCATCTTCTTCTAGTTGTTTTTCATCTTTCTACTAATTATGTTAATTTCATATTCTACGAATTGTCTTTCATAGTATACTGGTTGTTTTTCACCTTATTCTTGTTGTCTTTCATCTTATTCTAATTATTTTTTCATCTTGTACTTGTTATCTTTCATGTTCTACTTATTGTCTTTCATGTTCTTCTAATAGTATTTAATTTTCTACTTGTTATCTTTCATGTTATACGAATTATCTTTCATGTTATACTTTCATCATTTTCTAGTTATTTTTCATGTTATTCTGGTTAACTTTCATGTTCTACTGGTTGTCTTTCATCTTTTTCTAGTTGTCTTTCATCTTTTTCTAGTTATCTTTCATGTTCTACGTGTTGTCTGACATCTCTTTCTAGTTGTCTTTCATCCTCTACTGGATGACTTTCATGTTCTATTGGTTGTCTTTCATGTTCTACTAGTTATATTTCATCTTCTTCTGGTTGTCTTTCATGTTCTACTGGTTCTCTTTCATGTTCTATTGGTTATTTTTCTTCATCTTCTAGTTGTGTTTCATTTTCTTGTAGTTATCTTTCATCTTCTACTTGTTGTGTTTCATGTTCTACTGGTTGACTTTCATCTTCTTCTAGTTGTATTTTCATCTTGTATTGGTTGTTATTCATTTTCTACTAGTTGTCTTTCATCTTCTTTTAGATGTCATTTATCTTCTACTGGTTGTTTTTCTTCTAGTAATGGTTGTCTTTTATTTTCTTCTCGTTCTTTTTCATCCCCTACAGGATGCCTTTTATGTTCAATTGGTTATCTTTCATGTTCTACTAGTTGTCTTTTCATCTTGTACTTATTGTCTTTCATGTTCTTTAGGTTGTCTTTCATCTTCTTCTAATAGTTGTCTTTCATATTCTAATGGATGTCTTTCAGGTTCTACTGGTTGTCTTTAATCTTGTCTTGTAGTCTTTCATATTCTTCTGGTGATCTTTAATCTTCTACTAGTTGTTTATTCATCTTATACTGGTTGTCTTTCATGTTTTACATGTTGTGTTCCATCTTCTTCTAGTTGTCTTTCATAGATCTTTTTCTGTAAAACTGTTAAACAGATCCAGTACAATAAAGAAAAGAAATACAATGCATAGATCTTGTACAATATCTGATATATCCTGTAAAACTGTGAAACAGATTCTAAAAAATACTATAAAGAACTTTTTAACCTAACCGATCAGGATCCGCCAAAAGTGTTACCAGTTCAGATCAAGATTCGCCAGAACTAGAGTCTGTAACCCTAACCGATCCAGACTGTAAACATAATAAATCGACACTTTAAAACCTAAACAGATCAAGTGAAACAAATAAAAATACGCCAAAATTTTGCCATTTCATGAAGAAACTGATCAAATCCATACTGTAACACTACTACATAAATACTGTAAAACTAACTATTCGACACTGTAAAACCTGACAGATCAAGTGAAAAAAATCAAATGACGATAAAATTGAGCCATTTCAATAAGAAATTTAAAAATTACTACACTAAATCCTTTCAACGCACTGTAAATTAGTACTAAAAAGAAAAATAAGAAGGGAACCTTGCAAATTTCGTCTCCCAGTGTTTGACTAAGAACTATGAGTGAAACACCTTTCGCTTGGAAGTGGACGTAAACCTCTTCATTGGATTCTGTAAATCACAATATGAAATACTGTAAACTGTTGCAGATCGCCTCCTCCTATCTCCTCTAGACCGCCTCTCTCTCATCTCTCTCTGCTAGATCGCATCTCTCAGATCGTCTCCTCCTATCTACTCCAGATCGCCCCTCTCTCATCTCTCTTCGCGCGTGAGGGCACTTCGTCGTCGTTCAGATCTAGCGCGATCTAAGAACCCGTCGGAAAGGAGGCTGCCGGAGGAGAGGCCGCTGGAGGGAAGTGATTGAGGAGAGGAGAACGCAGCGACAAGCAAGGTGAGAACGAGAATTAGGAGAGAGAGAGAGAGAGAGAGAGAGAGAGAGAGAGGTGCAATCTCTCTGATCTGATGGAAAGAACGGAGGAGAGGAGAGAGATTTGATGGGAAAGTTTTTATATAAGATGTTTGAGAGAATGATTAGAACCGTTAGAAGACTATATAGAAATAACTTGAGTAAAAGCTGGATACATAATTATATGAGTATAGAAACCTTTTCTCTTGTTTTATTCATTAGCGGTTGAATAATGGCTTCAAAAACATAACAGGAAAATCAGTGGTTCTGGATCCGTATCTGCTGGCTTTCGGACTAAAGTCTTTTTTATTTTAATCTGAACATGATATGGATCTGAGCCATTCATTTAGATTGAACGGACCAAATATGAAAAACAGGATTACACTTTTGTTTTTGAAGACTTGAAAGCAATGACAACTTTTAGTTTTTTATTTAATTACTGCGTAAATACTATGTACTCTCTGCTTAAGTGGTCTAACTAAACTAATTAATTTTTCAAATTATCAGACGACTATAGGTTTGGAATTGGAAAGACTATAGGTGTTGTAGTTGTTACAATATTTGGGGGTGATAGAGTGCAAATTATAGACAATACGACCAACTTGCTGCTATCTATATTATTTCTTTAATGCAAGGAGAAGTGAGAATATGCACCACCAGATATCTTTTCTGCCCTTTGTTGAGTTTTATAAAAACTTGTGATACAACACATAAGGTAAGTTTTCTCACTTTCTTTAATTAAAATAAATTATCTCAATTATAGGTCAATTGTTCTCACTTTCTAGCTCGTATACTATACAGTTCGTTGCTATGTGACCATTCAACTGCGATGGAATATAACAAGTTTATATTTAATTTTAGAACTTCTAAACGTCCAATTGATTTAATTTAATTTCAATATTAAATGTTTAAAAAAAATCAAAATCTATATTTTAAAGATTTTTATACTATTTTCCGGACGAAAAGAAAATGAACTAATCTAAGAATTCTTGACTATCCATACACCCTAATATATTAGTTTGAGAAATTTAACAATATTATTGTTTTAACTTTACATATGTTTTTATGGTGAGATATTTTCTTAAAGAGACTGTGAGGTATGAGACTAACAATCTGGCTAATCGGGTCATACTTTCTAATTTTTTTTTTTTTTTTAAATTGTATTGCCTTGAAATGTTTCAGACTTTCAGTACAGTATTAGAAAAGATGTGCTATTTTTTTTTTCTCCTTGCACGTATAGAATGTTTAAAATATTGTTTTTTTTTATAATAGTGTACAGTATGATAATATGGTTTGATTATATTTGTAAATATGAACTTTATGAGGAGGGGTTAAAATATCTTTATTTTTATGCTTTCATCATACTTATATTTTTAAGACTAAAATAACTTAAAAGTTAAAAGTTATATGAAAATTATACCGTTAGATATGATCTATATCATTTTCTCTATGCACACGTAAAAAATCATGACATTTCGATTTTGTTTTGATTGGTATCAAGAGCTTACAAAATTACACCCATGTGGATACATTCTAATAGTTGATTTTTCAACTTATTGATTCATATAAAAACACAATTGAAAAGTGATAATTTTTGTTTGTGCATGTAGAGAAAATAACATAGATCACATTTAATGGTTTTATTTTGACATATAAATTTTAAAATTTTGTTATTAGAAAACTAAAAAGAAGAGACATGATGAAGACACAAAAAATAAAAGCATTTGAACCTTTCTCCTTTATGTTTTTATCTTATCAGTGGTCATAATTTATTCCAGCATTGATAACAACAAAGTTTGAGTAATTGTTATATTAAAGTCCCTTGCACACTAATGATTTGATTTGAGATGTTGGAAAACACTGGCAATATGTTACAGAACAATTTTTAATAATACAAAAATTAATAGGACTTAATAACTTTAAAGAGGAAAAGAAGGAATCAAATTTTTTCATAAACCCTATTAGGTGTTGGGTTTCTTTCTAAGTTATTGTTCAAATTTTTAGACCTTTTAATATTGGAAGAGAATCAAAATATCTTGAAATAAACAATTTTGCATATTGCTAAATAATAAAACATTTGATGGAGAAATTGAATATTTAGTAGTTTTTGATGGGTATGACATAAGAAATTTTAATTTGAATGTTATGATGGAGAAATAGGTAATATAGAGTTAATATTTTAATTGGTATACCAACAATTCTTTCTTGAAAGAAAGTCAACAAAATTTCTCTCTTGACAAAATTAGCTATTTTAAAAATTTGTAAAATGAATCCTAGCACAAGATCTTATGTAAAAATTGGTGTTCTTGTTTATCTCGTGCCATCAGCAAGTTAATTAAGGACCAAAATTAAAAAAATAATTACGGTGAGGAGAACGACTGAGCTCCAATAATTTGTTCATATGATCACATCCCTTATCCAAAACAGCAAAATGATCACATCCCTTATCCAAAACATGCAGCAAAATGGACATCTTTTTCTCCATTGATTGCGTCTGGAGGTGGACACAAATAGCATGGACGGTTCTCACAATTCAAAATGAAAAATCTTTCTCAAAATCATAATTTTTTACTGCTCCATCAATCAATCAATCCATTAATAACCAGATGGAAATGGGTCCAATTTTAGGTCCCAGAAAAGTGAACATGAAGTTTCGTATATCTATCTACAACTTAAAATGATAAAAAAATGAACCCAAATGTTTATCTTGTTCGCTATATAAGAAGAGTTGTGTAGTACAAATTGGCAAGAAAAAAAGGTATCTTGATCTTATTAATTATACCTTAACCATGGGTATGGATTTGATCTCTATGAACACCTTTTTTGGGATTTTTGCCCCTATTTTGATCACAATTCTTGTCAACTATATTAGCAAGAGCAAGAGCAAGAGCAAGAGCAAGAAGAAGCTCCCTCCGGGCCCGCCGGCTCTTCCCATCTTAGGCCACATGCATTTATTAAAACCAACAGAACCGCTTCACCAGACACTCCACAAAATTTCAAACCAATTCGGACCTGCGGTCTTTCTTCGTTTCGGTTCGCGCCCGGTATTGGTGGTCTCAAGTAACACTCTGGCCGAACAGTGTTTCACCACCCATGACCTAGCATTCGCAAATCGAGTCCACTTGCCAACCGTCAAGATGGCACCTGGATTGATTGGTTGGGCCAATTATGGTACCTACTGGCGTACCGTACGCCAAGCTGCAGCAATTGAGCTCCTTTCAAGCCAGCAATTGAATGCTTCCTCGCATATCCGGGCTAAGGAGTTCACATGCATGGCACGTAAGCTATTTACATCATATTACGAATCACAAGAGAAACCAGAGGCTAAATCTGATAGTTTCATCATATTTACATCATATTTTAAGAAGAAAATAAATTCAACAAACATTTTGGTTCGAGCTGAACCGAGTTGAACCGAGCTAGACAGTATAATTAAAATGCACACAAATTCGTATAAATTCATACAAATTCTCAAAATGATGCCTAGTCGAGCTAGCTCGCGTGCTGGCGAGCAAGCTAGGCTCCTAGCTTGAACTCGTTAATTCTGAACTGAGCTAGTAGCGAGCTGGCTCGTTAACAGTTTGGTCCAGTAATGAGCAATCTGTTAGCGAGCGAGTCAGGTGCGAGTCACGATTGAGCCACGAGCTACGAACTTTTTTGCCACCCCTACTTGAAAGCAATGACTAAGTTTTCTCACGCGAGATTCACTGTGGATATTTCAGTAGCAAATTATGTTGTATACTAATTTCAGTACTTTCTGTTTAATTTGTAAACATATGTTTCATGTTTAATGAAGCGGATGAAATAAAAAGTAACCTTGATTTTTAAAACAAAAAATTCTGTAACTTTTGAGCACTTAAGAAAAGGAGGATCTCCATATATCATAATATTGCACGAATCTTAACTTCATAAAACGGTGAAAAGTACTGTCACGAGAGCTGGAATCGTGCTTAATTTGGACCGAACTTAAGGTAATAAATTGTATGTTCCAAACTTATAACTTTCTTTTCACCGTTTGATGAATTTGGATCTAAAATAACTAGTAAAATATGAAAGACAACCATTACTAGATGAAAAACAACTAGTGGAAGACAAAAAATAATAAGATAAGATGAAAGATAATAAGTGGAACATGAATGACAACCAGTACAAGATGAAAATACAACTACAAGAAGATGAAAGACAACCAGTAAAACATGAAAGATAACTAGTAGAAAATCAAAGACTACTAGAAGAAGATGAAAAACAACCAGTAGAACATAAAACACAACCGGTAAAATATGAAACACAACCAGTAGAAGGTGAAAGACAATGAGAAGTAGATGAAAGACGACCAGTAGAACATGAAAGACAACAAGAAGAAGATGAAAGACGACCAGTAGAACATGAATTACAACTAGTACAAGATGAAAAAACAACTCGAAAAAAGATGAAAGAAAACTAGTAGAAGATGAAAGACAAATAGAAGAAGAAATTCTATTACTAGTTTGGAAATAGAGGGGTTTTTAATTTATGATCAAACTATTATCCATAAGCATATAACTGATTTTTATAAAAGTCTCATGGGGTCCTCTACTCCTAGACTTTTGACCTTACAATCTGATTTATGGGTTGTTTCTGACAATCTCAATAGAGATCAATGTGCTTTCTTAGAAGCTCCTTTTACAATAGAGGAAATTGAAAAAGTTGTTTTTACATGCAATCCTTCCAAAGCACCTCGTCCAGATGGAATGTCCTTCCAATTTTATCAATCCTTTTGGGATATCGTTCATAATGATTTGTTTAGGCTGTTTACTGCTTTTTATGATCATACTTTGGATGTGTCAAAATTTAACCTTGCAGCTATTTGTCTAATTCCTAAAAAGGAAGATGCCATTACTGTTAAAATTTTTAGACCTATTAGTCTCATTAATTGTAGTTATAAATTAATTACTAAATTACTAGCTGATAGGTTAGCTACTGTAATGGATTCTTTGATTGACTCATCTCAAACTGCTTATATTAAGGGTAGAGTAATTTTAGATAATGTAGTGTGTGCACATGAAATCCTTCATCAAGTCAAAGTTAAAAAATATAGAGGAGTCTTATTTAAGCTAGATTTTGAAAAGGCATTTGATCATGTTAATTGGAATTTTTTGTTGGAAGTATTACATGCTAGGGGTTTTGGTCAGAAATTTATTACTTGGATTAAACAGACTTTAGAAGGTAGTAAAACTTGTGTTAATTTGAATGGCTCCTTGGGGCCTTATTTTTCTTGTAAAAGAGGAGTTAGACAAGGGGATCCTTTATCTCCTTTTCTTTTCATTCTAGTAACTGATGTCCTAAATAAAGTTTTAACTAAGGCTCATCAAGGAGGATTGGTAGATGGTTTAGGCAACTTTTCCAATTTAGGTAATGTACTGAATTTACATTTTGCTGATGATACTCTCCTTTTTCTTAAAGCTGAGAAAAAGATATTAACCAACATAAAATGGTTACTTGTAGCTTTTGAAAATGCATCAGGTCTAAAAATCAATTATAACAAAAGTGAGATGTATTCTTTAAACTTAAATGAGCATGAAAGTAATGCTTTAGCTTCTGTTTTAGGTTGTAAAGTAGCTACTTTACCACTCACTTACTTAGGTGTTCCTATTAATAATAAATCCTTAACTGATATTGATTGGCAATTATTGATTGATAAAGTAGAAAAGAAACTCCAAGGTTGGAAAAGTTCCTTATTATCATTAGGAGGCAGGGTCACCTTCTTAAATTCTGTTCTTTCTGTAGTTCTTTTATATTGGATGTCTATATATAGAATGCCTGCCAAAATCAGACACAAAATTGATAAAATTAGAAGAAAATTTTTATGGCATGAAGGCAATTCTACTCGTAGAAAATATTCCTTGGTAGCTTGGAATGTAGTCTGTAAAAGTAAAGATCAAGGGGGCCTAGGAGTTACAGATCTTAAATTAATGAATAAGACACTTTTAGCTAAATGGTGGATTATATTTTTAGACAATTCTGTTTTTGGTAGATGGAAAGATATTCTTATTAGTAAGTATGGTAATAAGACTTCTCCATCTTTTTGTTCTCCTTTTTGGAGATCAATTCTTAAGGATCATGGGGTTATCAATTTAGGACTTAATAAAGAGATAGGCAATGGTATATCTACTTCTTTTTGGTTAGATAGATGGTATAATGAACATGCATTACAACATCAATTTCCTAATTTATTTTCTATTGCTACCCATAGATTTATTTCTGTGGCTGATGCATTTGCTAATTCTCAATTACATTTATCTTTTCGAAGACAATTAACTAGTATCTTTCATGTTGAGTGGATGGCTTTACTACAAAGGTTTCTCCATTTTTCTTTATCCAATCATATTGATGATAGATTGATTTGGAGATGGTCCCAAAATGATCAGTTTTCAGTACATTCTTTTTATAGTTGGTTGGAATTTGGTGGTATGCATAACTTAGACTATACCTCTATTTGGAAAGCCCATATACCCTTGAAAATAATTTTTTTTCTGTGGTTAGTCAAACGTAATAAAATTCTGACCAAAATCAATTTATCAACCAAAGGGTGGCAAGGAGATATTACTTGTGTGTTCTGTGATCAACCTGAAAATATTGATCATTTATTTGTGCTTTGTTCTTATAGTAGAACTATATGGAACGGATTGCTTCTCATAATAATTTTACTTTTGACTGTCAATCTTTAGAGGATTTGTGGCTGCTAGATGCAGCTATTCCTTTAAAAGATCGATTATTCGTGGAATTATTACGAGCTTCAGTCCTTTGGTCTATTTGGCTGGAAAGGAATCGTATTTGTTTTAATAATGCTCACCCTCTATCTTTTAAAGCAATTGGTACCAAAATCATATATTTAGCACATTTTTGGTGTCAATCTAGTTCTAAACACTCTTTACTTACCTTAATTTGATGCTTCCTTTTGATGTTAAGGACCTCCCAGATCTCATTCTGGAGGAAGAATTCAGCAATCTGGATACCAATCCGGTTTCCGAGGAACTCTCTACTCGGGATTTTGGAGTTGGCAGCCTCCAAAATCAAATGTTTGGAGAAGAGTTGAGTAATGATGATGAAGGGCATTAGGATGATTTAGTTTAACAACTTTTTAGTCATTTAGTCCCTGTATTGCTTTTTTGTATTCCCTTTTTGTTGTTTTAGGGCTGCTGGTTCGATTATTATAGCTGTTGTTATTTTCAGTTTTTTTTTCCTAAACTGTTTATGTTAACTCTGATGTATAACTCTTGTATCTGGTGTAGGGTATCTATTTTAGATACCTAATCAGATCTTTATGATTTCTATATGAAATCGGTGGATATATTTCCACTATTCTTCAAAAAAAATAAAAGAAAAGAAACACACTCAGTAATTAAAGGTTTCTAGCTGCTGACACACTTAGTAAGATTTAATAAAGGTAGACAAGCTAATGTAATAAAAGGTTTAGGGCCAGAATGTATGAATAGGACAACAATCACAAATTGCCACTATGCAGATGATACCATTTTGTTATTGTTAGCTCAAAAGGAAAATGTAGAAGCTGAATGGTGGGCTATGCTGTCTTTTGAAGCTATTTCTGGGATTAAACTGAATTTCGACAAAACTGAAATGTACTCTCTTAATGTAGATAGATTAATATAATTAAATAGAATTTTTAGATGCCAATGGGGTGAATTTCCAATTAAATATCTAGGGTTACCATTACATTATAGAAAACTTCATGTTAATGAGTGGGCTTTTCTGGTAGACAAGGTAGATAGTAGGCTTCCACATTGGAAGGGATCAATGTTATCAATTGGGGGTAGACTCACATTACTCAATTCGGTTTTAACTTTCATTCCTTTATATTCCTTATCTGTTTATAAACTTCCAATTACTGTAATTAACAATTAGATAGGATTAGAAGAAAATTTCTATGGCAAGGTAATTCTAAAAAAAAGAAATATATTCTTATAGATTGGTACACCTCTTGTCTAACTAAACAATTTGGAGGGTTAGGCATTTTAGATCTCCAACACATGAACATTTCTTTATTACTTAAGTGGTGGTGGAAACTCAAAAACTCTGAATATTCTAGCCCTTGGAAATCTATGATTCAATAAATATGTTCTACATAATCATAGAGGTCAAATTTCTGCCTTTTGGAAATCTCTAAAACAGATAACATAGGCTTCCTTAGTGTTTCATATGAACCTGGGATACAAACTCAAATTAGATTCTGGACAGATATTTGGTATCAAAACTGTTCATTAGCCACTAGATATTACCATCTTTTTACCAAATGTATTAACAAAGATATACTTTTAGCTGATGCTGTTCATTCTTAGGGGCAAAGGGTGAATTTTAGAATAACTTTAGTAGGTAGAGATTATATGGATTGGTTGGAAATTTTGTACATCTTGAGCACAACATCCTTTACAATGCAATATGACAAAGTTGCTTGGCGATGGGAACATTCAGGGTAGTTCTCGACTCAGTCTATATATAGAATTTTAAATTTTGGAGGGATTCAACCCATACTGCTATGGTTTGGTGGCACTTACCAATTCCACCAAAAATAAGGGTTTTCATGTGGTTAGTAGAATATAATACAATCTTGACTAAAGATAACATTTTACATAAGGGTTGGATAGGTAATCCTAATTGTTTACTATGCTATGATTTAGAATCTGTAGATCATCTATTCTTACAATGTACCTTGGCTCAACAGGTTTGGTTTTGACTTGGTAAAAGTCAACAATTTATGGTAGAATGGTAAACATGGAGTGACATTTTTCACTATGCCCTATCTCTTTCAAAGTTAGAAAAATTAGGGTTTTTAATTGTTTTTTAGTGTTGTATGCTAGTGTTTATGGAGAAACCGAAATGAAGTTTGCTTTACTTAATGTCACTCCAAAACAGCTAGAACTCTTATATTACAAATTAAATCTCTTAGTTTATATTGGACAGGGAACTTGCACAAAAAGATGAAGGAAGCTGTAGATGAGTGGATGCCGGTTATAAAAGATGCTATTCCACTAGCTCACTTCATGCCAATGGAGATGGTAGTGTTTGGCGCACCAGCTGGCGATGCAACACCAGGAGACTCTGGCGATCCTCCTCCTATGATACCTTAGTATAGATGAAGTCTCTTATACAGTGCAAATTTTGTTACTTAATGCACTCTAACCTTAGCCCTATGTTAAGTGGACTAGTTTTAGCTAATCTTGGTTACTTTTGGTCTTTAGCTATTATATACTTATGGATATACTTTGATCTGGTTTGTTCGGATTCATTGCTATGTAGCAGCAATGACTGACTGTTGGTTGAATGATGGATGTAATTATCTAATTCTATAAAATGGGCATTAGCCTCTTTCAAAAAAAATAAAAGAAAAGAAACCTTGCAATGCAAAACTTTTACTAATTTATGAAGAGAGGTGTATTCTTTTGATTTTTTTTTTCTCCTATTATTTCATATTTTCCCGAACATATTTGGAATCGTGTAGAACAAATATAATTTTCTAAACATTATGAACAGAGAGCAGCACTTACTATAACAATGTCCTGGATAACTTCATCTTTGTATTTCTCATAATCCTTCTTTTGCAACTCCAGCAAACTGTTAATCATCGTGTTCCTCTTTCCGATCCCCACAAGCCGGTGCTCATCCATCAACCTTTGCACCGACTCCTGATTCACCTTAGTCACATGCTTCATCCTTTTCATTGTTCCTTTCAAATCAAGAATCCTCAACAGGGGAAGGAAATCCTCCGCATTGGAGGCCCCGCTAATTTCAAACCACCCGAGAAGTGATTCTCTGAATTCCTTCATGTCTTCTGAGTCGTTGTTCTCCCCGTAAGTTCGCTTCCCAGCAATCGTCACTAACATTACATTCATCATCAACTCAAACAACATATTTTTTAAGTCCAATTTTATGAAACTTACAGATTTAGCCTCTGATTTCTCTTGTGATTCGTAATATGATGTAAATAGCTGACGTGCCATGCATGTGAACTCCTTAGCCCAGATATGCGAGGGAGCATTCAATTGCTGGCTTGAAAGGAGTTCAATTGCTGCAGCTTGGCGTACGGTACGCCAGTAGGTACCGTAATTGGCCCAAACAATCAAACCAGGTGCCATCTTGACGGTCGGCAAGTGGACTCGATTTGCAAATGCTAGGTCATGGGTGGTCAAGCACTGTTCGGACAGAGTGTTACTTGAGACCACCAATACCGGCCGGGAACCGAAACGAAGAAAGACCGCAGGTCCGAATTGGTTTGAAATTTTGTGGAGTGTCTGGTGGAGCGGTTCTGTTGCTTTTAATAAATGCAAGTGGCCTAAGATGGGAAGAGCTGGTGGGCCCAGAGGGAGCTTCTTCTTGCTCTTGGTAATGGAGTTGACAAGAATTGTGATCAAAATAAGGACAAAAATGCAAGAAAAGGTGTTCATCGAGATCAAATCCATACCCATGGTTAAGGTACGTATAATAAGATCAAGGATGGATTTAGTAGTATAGTATATCCTCTTTTTTCTTGCCAATTTGTACTACACAGTTCTTCTTACATAGCTAACAAGATAAACATATTGGGGTCATTTTTTTTATCATTTTAAGTTGTAGATACATATACGAAACGTCATTTTCACTTTTGTTTGGGACCTAAAATTGGACCCATTAATTTCCATCTGGTTATTAATTAATGGATTAATTGATTGATTGATTGATACTCGTGTTGCTTTTGTATTTCCTCTGTTGTTTGCTTTCGATGAGTCTGATAATCAAAATTACGACTTTGAGAAAGATTTTTTCATTTTGAGTTGTCACAACCGTCCACGTTCCTTTCGTGTATATTTTGCCGACGCAATCAATGGAGAAAAAAATGTATATTTTGTTCTTTTGGATGAGAGATGAGATCGTGTGGTGGACTAACGCAATCAATGGAGAAAAAAATGTCCACTTTGCTGTTTTGGATAAGGGATGTGATCATGTGAACAAATTAGTGGAGCTCAGTCGTTCTCCTCACCGTAATTTTTTTTTTTTACTTCTGGTCCTTAATTAACTTGCTGATAGAACGAGATAAACAACAACACCAATTTTTACATAAGATCATGTGCTAGGATTAATTTTACAAAATTTTAAAATAGCTAATTTTCTCAAGAGGGAAATTTTGTTGTCTTTCTTTCAAGAAAGAATTGTTGGTATACCAATTAAAATATTCTATATTATCTATTTCTCCATCATAACATTCAAATTAAAATTTCTCCATCAAAAACTACTAAATATCCAATTTCTCCATCAAATGTTTTATTATTTAGCAATATAAAAAATTGTTTATTTCAAGATATTTTGTTTCCCTTCAAATATTAAAAGGTATAAAAATTTGAACAATGAATTAGAAAGAAACCCAACACCTAATTGGGTTTATGAAAAAATTTGATTCCTTTTTTTTCCTCTTTAAAGTTATTAAGTCCTATTAATTTTTGTATTATTAAAAATTGTTCTATAACATATTGCCAATTTTTTCCAACATCTCAAACCAAATTTCTTAAACTAATATATTAGGGTGTATGGATAATTCAGAATTCTTAGATTAGTTAATTTTCTTTTCGTACGAAAAATAGTAAAAAATCTTAAAAATGTAGATTGTTTTTAAACATTTAATATTGAAATTAAAGTAAATCGATTGGACGTTTAGAAGTTCTAAAATTAAATATAAACTTGTTACATTGCACAATATTTTAGACTCTGTCCAATAATTTCGGAAAATTAAAGGCCCATTATCTAAAGGGCCTCCTATCACTGAAGAAAAGTAAAAGAGAAAATCGAAGAACACTTTGGTGAGGGATCCACTCCGTCGTAGAAAAGCAGCTTCCTGCTCTTCTTTTACTGTCTATCTCTCTTAAAAGAGGAGTAGAGAGAGGAAGAGAAGCACGTGCTAGAGAGAAAGAGGAGAGAGATAGAGAGAATAGCAGAAAAAGAGCAGGGAAAAGAAGAGCACCGGAGTTGGATTCTTTGGTGAGAGAAACCAACTTGGGCTTTTATGTGATATCTGTTGTTTGCGTAAAATGCATTCAGGAAAAACAATATTATACATGATTTTTAGATCGGTATGACAACACTAATTGTTTATGCAAACGGTATATCTAAGAAAGTTACATACTGGTACGGAGATAATTCTCTTTATGTAATTTACATGCATGATCATAAGAAACTAAATTATACAAGTTTATTTTTATTTGATAATAAAAGACACTTAAAACTCCGACAGGAGTTCTTTCGTGGCCAGGCGAGGCCGATACAAAACTTGTAGTGGAGTAGCCAGAGGAGTGGTTAACCCACAACCCTCGGTTAAGTCTATTGACTCATCGCCGAGTCTTTTCCATTCAAAACTCTGAATAAGAGTTCCTAACAATACCCCGAGTATCCGCATTGCGAATGTCTCTCCTGGGCACCTCCTCCTCCCCATTCCAAATGGCATCACCAACTTTCCGTTTGAATTCCCGTTCTCAAACCTCTTCGGATTGAATATGTTCGGCTCCTCCCATATCGTGGGGTCTCTCTGTATCGGGTAAATATTCACAATAAGCATTGTTCCTTTATCAATGTCGTAATCACCGAGTTTGATGTCTTCACGTGACTCGTGAGGCGCGAGAAGAGGTGCAGCCGGGTGGAGTCGTAATATCTCACTAATGATACAATTGAGGTAAGGAAGGTTGTTCATGTCAGATTCTTGTATCAACCTCTTATTTCCAACATGTGTATCGATCTCAGCTGTTGCCTTGTCCAGTAGTTGAGGGTTATTTAACAACTCGGCCATTCCCCATTCGATCGTAGTCGATGTAGATTCAGTTCCTCCCAATATCATGACCTACACATAGAAGAGGAGCATTTATCAAAATTGATCATTTTGTTTTTCATTTTTTGTCTTTTTCCTTTTATTGTTGAACAAGACCAGAATACAGATAAAATGCAATAGTGGTATGGTTACAATTTAATTTGCAGAAATTAGCTGTTTTGATAGAAGTATTTTTTTATAAAAAAGGAGGAACCTTGCAATGCTCTAATTTATGAAGAGATGTATGCTTTTGACTTTTCATTTTGTTCCTATTAATTATTTAACATTTTACATAACATATTTGGAATTGTGCAGAGCAAGTATAATTTTCTAAACATTATGAACAGAGAGCAACACTTACTATAACAATGTCCCGGATAGCTTCATCTTTGTATTTCTCAGAATCCTTCTTTTGTAACTCAAGCAAACTGTTGATCATCGTCTTCCTCTTTCCAATCCCCACAAGCCGGTGCTCATCTATCAACCTTTCAACCGACTCCTGTAACACCTTAGTCACATTTTTCATCCTTTTCATTGTTCCCTTCAAATCAAGAATCCTCCACAGGGGAAGGAAATCCTCCGCATTGGAGGCTCCGGTAATTTCAAACCAGCCAATAAGTGATTCGCTGAATTTCTTCATGTCATCTAAGTCCTCATTGCTCTCCCCATAAGCTCGCTTCCCGGCAATCGTCATTAACATTACATTCATCATCGACTCAAACAACATCTTTTTGAAGTCCAATTTTATGAAACTATCGGATTTAGCCTCTGATTTCTCTTGTGATTCGTAATATGATGTAAATAGCTGACGGCAATGCATGTGAACTCCTTAGCCCGGATATGTGAGGAAGCATTCAATTGCTGGCTGGAAAGGAGTTCAATTGCTGCAGCTTGGCGTACGGTTCGCCAGTAGGTACCGTAATTGGCCCAAACAATCAAGCCAGGTGCCATCTTGACAGTCGGCAAGTGGACTCGATTTGCGAATGCTAGGTCATGGGTGGTGAAACACTGTTCGGCCAGAGTGTTACTTGAGACCACCAATACCGGGCGGGAACCGAAACGAAGAAAGACCGCAGGGCCGAATTGGTTTGAAATTTTGTGGAGTGTCTGGTGGAGCGGTTCTGTTGCTTTTAATAAATGCAGGTGGCCTAAGATGGGAAGAGCCAGTGGGCCCGGAGGGAGCTTCTTCTTGCTCTTGCTCTTGCTTTTGCTAATGGAGTTGACAAAAATTGTGATCAAAATAAGGACAAAAATGCAAAAAAGGGTGTTCATAGAGATCAAATCCACATCCATGGTTTAAGGTATAATAAGATCAAGGATGGGTTTAATAATATAGTATATGCTCTTTGTTCTTTCCAATTGTACTACACTACACTGCACTTCTTATATATATAGCGAACAAGATAACATATTGGGATCATATTTTTTATCATTGTAAGTTGTAGATACGTATACGAAACTACAATTCACTTTTCCACACCTTTTCTTGATCGATGTAGTCACACCTTTTCCATCTGGCGATTAATTGATTGATTTATTGAGCAGTCAAACATGGCGTCTTAACTAGTCAAACATGTCCACGTTAACTAGTCGGCTTTGGATGAGGGATGTGAACAAATTTGGAGCTTAGTCGTTCACCTCACCGTAATATTTTGAGGTATTTTTTTTTACTTTGGGTCCTTAATTAACTTCTGATAGCACGAGATAAAAGAGGAACACGTACTAGTTTTCTACATAAGATCATGTGCTAGAATTCTGTTTCCAAATTTGTATCCCATAGAGAACTAGCCGTTGGTCTAGTGGCAAAGGCACATGCTCTGTGTGTGAGGGATTATGAGTTCGAAATCCGGATAGGGGAAATCATTTGTTATAATGAATAGGGGTTAAATAGTTGGGTGGCTTGACCTCCAATCTTTACTCGAAAAAAAATTTGTATCTCATACAAACTTTTAAGATAGTTAATTTTCTTAAAGAAGAAATTTTGTCAGTCATTTTTTTTTTCAAGAGAGAATTGTTGATATACTAATTAAAATATTCTATATTGCCTATTTCTCCATCATAACACTCAATTTTTTTTTTCTATTTTAAATTTAAATAAATGTTGTCATACCCATTAAAAATTTCTAAATATCCAATTTCTCCATCAAATTTTTTATTGTTTAGCAATACGAAAAATTGTTTATTTCAAAATACTTTGTTTCTCTTCAAAAAAAAGGTCTAAATATTGAACAATGAATTAGAAACCCAACACCTAATGCATGCATTTAGAGTAGAGGATCCTACTGTGTAGAATGAGGAATATGCACCATCCGTTTTAACCTGCACAAATCTTAAATAACTTGGTACGAAAATCTTAAAGATCTCTGTGCAACTACGATTGGTCCCTAAAAATCATCGCTTAGCTGAAATTACGTACAGTAATGCGGTACTATAGAGAAGATACGCTTCCACACCTAATAGGGTTTATGAAGAAAAACTTGATTTCTTCTTTTCCTAAATAAAGTCACTGAAGTACTGTTAATGTTCTATAACATATTGTCAGTTTTTTCCAATATCTCAAACCAAATCATTAGTGTGCAACTGTGCATGGGAGTTTAATGTAACAATTACCCAAACTTTGTTGCTATCAATGCTGGAATCAATCATGACCAACACTGATAAGAAAATAAACATTAAGTTCATATTTAAAAATATAATCAAAACCATATTATCATACTGTACCCGAATATAAAAAAAATGTACACATTCAATACGTGCATGGAGAAAAAATTTAGCACACATTTTCTAATACTGTACTGAAACAAGTCAAGGCAATACAATTATAAAAAATAAAAATAAAAAGATGAGAAAGAGACACGATTAGCCAGATTGTTCGTCCCAGACATCATGGTCTCTCGAAGAAAATATCTCACCATAAAGGAAAATATCTCTTGAAGAGATATCGGATACACTCACAGAAAATATTTCTGGTCATCAATACTATGACGATAAGAAAATCAATTAAAAACACAAATATAGCCCACCACATAATATATCAAGTTAAAGCCTTGAAGGGATGATATTTCAATTAAAAACACAAATCAGATACTTCACAAAACATAAAGGAACTTGTACTTCTTTGAAAGAACCATGTACTTTAATTAGTGCTTCACAAAAAGTTGCTGCAATCAAGTGAATTTTGCAAATAAGTTGATTAATTCTAAATATTTTGCAAAAAAAAAAAAAAAAAACAAGATTTCTATGCCGTTCGACTGTTCAGATCAATGGAGATCCAATGGTATAACACTTCCTAATATCGGGCTCTATGAGAGCTCGGAACCCCACATTATTTCAGCACATTCCATACTTTAATTTTTTTAATAATATTGTTCCATGTGGTTCATGTTTTACTGGTTATCTTTCATGTTCTACTAGTCGTCTTTCATCTTCTTCTAGTTGTTTTTCATCTTTCTACTAATTATGTTAATTTCATATTCTACGAATTGTCTTTCATGTTATACTGGTTGTTTTTCACCTTATTCTTGTTGTCTTTCATCTTATTCTAATTATTTTTTCATCTTGTACTTGTTATCTTTCATGTTCTACTTATTGTCTTTCATGTTCTTCTAATAGTATTTAATTTTCTACTTGTTATCTTTCATGTTATACGAATTATCTTTCATGTTATACTTTCATCATTTTCTAGTTATTTTTCATGTTATTCTGGTTAACTTTCATGTTCTACTGGTTGTCTTTCATTTTTTTCTAGTTGTCTTTCATCTTCTTTTAGTTATCTTTCATGTTCTATGTGTTGTCTGACATCTCTTTCTAGTTGTCTTTCATCCTCTACTGGATGACTTTCATGTTCTATTGGTTGTCTTTCATGTTCTACTAGTTATATTTCATCTTCTTCTGGTTGTCTTTCATGTTCTACTGGTTCTCTTTCATGTTCTATTGGTTATTTTTCTTCATCTTCTAGTTGTGTTTCATTTTCTTGTAGTTATCTTTCATCTTCTACTTGTTGTGTTTCATGTTCTACTGGTTGACTTTCATCTTCTTCTAGTTGTATTTTCATCTTGTATTGGTTGTTATTCATTTTCTACTAGTTGTCTTTCATCTTCTTTTAGATGTCATTTATCTTCTACTGGTTGTTTTTCTTCTAGTAATGGTTGTCTTTTATTTTCTTCTCGTTCTTTTTCATCCCCTACAGGATGCCTTTTATGTTCAATTGGTTATCTTTCATGTTCTACTAGTTGTCTTTTCATCTTGTACTTATTGTCTTTCATGTTCTTTAGGTTGTCTTTCATCTTCTTCTAATAGTTGTCTTTCATATTCTAATGGATGTCTTTCAGGTTCTACTGGTTGTCTTTAATCTTGTCTTGTAGTCTTTCATATTCTTCTGGTGATCTTTAATCTTCTACTAGTTGTTTATTCATCTTATACTGGTTGTCTTTCATGTTTTACATGTTGTGTTCCATCTTCTTCTAGTTGTCTTTCATAGATCTTTTTCTGTAAAACTGTTAAACAGATCCAGTACAATAAATAAAAAGAAATACAATGCATAGATCTTGTACAATATCTGATATATCCGGTAAAACTGTGAAACAGATTCTAAAAAATACTATAAAGAACTTTTTAACCTAACCGATCAGGATCCGCCAGAAGTGTTACCAGTTCAGATCAAGATTCGCCAGAAGCAGAGTCTGTAACCCTAACCGATCCAGACTGTAAACATAATAAATCGACACTTTAAAACCTAAACAGATCAAGTGAAACAAATAAAAATACGCCAAAATTTTGCCATTTCACGAAGAAACTGATCAAATCCATACTGTAACACTACTACATAAATACTGTAAAACTAACTATTCGACACTGTAAAACCTGACAGATCAAGTGAAAAAAATCAAATGACGATAAAATTGAGCCATTTCAATAAGAAATTTAAAAATTACTACACTAAATCCTTTCAACGCACTGTAAATTAGTACTAAAAAGAAAAATAAGAAGGGAAACCTTGCAAATTTCGTCTCCCAGTGTTTGACTAAGAACTATGAGTGAAACACCTTTCGCTTGGAAGTGGACGTAAACCTCTTCATTGAATTCTGTAAATCACAATATGAAATACTGTAAACTGTTGCAGATCGCCTCCTCCTATCTCCTCTAGACCGCCTCTCTCTCATCTCTCTCTGCTAGATCGCATCTCTCAGATCGTCTCCTCCTATCTACTCCAGATCGCCCCTCTCTCATCTCTCTTCGCGCGTGAGGGCACTTCGTCGTCGTTCAGATCTAGCGCGATCTAAGAACCCGTCGGAAAGGAGGCTGCCGGAGGAGAGGCCGCTGGAGGGAAGGGATTGAGGAGAGGAGAACGCAGCGACAAGCAAGGTGAGAACGAGAATTAGGAGAGAGAGAGAGAGAGAGAGAGAGGCGCAATCTCTCTGATCTGATGGAAAGAACGGAGGAGAGGAGAGAGATTTGATGGGAAAGTTTTTATATAAGATGTTTGAGAGAATGATTAGAACCGTTAGAAGACTATCTAGAAATAACTTGAGTAAAAGCTGGATACATAATTATACGAGTATAGAAACCTTTTCTCTTGTTTTATTCATTAGCGGTTGAATAATGGCTTCAAAAACATAACAGGAAAATCAGTGGTTCTGGATCCGTATCTGCTGGCTTTCGGACTAAAGTCTATTTTATTTTAATCTGAACATGATATGGATCTGAGCCATTCATTTAGATTTTTAAGATAATATTGTTTTTTTTATAATAGTGTACAGTATGATAATATGGGCTTAAATATGGGCTTAAAAATATTGTTTTTTTTATAATAGTGTACAGTATGATAATATGGTTTGATTAATTTGTAAATATGAACTTTATGAGGAGGGGTTAAAATATCTTTATTTTTATGCTTTCATCATACTTATATTTTTAAGACTAAAATAACTTAAAAGTTAAAAGTTATATGAAAATTATACCGTTAGATATGATCTATATCATTTTCTCTATGCACACGTAAAAAATCATGACATTTCGATTTTGTTTTGATTGGTATCAAGAGCTTACAAAATTACACCCATGTGGATACATTCTAATAGTTGATTTTTCAACTTATTGATTCATATAAAAACACAATTGAAAAGTGATAATTTTTGTTTGTGCATGTAGAGAAAATAACATAGATCACATTTAATGGTTTTATTTTGACATATAAATTTTAAAATTTTGTTATTAGAAAACTAAAAAGAAGAGACATGATGAAGACACAAAAAATGAAAGCATTTGAACCTTTCTCCTTTATGTTTTTATCTTATCAGTGGTCATAATTTATTCCAGCATTGATAACAACAAAGTTTGAGTAATTGTTATATTAAAGTCCTGGCACACTAATGATTTGATTTGAGATGTTGGAAAAACACTGGCAATATGTTACAGAACAATTTTTAATAATACAAAAATTAATAGGACTTAATAACTTTAAAGAGGAAAAGAAGGAATCAAATTTTTTCATAAACCCTATTAGGTGTTGGGTTTCTTTCTAAGTTATTGTTCAAATTTTTAGACCTTTTAATATTGGAAGAGAATCAAAATATCTTGAAATAATTAAACAATTTTGCATATTGCTAAATAATAAAACATTTGATGGAGAAATTGAATATTTAGTAGTTTTTGATGGGTATGACATAAGAAATTTTAATTTGAATGTTATGATGGAGAAATAGGTAATATAGAGTTAATATTTTAATTGGTATACCAACAATTCTTTCTTGAAAGAAAGTCAACAAAATTTCTCTCTTGACAAAATTAGCTATTTTAAAAATTTGTAAAATGAATCCTAGCACAAGATCTTATGTAAAAATTGGTGTTCTTGTTTATCTCGTGCTATCAGCAAGTTAATTAAGGACCAAAAGTAAAAAAATAATTACGGTGAGGAGAACGACTGAGCTCCAATAATTTGTTCATATGATCACATCCCTTATCCAAAACAGCAAAATGATCACATCCCTTATCCAAAACATGCAGCAAAATGGACATCTTTTTCTCCATTGATTGCGTCTGGAGGTGGACACAAATAGCATGGACGGTTCTCACAATTCAAAATGAAAAATCTTTCTCAAAATCATAATTTTTTACTGCTCCATCAATCAATCAATCCATTAATAACCAGATGGAAATGGGTCCAATTTTAGGTCCCAGAAAAGTGAACATGAAGTTTCGTATATCTATCTACAACTTAAAATGATAAAAAAATGAACCCAAATGTTTATCTTGTTCGCTATATAAGAAGAGTTGTGTAGTACAAATTGGCAAGAAAAAAAGGTATCTTGATCTTATTAATTATACCTTAACCATGGGTATGGATTTGATCTCTATGAACACCTTTTTTGGGATTTTTGCCCTTATTTTGATCACAATTCTTGTCAACTATATTAGCAAGAGCAAGAGCAAGAGCAAGAGCAAGAGCAAGAAGAAGCTCCCTCCGGGCCCGCCGGCTCTTCCCATCTTAGGCCACATGCATTTATTAAACCAACAGAACCGCTTCACCAGACACTCCACAAAATTTCAAACCAATTCGGACCTGCGGTCTTTCTTCGTTTCGGTTCGCGCCCAGTATTGGTGGTCTCAAGTAACACTCTGGCCGAACAGTGTTTCACCACCCATGACCTAGCATTCGCAAATCGAGTCCACTTGCCAACCGTCAAGATGGCACCTGGATTGATTGGTTGGGCCAATTATGGTACCTACTGGCGTACCGTACGCCAAGCTGCAGCAATTGAGCTCCTTTCAAGCCAGCAATTGAATGCTTCCTCGCATATCCGGGCTAAGGAGTTCACATGCATGGCACGTAAGCTATTTACATCATCTTACGAATCACAAGAGAAACCAGAGGCTAAATCTGATAGTTTCATAAAATTGGACTTCAAAAGATGTTGTTTGAGTCGATGATGAATGTAATGTTAATGACGATTGCCGGGAAGCGAGCTTATGGGGAGGAGCAATGAGGACTCAGACGACATGAAGAAATTCAGCGAATCACTTATTGGCTGGTTCGAAATTAGCGGAGCCTCCAATGCGGAGGATTTCTTTCCCCTGTTGAGGATTCTTGATTTGAAGGGAACAATGAAAGGATGAAAAATGTGATGAAGGTGTTACAGGAGTCGGTTGAAAGGTTGATAGATGAGCACCGGCTTGTGGGGATTGGAAAGAGGAAGACGATGATCAACAGTTTGCTTGAGTTACAAAAGAAGGATTCTGAGAAATACAAAGATGAAGCTATCCGGGACATTGTTATAGTAAGTGCTGCTCTCTGTTCATAATGTTTAGAAAATTATACTTGCTCTGCACAATTCCAAATATGTTATGTAAATATATGTTATGTAAACTATCAAATAATAGGAAAAAAATGAAAAGTCAAAGCATACATCTCTTCATAAATTAGAGCATTGCAAGGTTCCTCCTTTTTATAAAAAAATACTTCTATCACAAACAGCTAATTTCTGCAAATTAAATTGTAACCATACCACTATTGGATTTTATCTGTATTCTGGTCTTCTTCAGCAATAAAAAGAAATTAAAGACAAAAAAAAATGAAAAAACATAATGATATATTTTGTTAAATGTTCCTCTTGTATACGTAGACCATGATGTTGGCAGAACTGAAACTACATCGACATACCATAGAATGGGGAATGGGCGAGTTGTTAAATAACCCTCAAATACTAGAGAAGGCACAGCTGAGATCGATGCACATGTTGAAATAAGAGGTTGATACAAGAATCTGACATGAGCAACCTTCCTTACCTCAATTGTATCATTAGTGAGATATTACGACTCCACCCGGCTGCACCTCTTCTTTTGCCTCACGAGTCACGTGAAGACATCAAACTCGGTGATTACGACATTCATAAAGGAACAATGCTTATTGTGAATACTTACCCGATACAGAGAGACCCCATGATATGGGAGGAGCCAACATATTCAATCCGAAGAGGTTTGAGAATGGGAATTCAAACGGAAAGTTGGTGATACCATTTGGAATGGGGAGGAGGAGGTGCCCAGGAGAGACATTCGCAATGCGGATACTCGGGGTATTGTTAGGAACTCTTATTCAGAGTTTTGAATGGAAAATACTCGGCGATGAGTTAATAGACTTAACCGAGGGTTGTGGGTTAACCACTCCTCTGGCTACTCCACTACAAGTTATGTATTGGCCTCGCCTGGCCATGAAAGAACTCCTGTCGGAGTTTTAAGTGTCTGTTATTATCAAATAAAAATAAACTTGTATAATTTAGTTTCTTATGATCATGCATGTAAATTACATAAAGAGAATTATCTTCGTACCAGTATGTAACTTTCTTAGATATACCGTTTGCATAAACAATTAGTGTTGTCATACCGATCTAAAAATCATGTATAATATTGTTTTTCCTGAATCATTTTACGCAAACAACAGATATCACATAAAAGCCCAAGTTGGCTTCTTCCCCAAAGTGTTCTTCGAGATTTTCTCTTTTACTTTTCTTCAGTAATAGGAGGCCCTTTAGTAATGGGCCTTCAATTTTCCGACAATGTAACACAATATATATAAAACTATTAACAGGTCCTACCTAGTGGGCCGTCATTAAAACAAAATCATGTTAATTTTTTTTAAATTTAAGTCAAAATTTAAATGCGAAATTTGACTAGTAAAACTTCAGACCTAGATTCCCTTTCTGGTTAAAAGTATTTACTTTTGCTACTTGTTTTATTCATTAGCGGTTGAATAATGGCTTCAAAAACATAACAGGAAAATCTGTGTTTCTGGATCCGTAACTGCTGGCTTTCGGACTAAAGTCTATTTTATTTTAATCTGAACATGATATGGATCTGAGCCATTCATTTAGATTGAACGGACCAACTATGAAAAACAGGATTACACTTTTTGTTTTTGAAGACTTGAAAGTATGGGTGGCAACGAGCTGGCTCGGTCCGAGCTAAGTCCTAACTCAGCTTATTAGTTCTGGACTGAGCTACAGCCGAGCGAGCTGGACCTAGGGCATCTGAGCTAAAACCTCAGCTTGAAATCGTGACAAGTTAGCTCGAGCTAGCTCGCGAGCTGATGAGCTGGCTCACTGGATCTTGTTGGATCTTGTTTTAAGAAGAAAATAAATTCAACAAACATTTTGGTTCGAGCTGAACCGAGTTGAACCGAGCTAGACAGTATAATTAAAATGCACACAAATTCGTATAAATTCATACAAATTCTCAAAATGATGCCTAGTCGAGCTAGCTCGCGTGCTGGCGAGCAAGCTAGGCTCCTAGCTTGAACTCGTTAATTCTGAACTGAGCTAGTAGCGAGCTGGCTCGTTAACAGTTTGGTCCAGTAATGAGCAATCTGTTAGCGAGCGAGTCAGGTGCGAGTCACGATTGAGCCACGAGCTACGAACTTTTTTGCCACCCCTACTTGAAAGCAATGACTAAGTTTTCTCACGCGAGATTCACTGTGGATATTTCACTGTGGATATTTCAGTAGCAAATTAGTGGAAGACAAAAAATAATAAGATAAGATGAAAGATAACAAGTGGAACATGAATGACAACCAGTACAAGATGAAAAGACAACTACAAGAAGATGAAAGACAACCAGTAAAACATGAAAGATAACTAGTAGAAAATCAAAGACTACTAGAAGAAGATGAAAAACAACCAGTAGAACATAAAACACAACCGGTAAAATATGAAACACAACTAGTAGAAGGTGAAAGACAATGAGAAGTAGATGAAAGACGACCAGTAGAACATGAAAGACAACAAGAAGAAGATGAAAGACGACCAGTAGAACATGAATTACAACTAGTACAAGATGAAAAAACAACTCGAAAAAAGATGAAAGAAAACTAGTAGAAGATGAAAGACAAATAGAAGAAGAAATTCTATTACTAGTTTGGAAATAGAGGGGTTTTTAATTTATGATCAAACTATTATCCATAAGCATATAACTGATTTTTATAAAAGTCTCATGGGGTCCTCTACTCCTAGACTTTTGACCTTACAATCTGATTTATGGGTTGTTTCTGACAATCTCAATAGAGATCAATGTGCTTTCTTAGAAGCTCCTTTTACAATAGAGGAAATTGAAAAAGTTGTTTTTACATGCAATCCTTCCAAAGCACCTCGTCCAGATGGAATGTCCTTCCAATTTTATCAATCCTTTTGGGATATCGTTCATAATGATTTGTTTAGGCTGTTTACTGCTTTTTATGATCATACTTTGGATGTGTCTAAATTTAACCTTGCAGCTATTTGTCTAATTCCTAAAAAGGAAGATGCCATTACTGTTAGAAATTTTAGACCTATTAGTCTCATTAATTGTAGTTATAAATTAATTACTAAATTACTAGCTGATAGGTTAGCTACTGTAATGGATTCTTTGATTGACTCATCTCAAACTGCTTATATTAAGGGTAGAGTAATTTTAGATAATGTAGTGTGTGCACATGAAATCCTTCATCAAGTCAAAGTTAAAAAATATAGAGGAGTCTTATTTAAGCTAGATTTTGAAAAGGCATTTGATCATGTTAATTGGAATTTTTTGTTGGAAGTATTACATGCTAGGGGTTTTGGTCAGAAATTTATTACTTGGATTAAACAGACTTTAGAAGGTAGTAAAACTTGTGTTAATTTGAATGGCTCCTTGGGGCCTTATTTTTCTTGTAAAAGAGGAGTTAGACAAGGGGATCCTTTATCTCCTTTTCTTTTCATTCTAGTAACTGATGTCCTAAATAAAGTTTTAACTAAGGCTCATCAAGGAGGATTGGTAGATGGTTTAGGCAACTTTTCCAATTTAGGTAATGTACTGAATTTACATTTTGCTGATGATACTCTCCTTTTTCTTAAAGCTGAGAAAGAGATATTAACCAACATAAAATGGTTACTTGTAGCTTTTGAAAATGCATCAGGTCTAAAAATCAATTATAACAAAAGTGAGATGTATTCTTTAAACTTAAATGAGCATGAAAGTAATGCTTTAGCTTCTGTTTTAGGTTGTAAAGTAGCTACTTTACCACTCACTTACTTAGGTGTTCCTATTAATAATAAATCCTTAACTGATATTGATTGGCAATTATGATTGATAAAGTAGAAAAGAAACTCCAAGGTTGGAAAAGTTCCTTATTATCATTAGGAGGCAGGGTCACCTTCTTAAATTCTGTTCTTTCTGTAGTTCTTTTATATTGGATGTCTATATATAGAATGCCTGCCAAAATCAGACACAAAATTGATAAAATTAGAAGAAAATTTTTATGGCATGAAGGCAATTCTACTCGTAGAAAATATTCCTTGGTAGCTTGGAATGTAGTCTGTAAAAGTAAAGATCAAGGGGGCCTAGGAGTTACAGATCTTAAATTAATGAATAAGGCACTTTTAGCTAAATGGTGGATTATATTTTTAGACAATTCTGTTTTTGGTAGATGGAAAGATATTCTTATTAGTAAGTATGGTAATAAGACTTCTCCATCTTTTTGTTCTCCTTTTTGGAGATCAATTCTTAAGGATCATGGGGTTATCAATTTAGGACTTAATAAAGAGATAGGCAATGGTAAATCTACTTCTTTTTGGTTAGATAGATGGTATAATGAACATGCATTACAACATCAATTTCCTAATTTATTTTCTATTGCTACCCATAGATTTATTTCTGTGGCTGATGCATTTGCTAATTCTCAATTACATTTATCTTTTCGAAGACAATTAACTAGTATCTTTCATGTTGAGTGGATGGCTTTACTACAAAGGTTTCTCCATTTTTCTTTATCCAATCATATTGATGATAGATTGATTTGGAGATGGTCCCAAAATGATCAGTTTTCAGTACATTCTTTTTATAGTTGGTTGGAATTTGGTGGTATGCATAACTTAGACTATACCTCTATTTGGAAAGCCCATATACCCTTGAAAATAATTTTTTTCTGTGGTTAGTCAAACGTAATAAAATTCTGACCAAAATCAATTTATCAACCAAAGGGTGGCAAGGAGATATTACTTGTGTGTTCTGTGATCAACCTGAAAATATTGATCATTTATTTGTGCTTGTTCTTATAGTAGAACTATATGGAACGGATTGCTTCTCATAATAATTTTACTTTTGACTGTCAATCTTTAGAGGATTTGTGGCTGCTAGATGCAGCTATTCCTTTAAAAGATCGATTATTCGTGGAATTATTACGAGCTTCAGTCCTTTGGTCTATTTGGCTGGAAAGGAATCGTATTTGTTTTAATAATGCTCACCCTCTATCTTTTAAAGCAATTGGTACCAAAATCATATATTTAGCACATTTTTGGTGTCAATCTAGTTCTAAACACTCTTTACTTACCTTAAATTTGATGCTTCCTTTTGATGTTAAGGACCTCCCAGATCTCATTCTGGAGGAAGAATTCAGCAATCTGGATACCAATCCGGTTTCCGAGGAACTCTCTACTCGGGATTTTGGAGTTGGCAGCCTCCAAAATCAAATGTTTGGAGAAGAGTTGAGTAATGATGATGAAGGGCATTAGGATGATTTAGTTTAACAACTTTTTAGTCATTTAGTCCCTGTAATGCTTTTTTGTATTCCCTTTTTGTTGTTTTAGGGCTGCTGGTTCGATTATTATAGCTGTTGTTATTTTCAGTTTTTTTTTCCTAAACTGTTTATGTTAACTCTGATGTATAACTCTTGTATCTGGTGTAGGGTATCTATTTTAGATACCTAATCAGATCTTTATGATTTCTATATGAAATCGGTGGATATATTTCCACTATTCTTCAAAAAAAATAAAAGAAAAGAAACACACTCAGTATTAAAGGTTTCTAGCTGCTGACACACTTAGTAAGATTTAATAAAGGTAGACAAGCTAATGTAATAAAAGGTTTAGGGCCAGAATGTATGAATGGGACAGCAATCACAAATTGCCACTATGCAGATGATACCATTTTGTTATTGTTAGCTCAAAAGGAAAATGTAGAAGCTGAATGGTGGGCTATGCTGTCTTTTGAAGCTATTTCTGGGATTAAACTGAATTTCGACAAAACTGAAATGTACTCTCTTAATGTAGATAGATTAATATAATTAAATAGAATTTTTAGATGCCAATGGGGTGAATTTCCAATTAAATATCTAGGGTTACCATTACATTATAGAAAACTTCATGTTAATGAGTGGGCTTTTCTGGTAGACAAGGTAGATAGTAGGCTTCCACATTGGAAGGGATCAATGTTATCAATTGGGGGTAGACTCACATTACTCAATTCGGTTTTAACTTTCATTCCTTTATATTCCTTATCTGTTTATAAACTTCCAATTACTGTAATTAAACAATTAGATAGGATTAGAAGAAAATTTCTATGGCAAGGTAATTCTAAAAAAAAGAAATATATTCTTATAGATTGGTACACCTCTTGTCTAACTAAACAATTTGGAGGGTTAGGCATTTTAGATCTCCAACACATGAACATTTCTTTATTACTTAAGTGGTGGTGGAAACTCAAAAACTCTGAATATTCTAGCCCTTGGAAATCTATGATTCAATAAATATGTTCTACATAATCATAGAGGTCAAATTTCTGCCTTTTGGAAATCTCTAAAACAGATAACATAGGCTTCCTTAGTGTTTCATATGAACCTGGGATACAAACTCAAATTAGATTCTGGACAGATATTTGGTATCAAAACTGTTCATTAGCCACTAGATATTACCATCTTTTTACCAAATGTATTAACAAAGATATACTTTTAGCTGATGCTGTTCATTCTTAGGGGCAAAGGGTGAATTTTAGAATAACTTTAGTAGGTAGGGATTATATGGATTGGTTGGAAATTTTGTACATCTTGAGCACAACATCCTTTACAATGCAATATGACAAAGTTGCTTGGCGATGGGAACATTCAGGGCAGTTCTCGACTCAGTCTATATATAGAATTTTAAATTTTGGAGGGATTCAACCCCATACTGCTATGGTTTGGTGGCACTTACCAATTCCACCAAAAATAAGGGTTTTCATGTGGTTAGTAGAATATAATACAATCTTGACTAAAGATAACATTTTACATAAGGGTTGGATAGGTAATCCTAATTGTTTACTATGCCATGATTTAGAATCTGTAGATCATCTATTCTTACAATGTACCTTGGCTCAACAGGTTTGGTTTTGACTTGGTAAAAGTCAACAATTTATGGTAGAATGGTAAACATGGAGTGACATTTTTCACTATGCCCTATCTCTTTCAAAGTTAGAAAAATTAGGGTTTTTAATTGTTTTTAGTGTTGTATGCTAGTGTTATGGAGAAACCGAAATGAAGTTTGCTTTACTTAATGTCACTCCAAAACAGCTAGAACTCTTATATTACAAATTAAATCTCTTAGTTTATATTGGACAGGGAACTTGCACAAAAAGATGAAGGAAGCTGTAGATGAGTGGATGCCGGTTATAAAAGATGCTATTCCACTAGCTCACTTCATGCCAATGGAGATGGTAGTGTTTGGCGCACCAGCTGGCGATGCAACACCAGGAGACTCTGGCGATCCTCCTCCTATGATACCTTAGTATAGATGAAGTCTCTTATACAGTGCAAATTTTGTTACTTAATGCACTCTAACCTTAGCCCTATGTTAAGTGGACTAGTTTTAGCTAATCTTGGTTACTTTTGGTCTTTAGCTATTATATACTTATGGATATACTTTGTTCTGGTTTGTTCGGATTCATTGCTATGTAGCAGCAATGACTGACTGTTGGTTGAATGATGGATGTAATTATCTAATTCTATAAAATGGGCATTAGCCTCTTTCAAAAAAAATAAAAGAAAAGAAACCTTGCAATGCAAAACTTTTACTAATTTATGAAGAGAGGTGTATTCTTTTGATTTTTTTTTTCTCCTATTATTTCATATTTTCCCGAACATATTTGGAATCGTGTAGAACAAATATAATTTTCTAAACATTATGAACAGAGAGCAGCACTTACTATAACAATGTCCTGGATAACTTCATCTTTGTATTTCTCATAATCCTTCTTTTGCAACTCCAGCAAACTGTTAATCATCGTGTTCCTCTTTCCGATCCCCACAAGCCGGTGCTCATCCATCAACCTTTGCACCGACTCCTGATTCACCTTAGTCACATGCTTCATCCTTTTCATTGTTCCTTTCAAATCAAGAATCCTCAACAGGGGAAGGAAATCCTCCGCATTGGAGGCCCCGCTAATTTCAAACCACCCGAGAAGTGATTCTCTGAATTCCTTCATGTCTTCTGAGTCGTTGTTCTCCCCGTAAGTTCGCTTCCCAGCAATCGTCACTAACATTACATTCATCATCAACTCAAACAACATATTTTTTAAGTCCAATTTTATGAAACTTACAGATTTAGCCTCTGATTTCTCTTGTGATTCGTAATATGATGTAAATAGCTGACGTGCCATGCATGTGAACTCCTTAGCCCGGATATGCGAGGAAGCATTCAATTGCTGGCTTGAAAGGAGTTCAATTGCTGCAGCTTGGCGTACGGTACGCCAGTAGGTACCGTAATTGGCCCAAACAATCAAACCAGGTGCCATCTTGACGGTCGGCAAGTGGACTCGATTTGCAAATGCTAGGTCATGGGTGGTCAAGCACTGTTCGGCCAGAGTGTTACTTGAGACCACCAATACCGGCCGGGAACCGAAACGAAGAAAGACCGCAGGTCCGAATTGGTTTGAAATTTTGTGGAGTGTCTGGTGGAGCGGTTCTGTTGCTTTTAATAAATGCAAGTGGCCTAAGATGGGAAGAGCTGGTGGGCCCGGAGGGAGCTTCTTCTTGCTCTTGGTAATGGAGTTGACAAGAATTGTGATCAAAATAAGGACAAAAATGCAAGAAAAGGTGTTCATCGAGATCAAATCCATACCCATGGTTAAGGTACGTATAATAAGATCAAGGATGGATTTAGTAGTATAGTATATCCTCTTTTTTCTTGCCAATTTGTACTACACAGTTCTTCTTACATAGCTAACAAGATAAACATATTGGGGTCATTTTTTTTATCATTTTAAGTTGTAGATACATATACGAAACGTCATTTTCACTTTTGTTTGGGACCTAAAATTGGACCCATTAATTTCCATCTGGTTATTAATTAATGGATTGATTGATTGATTGATACTCGTGTTGCTTTTGTATTTCCTCTGTTGTTTCCTTTCGATGAGTCTGATAATCAAAATTACGACTTTGAGAAAGATTTTTCATTTTGAGTTGTCACAACCGTCCACGTTCCTTTCATGTATATTTTGCCGACGCAATCCATGGAGAAAAAAAATGTATATTTTGTTCTTTTGGATGAGAGATGAGATCGTGTGGTGGACTAACGCAATCAATGGAGAAAAAAATGTCCACTTTGCTGTTTTGGATAAGGGATGTGATCATGTGAACAAATTAGTGGAGCTCAGTCGTTCTCCTCACCGTAATTTTTTTTTTTTACTTTTGGTCCTTAATTAACTTGCTGATAGAACGAGATAAACAACAGCACCAATTTTTACATAAGATCATGTGCTAGGATTAATTTTACAAAATTTTAAAATAGCTAATTTTCTCAAGAGGGAAATTTTGTTGTCTTTCTTTCAAGAAAGAATTGTTGGTATACCAATTAAAATATTCTATATTATCTATTTCTCCATCATAACATTCAAATTAAAATTTCTCCATCAAAAACTACTAAATATCCAATTTCTCCATCAAATGTTTTATTATTTAGCAATATAAAAAATTGTTTATTTCAAGATATTTTGTTTCCCTTCAAATATTAAAAGGTATAAAAATTTGAACAATGAATTAGAAAGAAACCCAACACCTAATTGGGTTTATGAAAAAATTTGATTCCTTTTTTTCCTCTTTAAAGTTATTAAGTCCTATTAATTTTTGTATTATTAAAAATTGTTCTATAACATATTGCCAATTTTTTCCAACATCTCAAACCAAATTTCTTAAACTAATAATTAGGGTGTATGGATAATTCAGAATTCTTAGATTAGTTAATTTTCTTTTCGTACGAAAAATAGTAAAAAATCTTAAAAATGTAGATTGTTTTTAAACATTTAATATTGAAATTAAAGTAAATCGATTGGACGTTTAGAAGTTCTAAAATTAAATATAAACTTGTTACATTGCACAATATTTTAGACTCTGTCCAATAATTTCGGAAAATTAAAGGCCCATTATCTAAAGGGCCTCCTATCACTGAAGAAAAGTAAAAGAGAAAATCGAAGAACACTTTGGTGAGGGATCCACTCCGTCGTAGAAAAGCAGCTTCCTGCTCTTCTTTTACTGTCTATCCTCTTAAAAGAGGAGTAGAGAGAGGAAGAGAAGCACGTGCTAGAGAGAAAGAGGAGAGAGATAGAGAGAATAGCAGAAAAAGAGCAGGGAAAAGAAGAGCACCGGAGTTGGATTCTTTGGTGAGAGAAACCAACTTGGGCTTTTATGTGATATCTGTTGTTTGCGTAAAATGCATTCAGGAAAAACAATATTATACATGATTTTTAGATCGGTATGACAACACTAATTGTTTATGCAAACGGTATATCTAAGAAAGTTACATACTGGTACGGAGATAATTCTCTTTATGTAATTTACATGCATGATCATAAGAAACTAAATTATACAAGTTTATTTTTATTTGATAATAAAAGACACTTAAAACTCCGACAGGAGTTCTTTCGTGGCCAGGCGAGGCCGATACAAAACTTGTAGTGGAGTAGCCAGAGGAGTGGTTAACCCACAACCCTCGGTTAAGTCTATTAACTCATCGCCGAGTCTTTTCCATTCAAAACTCTGAATAAGAGTTCCTAACAATACCCCGAGTATCCGCATTGCGAATGTCTCTCCTGGGCACCTCCTCCTCCCCATTCCAAATGGCATCACCAACTTTCCGTTTGAATTCCCGTTCTCAAACCTCTTCGGATTGAATATGTTCGGCTCCTCCCATATCGTGGGGTCTCTCTGTATCGGGTAAATATTCACAATAAGCATTGTTCCTTTATCAATGTCGTAATCACCGAGTTTGATGTCTTCACGTGACTCGTGAGGCGCAAGAAGGTGCAGCCGGGTGGAGTCGTAATATCTCACTAATGATACAATTGAGGTAAGGAAGGTTGTTCATGTCAGATTCTTGTATCAACCTCTTATTTCCAACATGTGTATCGATCTCAGCTGTTGCCTTGTCCAGTAGTTGAGGGTTATTTAACAACTCGGCCATTCCCCATTCGATCGTAGTCGATGTAGATTCAGTTCCTCCCAATATCATGACCTACACATAGAAGAGGAGCATTTATCAAAATTGATCATTTTGTTTTTCATTTTTTGTCTTTTTCCTTTTATTGTTGAACAAGACCAGAATACAGATAAAATGCAATAGTGGTATGGTTACAATTTAATTTGCAGAAATTAGCTGTTTTGATAGAAGTATTTTTTTATAAAAAAGGAGGAACCTTGCAATGCTCTAATTTATGAAGAGATGTATGCTTTTGACTTTTCATTTTGTTCCTATTAATTATTTAACATTTTACATAACATATTTGGAATTGTGCAGAGCAAGTATAATTTTCTAAACATTATGAACAGAGAGCAACACTTACTATAACAATGTCCCGGATAGCTTCATCTTTGTATTTCTCAGAATCCTTCTTTTGTAACTCAAGCAAACTGTTGATCATCGTCTTCCTCTTTCCAATCCCCACAAGCCGGTGCATCTATCAACCTTTCAACCGACTCCTGTAACACCTTAGTCACATTTTTCATCCTTTTCATTGTTCCCTTCAAATCAAGAATCCTCAACAGGGGAAGGAAATCCTCCGCATTGGAGGCTCCGGTAATTTCAAACCAGCCAATAAGTGATTCGCTGAATTTCTTCATGTCATCTAAGTCCTCATTGCTCTCCCCATAAGCTCGCTTCCCGGCAATCGTCATTAACATTACATTCATCATCGACTCAAACAACATCTTTTTGAAGTCCAATTTTATGAAACTATCGGATTTAGCCTCTGATTTCTCTTGTGATTCGTAATATGATGTAAATAGCTGACGTGCCATGCATGTGAACTCCTTAGCCCGGATATGTGAGGAAGCATTCAATTGCTGGCTGGAAAGGAGTTCAATTGCTGCAGCTTGGCGTACGGTTCGCCAGTAGGTACCGTAATTGGCCCAAACAATCAAGCCAGGTGCCATCTTGACAGTCGGCAAGTGGACTCGATTTGCGAATGCTAGGTCATGGGTGGTGAAACACTGTTCGGCCAGAGTGTTACTTGAGACCACCAATACCGGGCGGGGAAACCGAA